>OX638371.1:84090090-84690090 GCA_951812925.1 Calliopum simillimum | reverse complement strand
AAATAACGCAACGCCTGACGCTCCAATTTAGGTATGGCAGTTTGTCGTTATAAATATTACTTGAATGTTTTTTTGCAAGATAATTTGATACTTTTTTGTTTTTGCTACCAATTGTGGATCGGATTATTGGTTTGAGCTTACTGTTCAATGTGTTTATGTAAAACACCAACAAAATCTTATTACATCGATTTCAACAATATCATATTGTGTAATGTTCATTGTTTTCGTACTCGAAAAAAAGTTTTTAAAAATAATAAAAAAGAAAATTTTTTAGCTTATTTATTACAATTTCTCCCAGTTCAAATTTCATAATAATACATAAAAGTTCTACTTTTTACAAAACATGGATTTCTGCATCAAAACTTATCATAACGATAACTTCTCTTATGCTTAGACTGTCAGAATAAAGAGTATACAGTCACAATGTTTAATTTTCTTCATCATAAAGCTAGTATTTGTTTTAAAGTCTTCACTTATAGTCATATAGAGTAGAACGGGGCAATGTCGTGCACTCAACTGTGACATGCTCGTAAAGCCGTACCTCTCAAGCGAGTGAGACGAGTAAGCATCCGATCCAAAGATAATTTCGTTGGTTACATCCATGTGTAACAACATTTGTGTAGCGAGAAATTGTGTTTGTGTAAGTGAAGAAAAAAAAATGTGCACGACATTACCCCCCTCAAAATTTGTGGGGTAATGTCGTGCATTGTTTTCCTAGTATAGTAAAGGTTCCAAAATGTGTGAGAAATGATAGGTAGTGGTTCTATTAGAAGAGATTTAGCATTATCAAGTATTTATTCATTATTATACAAGTGTGAAGTACATAATATGTTGTGTAGAGTAGAACGGGGCAATGTCGTGCACTCAACTTTGACATGCTCGTAAAGCCGTACATCTTAAGCAAATGCAACGAGTAAGCATCCGGTCGAAAGATAATTTCATTGGTTACATTCATGGGTAACAACATTTGTGTAGCGAGAAATTGTGTTTGTGTAAAAGAATGTGCACGACATTACCCCAGTGGTCGTTTTAAAGGTCAACTTCGATAACTCGGTGAAGCCCAAAATTTTTTTCGAAAACCAAATACTTCTTTTCTTTGGCAGGATATTTCGTTTCAGAAAACACTTACCTGGTATATTTACCCGCAAGGAAAATTACTTTTCTGACCCGATGAAAAAACACTTTTATCGTCCCGAAAGCGTGTATTTTGAAAAAAAGGTTACTCTTTGGGCTAAAACAGCCAGTGCACGACATTACCCCCTGCACGACATTACCCCCTGCACGACATTACCCCCTGCACGACATTACCCCGTTCTACTCTAATTCTTCAATTGCAATATAAAAGAATATTCATTCGTATTCGAATTCTACTTTAAGTACATATATAATGTAGAAGTGCGTTATGTTTCATGCCCCATAAGGCACACTTGTTTCTGTTTCGAGACATTGTTCATTATTTTAGTTTTTAATTAAAGTTTTGCCAAATTCTCTGAGTCATAATGGAATACCCCATACAAGAAATTTTTCCAAACTTGTATTCGTATATTTTTCTAAAATTTCTAAGCCAAGTTTCGTTTTTCTTCACTATTTTCAGATTACATTTGTAAGAAAATACATTGTCGGGCATGTGCCATGGATAAGCCTATAGCCAGATTTAAGTGTAACTTTCTGGATAGTATGGTAAGTAAAAATATTTCTTAATTTTTAGCTTTTGTACTTTAAGATTTTAGATGACATTATTGCTGCTACCTTAACCTAACCTTACTTTGGCCAAGAAAGGGGCATAATATACTTCCAGAACGCTTCTGCGAAGTGAACAACACCTTTTAAAATAACTTATTTCGGCAATGGGAGGAAAATAGCCTTATCAACTAGTGAGGAGCTCAAGAAAAGTTGCTGCCTTCAGCAGACAAAAAGACTTATCTATGGTAGAAGGAATTATAAAAAAATCCACACAGAAATAATTAGGGTATCCCTTAAAACGTATAAAAGCCTCCAAAACCCCGCAAACTCGTAATAGTTGTCAAAATCAATACGAATTTTGACAGTTTTACGAGTTTACGAGGTTTTCGATGCTTTTACATGTTTGAAGGAACTCCCTTAATGTCAGGACACTATATATGAGGAATGAGATCGCACACCCATAATTTCAAAAAGCCATTAATGTTATAATGGATTTTAGCAGTAAGAAAATGTCGAAATGTTAAAGTCGAAAGGAAAAAAAAAAATAGTCCGAAAGGGTTAAATGATTTAATTTTTTTCAATTAGTGCTTTTTTTCTTATATAAATCAATTCTTTTAATACCGCAGCACAATCGGGGAAACTTTTCTTCACGAATTTCGCTGATAAATCGGAAAAAATTTCAAACTTCAATTCAATTCTGACACAAATCTATCGGATGGATCTTGCTGAAAATTTACAGGCTTCTTTTTTTGTCGACCCATCCTAGTGTACACCTCTATTCTGTATTCTCAAAAAAAAATGTTCAACAGAGATTAGTGTGCAAATGTTTTCCTTGTTGATCATAATCTGAATAATAATATTCCAATTAAGACTATATCCTTTCAAGTGTTCAAGTGATTATGTATTCTGGGAACTTCCTTTTGCTTGTTATTTTCCATTTTTATTTATTGTTATTTTTTATTGTTATATGTATATCCTCCATATATAAGTGAAAAATGTCAGTTTATTTTGCTTTTATTTTCATGTTAGAAATAATCACTTTTTAATAGAGATGTGGTTCAATGGGTCTATCGGACTTAAGACTATAATATTTTGGAACCAGAAATATCAAATAACTCAAAAGTATAAAAAACTCACTTCTAGAGGGACGATATTTTTCTTTTAATTTTCCTTTAAATAATTTTCATTCTATATCCACTAATATCATGAAAAGACTCTGTAAATATCTTAACAGTGCACATACTTTTTTTTTTGTTAAACTTTCCCAAGTACATAAAGTTATTGTATTACAAAAGAATTGAGTGATTGAATTTTCTCTATGATTCTAGTAGTAGCTGTTTCACCACACGCTTAATTTACCACGTACTGCTTGGTTTGTGCAGTTGCTTTGATGAAGTGAAACAAGGTGCACCGAAGTTTGATTTTGCTGTATAGTAGTTTTCATTTACTAGTAAGCGGAAAATTTTCTTGCATGCTTTTAGGTGTTTCTGCAACAATATTTTTAAGCCCTTGCTTTTGTTTAGCCATTTGTTTGTGCTCTTAACAGAAACATAGGAAACTTAGAAATTTGTCTCCCTACTAAAGACTTTCTTTGTTAAACTAATTGGTGGTCAATTCATCGCGCCTTTGGGAAATTGAAAAATATTTGTATTCATGCCACAAAATTTATGATATTATTTGATTAGTGTATTGTTAAAAACAAACTTATCACAATCTTCTCGAATAACAATAATATCAAGAGCATAAGCTGTGTGTTCAAGCACAAAACTTTTGTCAATTAACAGAACTTTTTACGCAAATCCAATTAATCGAACATAAATCGCTAATAAACGCATGAAGTCGAAGTTTTTTCAACGCAAAGCTAATCGCAAAAAAAATCCTTAAATCAATATGAACATAGGAAAAAAAGGGACTTAATTTTTTGTTCCGGCACGTGACCATTTTTTCATTCAATTTTCTTTTGTGTGCAAAACAAAATTTAATTTATTTTCGTTGGAAAAAAATTTATTTATTTTTCAATAACTGAAAGCAACTTCAGCCAGTGTTGTTCAATTGCATTGCAATTGTTTATTTGTTGTTGTTTGTTTTATGTTTTTTTGTTGGCTGTTGTTGTTGCTACTGCAAATGTTGTTACCATGGAATTGCAATTGAAGTCACGTTTATGCAGATTTATTCTGGGCTTTCATATCGCTTCTTCTTCTCTTGATATTTTTTGCGTTTGTATGCAACAGCAGTAAAATAACACCCAACAACTGGAGCAAAAGCAACACAATTGCCACGTTTTCAATACAAACATATATACAAATGCACAAATAGGAACTCAATCATGTACACACGAATATACATATGTATATGTGTGCATAGATAAATGAACAAATTAGATTGTCCGTTATTTTTTAAGGTTCCGTAAATTGCGAAATGTTTAAATTTTCTATAAAAACCTCTAAAAACCCAGGCCTGAAAGTATGCCTGACAATCTGTTCAGCAAAGTTGTTGTTATTTATTCGAGCACACTAGCATGATGCCCACTTTTTACTTACAGCATTATGACTGTCTTGAAAAATATCGCCAAGCCACAAATCGAACTTCAGAGGTTTCATTTTCAAGTTTAAGCTTGCAAATCTAAGCTAAGCTTGATCTATTACTTTGGATAATGTACTCAATAGTATCAACTCTGCAGCTGGCTATCGAAATTGGGCCAGATTATCTGCGTGCTTGACTTTAGCTCACTTCTGAATAAATACAGAAGTCTCCTATGTTTAACGTGAGCACCTGCCATGATGGCCTAGTCCCACGGTGTTCTTTACACACGTTTCATGTACGACTGACGGCGCAACTTTCCATCAGCGTAATGCCGATAGTTGATTTCCATTTTTAGAATCATGCGATCAGACACAATTCCTTCCAATGGTAGGGAAATGAGGACTACATTAACTTCTACCATTCTTTGGGTCATGGCACCTGGTTCAGAATGCAACTCCACACCGAGCTTTCAACTCTTCCTGAGATTTAGGTCCAAACCACAGCCACCACGAAACTCCCCAAAGGGCCGTCCCAATAGTCAGTTGGAATATCCAGCGAACTGGATGCTCCAAAAAGCTACTGACTCCCGTGATACCAGAATAATCTCTGGTCAGATTTTGTAGCAATTTGCTACTGTTAGTATGACTCTGATCACCCATATCGATTTATCAAGCATCCCTCCCTTCAAGAAAGCTCAAGACTTTCTTGGGAGAAGTAGTCTTATCCAAGGTTGCTATGGCCACTTTGCCATGTACGACTCGACTTGGTATGGATCGTGGGAACACGTTACCAAATGCGAATTTCTCAGGAAAACCCTCAAAATCCTGTCTTAGATTGCTTTTTACCACTTTGCCATATGCGTAACGCGACAATTGAGATAAAAGGGAAAAACCCTCATCTCTCCAAAAGTCACGCACTTCCGCCTTTCTTCTGAGGCTGCTAGCCGACAGCGCCACTGCGGTCAACAGTGTCACCGCCAACCACCATTACCAGGGATTGCCGCTGGGAGGCAGCAGGCTGCTTGAGGCCAGACGCGGGAAAATGTTTAGCCAATAGCCTTGTTTCTTGTTTCGTTTCATCACTCCTTCGTTAACCTCCTGTTAACCTACGTTTAAACCGACATCAACCAATGCTTCTGGCGGCGGGAGATCCGGATTGTCTGATCAGATCCCCCCCGGACCCGACCTACCATCACCCCATGCTACACCATCTTTCGACAACATGGGTTGGAAGAACCTAGATCCTCCACCACCCCATGTGTCACCATCTTTGGCCTCGATTGCGATCATTCAGTACACAACTTTGACACCCCTTATAACAAGCCGTGCACAACAACAAGGCTAGAATGGTTGGACCAGACCAATCCATTGCCTACCTTTTGGGTTGTGGAAGAGACAACACTACCAACAACGAAACAAGAGAGACTGCTAACTGACACTATCTTTTGCCGGGTTTCTCCAACCCCAAATGACTAAATATAGTCATCTAGTGGAGTTTTCTCGATGATGCTGGTTCTTCCTCAGCGGCGCGCCGAGTCTAAGTATTTTGTAGAAGAAACATCTACGCCGAGATAACATTACAACTTTACTAACTCCCTTTAATAGGTACATGAATATTCCGGCTGTGGTTAATCATTTAAATTTTTATAGGTAGGTACAAATTTATTTTTTCACAAAAATAAATACATTGATAGCTGACTTTTAGTAATAAAAAAGAAAAATAACGAACACTCTAATATTAATACATAGATATAATTCATACATGTAGGGGAACAGAGCGAGGGGCCAAATTGGCAAACGATAACATTCAGTGTGTTGACGAGATTGATGAAAGATATGGCAACGAATACTCTAGCGCCAAGAAATATGCAACGAAGTTTGTTTGAATTTAATTATATTGAATTTAAAATGAAAAACTTATCATTCAAGTTAGCAGCACAGCAGATAATTTTATTGATCAAAAATGCACGAGTATATAAATACATATAGTTTTTATTATATTGATCGTTTAGCATAAGCAATGCTAAGTAATCAACTGTTCAATATATACTTTGAAAGTTAGCTAAAACTGTACTTGTTGGTTGGCAAGCTGTCAAGGATGCTACAATACTTCCCAGAGCCTGATTGAACTGTATGAAGCAACTGTTTCATCGCCTAAGAGATTGTTGCACTATAAAAGGGCACTGTGAGTTGTCGTCGTACATAACCTGATCCGTTACCGTTTCATAAGTTACTTAGTTCTTTTCGATTGTAGTCTGTAGAGCTGTTTAGTGAAAATTGAACATATTGCTGGCTGTGTTTATTTAAAATATCATTGTTGGCTGAATCTTTCATTATCTACAGCACATTTCTTTGCAGGCAGCGCGGAACCAAAGATACTTTTAGGAAGGTTTCATAGCCAAAACCAAGAATTTCTAGGTATACTACAGGGACGAAAAGGCTTATTGGATAGTTTTCTGGGACATAAGAAAAACATCTAAGGTGAATTACCAGAAGCCTTAATTGAAAGTTTAATGGGACAATAAAGTGTTCGCGAAGGTCACCTGAAAGCTTTATAGTTAAAAGAAGAATAGACTGTCAACTACCCTCAACTGATAGTTTTCTGGCACTGATTTCATTTTTGTACCGCAAGTCAGAATAGAATGTCCCATCGAGTCACAAATTCAAAATGTTTATTTTCTTCATCAAAATAGCTGGCTTTCATTTCAAAATCTTCAATTGGAGTCACATATTTCATCAATTGCATCATAAAAAAAATTCATAAAATAGCAATATGTAGTTTGGCTAAAATTTTTTATTAAGTTAATAAATGGAAAAGAGCGTTTCTTTTCATGTCCTATGAATCACAGTTGCTTAAACAGAAAACATTAACTTTTTAAAATTTCGTTATACTTCGTTAAAGAAGGGCTGTTAAGTTATTTTTCGAGACTGTTTTCACAGACTTAGGGTTTAAAATAACACAGTTATGACCAAAGTTTTGTCATAATCTATAAAAAAATGTCCAAAGAGTCACAATGGAATGCCCCATAAACCATTGAAAAAACTTCTTCCATGAAACAGCAAATCACATATGGGCACGGCCACCGTTGGGAACGTTACGTTCGCACGCACATTTTTGCCCATATCTCTTTGAAAAATAATCAAACATCATAATATCTTAAGTGCATGTAATAAGGTTTCCTAAGGCCAATATATCGTAGGAACAAAGTTTTTGTCTATCAGTTATGGCTTAGAAGTTATAAGAGTTTAATTGCCGTTGGGAACGTTATTTTTTTTTTTCAACAATTTTTGAGGTCAGTGCACATTTTCTAAAAAGTCTGCGAATCTAGTAATGTATTTTCCCGAACATCTTCTAAAATTTGAAGGTAAAGGATCAAAGTTATGGTTGAACTTAAAATTGTGCAGAAAAAATTATTTTTGGTGGATTTATAGACGTTAAAGCAACGTTGGTTTCGTCACGCAAAAGCGTTGGGAACGTTATGCGTACGAATTTCCATAAATAAATTGAGGGCAAATACAGCCAAACAGGCCAAACATCCATAAAGATGAAAATATGTGAATATTTCATTCCTTGGAAGGTTCCCATTTACACTACATTAAAAATTTTTTGCTCCAAGACCTCGATACATATTTTTTTTGAAATTACGATTTCTCCCAAAAGGATAAAGCTATCTACATGAAACTTGGTACAGATAATACTAAGAGCCATTTTCTGATCAGGATTAAAATTGAGCGTGATCGGTTAATGTTCACGCCTACCTCCCATATATGCTAGTTAAAACGTTGTATAGGAAGTAGGCGTGGAGATTAACCGATCACGTCCAATTTTAGTCTCAGGCAGCTTAGTAGTATTGGCGTTATCTGTACCAAATTTCATGCATCTAGCTAAATTCGTATGGCCGCCAGTCAGGGTTCAACAAAAAAAATTAAATCGAAAATAAATTTTTTTCTGTTTTTTTCAGATTTTTATGTTGAGCCCTGACAGGTGGCCGAACGGATTAAGCTAGATGCATGAAATTTGGTACATGTAACAAGAATATTACTAGGTTGTTTCGGAAGCTTCAAAAAGCCTGTAAAGAACGAAATATTTGTGATATCCTATGCACTTGGATAGATCTCAAAATAGCAATTAACGTGATTTATGCCCATAATTTCCACTTCAATCCAACAGTTCTTATTAATTGATTTAAATTATTGTAAGGAATTTCTATCCCTTTCAACACAGCTCATCGCGTGGATTCAGAAGAAATTTTAGTAGAAAAATATAACTTATGATTTTTGATTAAAAAATGTTGGGAACGTTGCACATATTTAATGGCTATGTTCACCATGGTAGATACTTTATTTAAGTAATTTTAAAATGGATTCAGAAATAAGACTGAAAATACTCGAAAAGGGTGATTGCATTTAAATATTTTACCCACTAACTTCTGCTACAAGAAACTTCTTAAAATATTTTGTTGGGAACGTTACGTTTTTTATTGCGGTTGAATTCATCGCCAACAAATATGCATAAGCAACCGGTTTTCCTTGAAAATATTAATGTTAATCCTTAATCTCAAACATTTTCTTTCTGCGGAAATCAAAATTGCATTGATACAATAAAAATAAAGCAAATTTTTACCTTTTTTTCGGGACTTGTTTTTTTGGCATTTTTTTTTTCTTTTCAGAAGCAAGAGTAAGTTTTTATGAAAAAAGCACCCCTTAAATCAACTTATATACTTGAAAATGGTATTTTTGGACAGCATTAGATGTAAACTTATGAAATATGGGCAAATGAGTGGGAGATTTAAAGAAACAAAAAAAGTTGTTTAGCTTCGTCTTACGTGGCCGTGCCCATATACTAATCATAACATTTCTGAGAGAAATATTTGGATCCTAGTTATCATCAGCCGTACCTTTCTGGTGGTCGGTTGATGTTTAAGAGAGGCCTGCACAAAGTTTGTTCTTAACAGAAAAATTGGAATGCTGGCAGAAATAATTGACCAAAAAATCCAAACTATTTTATGCGGAAAAACTTTTCTTTGCTTTTATGATTCAAACGGAATTAACGATACTGGTATACCCAGCATGGGTTCGAAAAAAAAGTGAACTAATCCTGAAATGAAAAAAATGCGTACGTGGAGAAAAGAGGAAAAATCACTCACCCACTTACATAAAATTTCAAAGTTAACAGGGTTGACACTGCAAGCGGCAGGTAGTAACGAACACATTGGTTTGATTTTTTTCAGCTGAATCTGATTTGGTTTGGATTTTTTACGTTTATAAGCGGATAACTGGAAAAAACAAGCAAACATTTGAGCTCTTTCGTTAAATTGGATCATGTCACCGGAGCAACAGTAACAATAGCAACAGCTTTTCTAATTGTTGTCGATGTTTTTTGTTGGTGTTGTTGTCGCTGTTGATGTTATTGTTGATGCTTGAGGGATTTTCAAATGCCGAACGTTAAAAGCGTTAAGCAACAACATTCCAAATGGATTGAAAGGACATTCTAACGTACATATCTGTACATATGTATTTAGTAAAACAACGGATAGACAATCAATTAAAAAGTATTTAAGTTACGTATTGCGAGCACACATACATTCAGTTCGTTGGGATTGATTAAATTAATCTTTCTTATAATTAAATCCATGTATATATTGTACAAATATTTATTATGGAACTGCAATTCCTATCACATGTACGAGTATTCAGAATCCAAACATTGGTGTTAAATAAAAGAAAACCTTGAAATTTTTCAAGTAAACTAAACTTTGCTTTTTCTGAACAGTGTGCTTGTTTGATGGGGAACAAAATTTATAATTTTCACTCACGGTGATACGGAAGAAAATTATTTACGTATAAAAGTGTCTCTAAAAGCGGTTGATATGAAAAATTTGTGTTTTTTTGTTGATTCAGAATCTGTTTTTAGCGAAATCTTATCAGATCCCCTTCAAAAGTTATACTAAAAATACCTTTTAATAAGTATTTTTGGAATTCTTCAATTAAAGATATGTTGTTACATTTTCATAAGGTTACGAAGCTTCTGGGAGGTAATAGGGGAGGCCTAGATTTACAAAAAATTTCACCCGAAGGGGGGTCTAAAATGTACCCCTAAGGAGTTATAGGGTTAAAACTGATTTTCTGCCTCTTTTCAGAAAAAAAAATTTTCTTGGATCACCCTAACGTTTTATTGAAAACATTTCTATGGCAAAGATTAAGCTAATTGTAAATGTAACAACATATCTTTGATTGAAGAATTCCAAAAATACTTATTAAAAGGTATTTTTAGTATAACTTTTGAAGGGGATCTGATAAGATTTCGCTAAAAACAGATTCTGAATCAGCAAAAAAACACAAATTTTTTCATATCAACCGCTTTTAGCGACACTTTTATTCGTAAATAATTTTCTTCCGTATCACCGTGCACTACATATAAAATTTCATGGGTATACCTTTAATAAGACTCCGCTTCGGCTGCCGTTGCTACGATGATCGTAGAGATGCCCTTAGCCCGCTGGGCATACTCTCGGTGGCGAAAGAAAGTCTCTGGCGATGGCTATGAGTCTGCTCCTTAGACCAGGGGGCGCTGTGAAAGACCTAGAGCCACTTTTGAAGCCTTTTATGAGCTGGAATCGTTGCTGTTGGCGACGATTACACTTCGAAAGGAAGCGATGAATTGTCTTTGCTTTTACGTGATCAATTAAGAATTTTCCATAAAGAGGATAACTTAGAACACTTTGGTTTAAGTTAATTTTGCTTTTATTGATACACAAACTTTATAAAATTAAAAAGAGATTTTACAAATATAAAGAGCTGCAGTTGCTTGCTGCATGGTAGGTTTTCAATGAGTGAAGTTTTTCCCAACTTGAACTTTAGACTCGCTAAAACGTCAAGCTAAGAATTGTGCTGAGCAGCTGTCAGCCTTTCATGTTGTATATGATTGAGCGAGACGACAACACTCGCTAGTACTAAAAAGCGGTATACATACTTAATTCAAGTTTTGATAGTTGACTGTAACGAGTAGATACAAATCGTGTGGATGGGTAGTGTTGCCGTTCATCGAGTAATTACAATTAGATTTGGGGATTTAGAGTTTACGCATTTATCGCGCAAATAGTGCTCATCTGATCCACAGTTGTTGGTAGCAAAATAAAATCCCAAAAGTTTTATTTTATTTAAAGGAATATTGCTCTATTGCCGAAGCAAAATCCTCTATTAATAAATGTCGAGTCAGACTGAATGAATACAGATCTGATTTGGTAGAAGGTGGTCTTCTTCAGGGCTTACACTCTAAAGTATTGTTGCTTTTTAAACATTAAATTTAATAAATCTCCAGCAATCACATTAAAGGGTTTTTTCTTTTTAAGTTTAAAAGACGATATTTTCGTTGTTTTTACTGTGCTTTCTTTTTTCGTGGCATTCATTGTTATCATTGCTCTTATTGTTTTTCCTGTTTCATTGTGGCATGACAACAATTGCCTTATTTGCTGACAACTGCTACAAATTTTAACTGAAACTTTTCCAAAGTCTCTAAACGTAACTCATATTGCAGTAGAAAAAAAAAAAAAAGAAAGCGTCAACAACATTAATAGAAGTTGTCAACATAAAAAGATGCACGAGAGGCAACAATAGCGACATCCTTAAAACAACAATAGACAAAACATCTTTTTTCCCTTGCATTTGGTTTCTTCTATGCCCAGTAAACATTTAAAAGATTGTAAGACGAAGTTTCTGTGACAACATACATAAGTGAAATATGAACAAATCCTAAAAAAGGAATACAAATACTATACTGAAAGTGTTTCTTGAGATAATCCAACTAAATTTCACTCTAACTCTCAGAACTAAAAATGTAAGCTCTGAGCGAAAACAAGCTGAAATCGGACAAGAGGGCGTGGATCCTCCTATATAAGCAAAAGCTTCAAAGTGCTATACTGAAAATGTTTCTTGAGATAATCCAACTAAATTTCACTTAGGCACTAAAAACTGTAAAGGCAAGCTCAGAGCAAAAACTATGCGAACTCGGTCAAAAGGGCGAGGCACCTCCTATATATTTTCAAAATACTTTATTGCATCTAGTGTTTGGCCAGGCCAAAGGTGAGACCGTTATTAGTTTATTTCTATTTTTTTTAATCATTTTTATTAAGTGAAAAAATGTGTAACGGCCGAATAACTAAAATGATACACTGCGGCGGTTTAAGAGCTTAAGATGAGGCATAGCTTTTCCCAAAACTTATTCAATTGATCAAAAACTGATCTTTCAGGCTTTTTTTGTGCGACTGCTAAATTCGCAGATTTGGGCTATATTTGAAATTGGTCTCCTAGAACAACATCCACTTTTTGATACGTCCGAATACATTATAAAGATAAAAATGTTTTTTTAAAAACGTCCGATACGAAAGATTGCAAGATTAATTTAAATATATAGCGATCTTAATTTAAAAGTGTATCAAAGTATAACTTAAAATAAAGTCAAGCGGCAAGAGGTACTTAGATAAAATTTTCGGGTGTTCTAGGAATCACAAAGCATTTTAACTACATACTTATGTATCAAGATTTTTGGTATGTATGTATGTATGTATTCTCCTTTAACTCCTAGGAGGAGCATAGGGCCAAAAGATTTTTGGTATACTTAGACCTAACTGCATGTAAGAAATTATAGTTATAAAATTCATATGACGATCTTAAATGGCTGACTTGTTAGTTAGATAAATGCCCAAATATTCAGAGCAGTTAAAAAAAAAAAAAAAATGGCTTGTATACTCCAAACGAAGTGTTTCCTGGGTTTGGTTCATCTTTTTTGTGGACTACGCATACAATTGAAAATGACAAGGAAAAACATTTGAAAGGACGACGACAACAAGAATAAATAAATGGCCAACAAAAACAAATTGTGTTGTTTTAGTTGCAGTTGCCTATGCCTGCAGAATATTCTCTTTTGTTTCTTCTGCCATTGTCGTTTATTGTTTGGAGTTTTGTTTTGTATTTTGCTTTCTGTGTTTTGTTTTTCCACTTTTTTTTAAGGCAATCGATATTTGTTAACAAAACTCATTTCAATTCAGAGTCTCAAACATTTCAGTTCGAGTGATCATGGGTGTAGCCAGCCGGGGATGGCACAATATTTTCCAAATTTCACCCCATTGTAAAACTCTAAAACTACATTTTGGATAAAGCTCGTTCTCACAAGATCATTACGAAATCACACAAGGATGATTTTCTTTTCTTCTGTTTTGTGGTTCTTTTCGACCTTTTTTTTTCCTCTAAAACTTGGGTTACAATATGTTAAAGAATTCTGCGGCAGATTTAACTAGGAGTTAGGTTGGGTTAGTTTGGGGCGGGAGATAGCAGTTGCTATCTAACTTAGCCCGCGATTGGGCCCATTGTATACCCGATATATAACTTCGTTGTCAACCTATATGAACCATTTAGAAATTTTTATAAACTCCAAAAAGGATTTAAGACTCTTCTGCGCGATATTTTCAAGAGAGTCGAAAGAATGACTTTTGAAAACCTTATAACGTCGGATCAGGATCTTTATAGCTTCTACAAAGATCACCTACGTCGGTAAGCCCCAACTTTGAGGCGTGCCTACCTACAAAGAAGTGCCCTGTAATGATACCAATTAAGGTTCTGAGGGCTTGCCTGTCTAATGAGATAATTTGTCGTGTGCTATTTGCGCCATAAAGTGGCCATATCGCCCTTGACGTAGAACATATTGTTAAATTAGACCATCCAAAATTAGTCCATAAAATACATTTTGAGTCAATATTGGCTCTAATGAATGCAAGTGGTTTCATAATATAGGTCCAGGAGTTACTAAAGAAGAAAAATTCCTTAAAATTAAAGAAAGCGTGGCTTATGTATGTTATAAATATACAAAGTGGAGTGTCCTAACTGATTTTAATGATTTTTTGGGTTTCGGAATAAAATTTCGACTTTTTAGCGTTCAGCTAGTAGCAGTGAAACTTTATAACAAATATTTCTGTGGTACATACTGACTAAATACTCCCCTGTTTTAGGTGTCATTTTTGTAAATTTTTAAGAAAAGAGTAAAAATGACCCACATGTGGGAGTTGTGCAGGGTTAAAATATTCTACAAAAATATTCCTTGCAATATCTTGCATAAGTTTACTGCACACATGATACACTTCAGAAGTAAGGATCATTTAGTTAAATGTATCGATTTAACACAAGAATGCTTTATTTTCGTTTTTTCATGTATAGTGGACTAAAAAACTTCAAAAATCGATTAAAAAAAAATCTGAAGTGCTGGAGAAAAATGATGAGACACGGATATTTTTTTTTACGAAAAGTTTGAAATTGTCAAACAGTGTTATATAGGCTGTATATCGCAGAAGTTTGCAAAGTATCTGAGTGGTGTTAGAGGAGGCCTCGACTAACAAAAAATTGCATTTGAGGAGGGGTCTAAAATGTACCCCTAAGCACTTATAGGGTTAAAACTGATTTTTTGACTTGTTTTAGAAAAAAAAAAAAAAAAATTTTAAATGATTTTCGGAATCAGCGGCCGATTTTACATATAATATGAATAATGGCATTTAATGGTGATTCTGGCTGTAAGCTAGTATAGTTCCACAGGTAAATAGTAGCAAAGGTAAGTAAATAGTACCACAGGTAAATAGGCAAGGATGTTTTTATACTGAAAAACACTTTACCGCCTATAAATTCTTATATAGCATCTGAACTATGTAGGTTTTTTACAAACGAATTTCTTTGTGAAACAAGTTTATCCAAATCTTATTCTTGGCAGAGCATAAAGGTCTTCTATAGAGCTTAATTAAATAAATCCAAAATATTCAACACTCTGTACTACTTAAGCATATAATAAGCAGCATAAACACTGTTCAAACAACCATCAGACATAATATGGACTGTAAAAACTCAAAAGTAACACTGTCAACTGAACAATAGTCCTTACCTAGAATTATTAGCTCATAACTTAGCAAGCAAATCCATAAATCAGAAGTGGTGTACTAAGACATTGGAGTACTTAAAGTTGTGAAAGCGCCGAAGGGTAATAACAATAATGGCGTATAAAATTAAAATCAACTTTTTCCGATATGAAAGCTATGCTATAAATTTCCAAAGGAATATTGTTGCCAGCTAATACTGTTCAACAATTTTACACATTTTGTAAAACACATGAGAAAATCCAAAAAATTCTTAAAGTAGACGTTAAAAAAAAATTTCCGATAATTATAACACCGTTCGACAAAACTCAACTTTTGGTTGCATAAATGCAAAAACCAATATCCATAATCTGAAAATATGTCAAAAAATAATGTATACGTGTCATTCGGATTTTCGGGATCAGGTCGAAATTTTTTTTAATCGGTCTTTGAAGTTTTCTGCACATGTGTTGAGTCAACACTCTAAATTTTACGATCCTTACATCTGAGGTAAATCATGTCTTCTGAAGACTTATGGAGGATGTTAAGGGAAATATTTTTATAGAAAACCTTACCCTCTACTTCCCCTACAAATGGGTAATTTTTGACCAATTCTCGAAAAGGTACCCTTTAAACGGGGGAACAGTAGATCCATATGTACCACAGAAATATTTGCTATAAAATTTCGCTAATAATTGCCGAACACTAAAAAACCGAAAATTCACCGCGAAGGCCAAAAAATCGTCAATATCAATAAAGATCCCAAACATTTCATGTTATATACATTTTTTTAAGGTATTATTCTTAAGTTTTAAGCATTTCTTAACTTCGTTGACCCCCAGTGAACTTTTTTGTAGAATATTTTGTGTAATATTATAGCCCAATATAACGCGTTTTCGTGGAAAAGGGGTCAAAAAAACCCACAAAAACGGGATATAATGGGTTAATGTGTTTTAAACACTATTTCTTATTCGATTTTGTTATGTCCTTGAGAAAAAAAATTTTATTCAAAACGTGGTTTAAAGTTTAACAGTGGGGTGAAATTTCAAAAATTCGTTTCTTTTGCCTAGTTTATAGCTAGTGTAAAATTTTGAAAAAAATATGAGTGTAATTATTCGAAATTAATTAAAACCACACAAAGCAATAAGGACTTTCATTATTTATATATTTGTTTTACTTGTGCGCTCGAAAGTATTATTCTTAACCCCACAATTTACGCATTTGCTGTTGCTTGTGCTCTCGATTATTTTATTATTTTATAGCTTATACGCCCGAAAAATTTTAGTCATGCACAGTTCTTTAGATTTTTTGCATTTGGCCTGCGGAATCAACCGATTATCAATTTTTTGAATGCAAGTTTTCATTCAGAAAATTCCAGCAGAACTGCGTAATTAAAGGCAAGAAAGGAAATCCTTTAAAGTCAGCTGAGGATGTGGAGCATCCTTGTGAAATACGAAATCTACATTCTACTAATTTTAACTAACACTTTGAGGACTTCGATTATGTTGACGACATTTTCCTAAGTTTTATCATCCTGACAATCAGACATACAAAATAAACAACAATCAAAAAAGTTAAAATTCTTTGAAAATTGAAAGTATTTGGCAACTCTATTCGAAAATCTCTTTATATAAACGAAAAGTAAATACTGAAACAAAACATTTCTGCTGTCAACTTAAATGATCCATTTCTCTCATTAAAATGAAGTTACACCCAATTGATGGCTGTGAGTGGCATATCATTTGGTGCCACTATATTGAGTATTTTTACTACCTATGTTTGCTACTAATACTACATTTAGTATTACTACTTTTTTTATTTGTTCATTGGCGTTGCTTGTGAAATCAATAAATTTTTCCTAATGGTACACAAATGAAAAAGTAAATTTTCTTCCTTTTTTATGAGAGTAATGTTGAGTGCACCTTTTAGAGCCTAAAAGTAATCGGCTCTTACTTGTTAGAAAGCTTCAATGTATTGGCAAATGCACGTACTTCGAAATACTTTGAAATCGTCGAAAATAAGTGTAAAGTTTATTTTCATGTTAGATGAATTCATTATAGGTGAAAATATTAACAATTTTGAAATGTTTGCAATTCTTAATTTTTATCAAGACAACGACGTTATCTGAAAGTCTGTTGGCCTAGTACCCTCTCCAATGCCGAACTGTTAACCAGACGCCAACAAGATTATAATTCCGCACCAAACAAAATGTGAAAATTGTCTTTATATATTCGAGTGGAACCCTCAAGGTAGCAGGACTTTCCTTTTTTGGACCAAGAATAGATTTTTCTCAAAAAACCAATCGAAAACCGTTGCGTTGACTTGCAATATCACCAATTCCATAAAAATTCGAATGAGAGCACAATGAAAATTCACTGTGCGCACTCATAAAACATTATACTGACACCTGTGAGTGAGTGTATATGTGATAATTTATGTTCTATAACTTCTATGTATACATATATATGTATGTGCAACATACTGCAATACCATAATCCGCACAGATTTTATGGACTTGTAAAAAGTAATCGATTTCTCATTTCACCTTTAGCCAGTTGATTTTTATGTTCATTTTGCTCCCTCATTTTTTATTTTTTTTTATTGCTGCCTGTAACTCGACTACTCCTTTATTCTGTGCAGTTTGTTCTGAACCTTCGTAGCGTAAATGTTGATCCCGCTTTTTTCGATGATTACAAATCTTCGGTTTGGTGCTGACTGAACGAACATATGAAAAATCTATGATGCTGCAGCATAAATTTTGTTTCAATAACTCCAAGCGCGATGATAGAAATCGCCAATTCGTTCTGTTTTTCGATTGTTATTGTAAATTTGAAAATTTATGTTTTCAAACGGAATGAACAGGCTATGATTGGTCAATAAATTTGCGCTTGGATTTAGTAATAGAATAAATGTTTGCTATTAACTGTGAGTAGGGAAAGTTATGGGCAAAAGACATAAAATATTGTTTACTCATAAAGCCCCAAAAATCAAACCATCAGGCGCGTTTTGCGATGATTTCCATTGCATTACTTTTAAAAATGACATTTTGTTTCTATACTTCCTTCTGGATTTCAGCTGAGAGAAATGTATCCAAAGATTGACTTCGTTTGCTAAAGGCATCTGCTCTTGTCAAAATTCGACCACAAATATATAAATATTTTGGTACTTCTTGGACACTTTAAGTACTTTTTTTTTGCAATTTGGTACAAAATAGAAAAGCCCATTTATCATTCCTGGTATAATTCAAGCGAAATAAGTATAAACAAAACAAAAAACATGAAATCAGCGCTAAGCTTTTTGTATTTCTCTTTGTGCTTTATCTTTTTTTCAGCTGTGTATTTTGTTGTTGTTAATACATATTAAAAAATTTGTATTTAATTTTATCTGGCTTTAAGTCAAAATATTAAAATAATTTTAACTTTGTGCACATTTAAACACAAATACCTTTCTAATGGTATATAACTCAAAGTCGTGCTCCATTTCTAACATAGTAAAAAAGGTAGGACAAATTTTTGTCTTGCGTATTAATATATAGATATTCTTGGACTTCATTATGAGTTTTAAGTATATTCAAGTTTCGTACTTTAAATTTGACACGTGGAAAATCTAAGTTCGCTAAAAGCCCATTCCATTTGCTTGGTTAGGGCAATTTAGTTAGTTTATGCTTAGTTGTGCACAAACCGAGATAATTTGCCATATAAAGAGCTTTTCTGTTTGTATCAGATATATAAGTAACGTTCAAACTTGAAAAAAAAAAAACCAAAAGAATTGTCAGCTTGACAATGTTATTTTAGCCCAGAATTAAAAAAAAAAAACTTCCTATAGGGAAACTAAGAAAAACCTTTCTTCTGACGTTTGTCGAAATAAAACAAATTAAAATAAAAATAACATTTTATTCAAAAATATTAGTGAAAAGTAAGAATAAGTAGTGTTGTTTGTGATTTCGTTAAAAACAAACCAATTATCAGAGAAAAAACAAAGCCTCACAGTGGAAACGCTGAACTTTGAGCGTTGGCTTTTCTTATTTTGGTTGAATTAACCAAGTTAGTTTGATAGTGGTAGTTTCCTGTCGAATAACTGTGATGAGAAGATGTCAAAACTAATCAGACGTATTTGTCGACATTTAAAAGCTTTTTTAAGTATACTAATATATATAAACTTTAGTATAGATTTGTTGAGAATCATAACAAAAGGAAAGACACGGCACATGTGAAATGTTCCAATTCTTTTGTTTTTCCCTTGTTATTCACCGCACATTTGTTTTAACTCATTGATATTATACTATTTTTGCGTAGCGCTTTAGCTATGATTCTCAACAAATCTATGCTAAAGGCTAAATATGTTTTAAGTTTTCCTTCGATGATGGTTTCCATTATGGGAGAGTTATACCTATTAATTTCTTTCCAACTCACATTACATTACATTATTTTTTTTTTTTTTTGAATTTGTTATTACACTTTTGAGTATGAATTTATGAAATACACTTGCTGATCACAGACTATTTGTGAAAAAACAACACCAACATCAATTTGTTACTTACATAAATACGAGTGAGTGCTGACCCATTTTAAGTTTGGCCACAGAGTCGTCATGTGCGTGGGGGTGCAACACGCATTACATTCTGCGCTATTACAAGGAGTCACATGTTTTGTGTCAGTTGGTGGCACGATATTTTTCTTTGCTGATTATGCTACCAACATTTTTATGAAACTGCATAATTTAGTGGCTTCGAGTTTTAAGAACCGAGGACCGTTTTTTGCTAATCTCATTATTAGAGGGCACATAAGCGGGCACATGCCATACCCATATTTCAAAATTATGTGCTATTCATACATATAAAAGGATACAAATATGAATGCACATTAATGTGAAAGGAAGCAGCCAGTGTAGTAGAGATGCAAAGATACAGTATGAAATGAAACTACTCATATATGTTTGTAGGTGCAATTTATTATGGACTCGCATGAATATGTACATTAGGGTGTTCCATTTCAGATGAACATTTTATTGTTTCTTTTAAATTTATATTTTGCAGTTAAGATTGAACAAAAATGCTGTCATAATTTAAGACTTACGTTTTAGTTTTAAGAAGACATAACTTGTCAGCTATACTCTGAAATTGGACTTATGAAATTTGAAGTTGTTCAAAAATATTTCAAACAAATCTAAATAATACAAAGCTAAGGACAAAAAAAGCCTAAAATGAACCGCCCCAAAGTACATGCATACATATGTACTTATGCATGCATACGTATATGTGTGTTCATAATCAGCTCACACACTTGCTTTCAGACACACAATTGTATAGGGAAGAGCTTATTAAGCTTAATTCCTTGCTGCATTTAATTTATGGTCATTCTGATATTTGTTTCCATCCGTCTATGTGAGTGTGTGTGTGTGTGCATCAATTTATGTGAATGCGTATGTAAGACTGCGTGTGCATCGATAGCTTCAATCGTTCAATTACTATTGCGCTGAGCCGAAGGAAATCAGATTTATTTCATGATTAAATTTATAATTAAAAGCGTTGCTGATAAAATGTTTGTCTTGTTGAATTTATTTGATTTTCACAGTCTTCATCCGAGTACTCACAAAGGTCAATTGAATCCGGTGATTAGTAGAGTCGAGAGTTTTGCCCAAGGCATTGTTTCGTAGCATCAAAAATAAGATTTAAAGCAGCAGGTGGCCTTGGCGGAAGTACACTTGATATGGACTCAAAACAATTCGAAAACTTGTAATAATGCATCGTATTGAGTCTTGAAAAGATCAAATTCTTTAGGAGATACACTTTATATGTTCAATCCATACCCTATCAATACTTCACTGCAGAGGAGAGCGTCTAATTTGCTTAAAGTAACCGATTCATTTCCTCATCCACTAAAAAATTGTAGTTTACTTTTCTTACTTTTGATTACCTTTAGTATGGATTATAAACTTTTTTGGTATTAAATTACGAAAAATTTTGAAATTTATTCGAAAAAAGTATGAAATTTATTCCAAAATTAAAATAAATAATTTTTTTGGCATTGTTCTATATACTTAAATACTTTTTGGTTTTAAAATTAAACTATATTTTTTACTGTGTAAAAATGAGAAAAGTCTAAGAAATTTGCCATTCCATGTCTAGCGTAACAAGATCTCCCCCACCCTTTTCGATTTTGCTGAAATTTGGTATATGGTTTCGTTTCATTCACCTTTACCGGCTTAGGAGTCAAAAACTGCTTAAGTCGACTTCGATCAGAAAACCAAACAACATAAATTTTGTGCTTTTGTACAATGTTTATGCTGTATTTTGATTTGAACTAAAGTCGACTTAAGCTGTTTTTCCTTTCTGCCACAGATATTCAAAACCTATTACTCTAAAATCCATTACAGATGCCATCTTTTCATTGGATTCATATGAATGATAGCTGTGCCTTCTTTCTAGACAAAATATTTTAGAAGATCCTAAAAGAAGGCTGAAGACAATTTTTATTAATCTTAGTACTAAGATAGATGTAAAAATAGTAGAGTAGAACGGGGCAATGTCGTGCACTCAGCTTCGACATGCTCGTAAAGCCGTACATCTCAAGCGAATGCAACGAGTAAGCATCCGATCGAAAGATAATTTTGTTGGTTACATCCATGTGTGACAACATTTGAGTAGCGAGAAATTGTGTTTGTGTAAGTGAAGAAAAAAAAAAATGTGCACGACATTACCCCCCTCAAAATTTGTGGGGTAATGTCGTTCATTGTTTTCCGAGTATAGTAAAGGTACCAAAATGTGTGAGAAATTATAGGTAGTGGTTCTATTAGAGGAAATTTAGCATTATCATGTATTTATTCATTATTATACAAGTGTGAAGTAGTAATATGTTGTGTAGAGTAGAACGGGGCAATGTCGTGCACTCAACTTTGACATGCTCGTAAAGCCGTACATCTAAAGCGAATGCAATGAGTAAGCATCCGATCGAAAGATAATTTCATTGGTTACATCCATGTGTGACAACATTTGAGTAGCGAGAAATTGTGTTTGTGTAAGTGAATGTGCACGACATTACCCCAATGGTCGTTTTAAAGGTCAACTTCGATAACTCGGTGAAGCCCGAAATTTTTTGCGAAAACCAAATACTTCTTTTCTTTGCCAGGATATTTCGTTTCAGAAAACACTTACCTGGTATATTTACCCGCAAGGAAAATTATTTTTCTGACCCAATGAAGAAACACTTTTATCGTCCCAAAAGCGTGCGTTTTGAAAAAAAGGTTACTCTGTAGAGACGAACTGGTGAAAATTGCTAGTATTATATGCATAAGCTCAGTAGGTCAGCAGGTCCCTACCTTACGAACAGTTGGTAAATCATTCAATTCTTTGGGCTAAAACAGCCAGTGCACGACATTACCCCCTGCACGACATTACCCCGTTCTACTCTACTTTTTGCCATATAAAAAAAAAAACTTACTTCGTGCTAATAGCCAAAAATAGCTCAGAAAATTAAAATCGGGCAAAGTTTTTGTTTTTAAGTGAAAATGGTCTTAAAAATTGCAATATACTTGACAAGAGAATATCAGCCAGGAGAGTGCTAGAAAGTTTCAAAAATAATAATACCAAAAAGAGTATAGCAAAAAAGTTGAAACTGGTGAATAGAAATTCTAATTTTTAATTGATTAAATTTTCTTAAGAGAAAAGAATTTGTGAAGTTATATCCCTCTTCCGCTTCTCACTTGCAGACAAGTCTTTTCGTTCCAAGGCAAGGATTCCTCGCCATAACAGTTTTGGCAAATACAGCTTTTTCGGACCATCTGTTGCTGCACTGTAGCGCTTTTGTTTCATCTAGGAATCAAATACTTGGTAATATAGATCGAACCCTACTTCTTAAGAAATACACATGAGAAAACATAGACATTATTGAAAAATTTATAAAACATTGTTGTGCATCCCAATCTCTCCAAACATACGCGATATTCAACTAGGTATCTAGACTCATCATCATTTCATATATGTTATGAAGCAAAACACGCCAAGTGTACCAGAAAATTTTTTTGTCTCCGATTTCGCTCAAATTTGGCAATATGGTAGTCCCGGTATGCAAAAACAATAATCCGGGAGGATTTAAACCTAGAACCATTTGTTGATGAAATACAGGGTGATGAAGTTTTAAGTCATTTTCATGAAGAGGATTTTTTTTTCAAAAACTTATAGCTTACACCAAAGTTTGTAAATTGAGTAACAGGTCCCATTCATTTTTAAGTGTTCTTTTTATAAAAGCTTTAAATTGATGTATGACTCAACATGGGATTCGCTCGCTACATAAGAGTTTTTCGCATTTGAACGCCCGCGGCAGGCAAAACACTTCGTTTACTCAAGAGGAAGGCATCTTACGAAAAAAGTGTACCAGGCATAAAATGCTTAGAATCTTCCAAGAAATACGTGTGAAATTTTTGGGAATTTCTTTGAAAGTTAAAACAAAATTTTTTTTTCTTGAATAATTTTTAAAAAACTTTTCAAAAAAAAAAGTTTAAAAAAATTCCAAAAAAACTCCCACGTATTCTTTGAACGATTCTAAGCATCTTATGCCCCTAGTACACTTTTTTCGTAAAATGCCATCCTCTTGAGTAAACAAAGTGTTTCGCCTGCCGCGGGCATTCAAAAGCCAAAAACTATCATGTAGCGACTGAATCCCATCTTGAGTCATACATTATCTTAAAGCTTATAAACTATGCTTTAATTCAAAGTACTTTTAAAAAAAATTTAAGGGGGCTTTTTTTAAAAAAATTTCAAAAGTATTTTTATGCTTAAAAAATTTTGGTGGAAAAAAAATAAGGAAAATAAGACGAAAAAAGAGCTGCTGTGCGAAATAATTCCAAGTGATTTTTTTCACCGGAATTGTCTTTATTAAAGCATGATGAATAATGTGTAAAAAGTCCATTGAAATCCATTGTGCGCATAAAAAGTTATTCAGGCGCAAGGGTCGCTAAAATTAGTTTTATGCAAATGACAAAAAATCCGGTTTTTATTGAATAACTTCTAAACGGTAACTTCAATGTGTACACATATCGCTTATTTTTTGTAGATCTTATAATTCTCTACAAAATTGATGCTGCTTTTTATCGTATGACATACCGTTTCAGAGATATCCTTCAAAAACCAGTATTTTCGAGACTTGAACGGTTTTTGAAGAATATCTTTTAGACCATGAGCGGCGTTTACAAAATCCAATTATCTTTTAAACGGTTTTTTAATTTTTTTTGTACGACTCCTCGTTAATGAGTGCTCGCAATTTTTAAAAATAAAATATTTTAATATGATTTTATACGTATCATTTATGTACATATAAAATCTGTGCACAACTTTTTAAATTGAGTTATTTCCTAAACAGTAAGATACACTAAACATTTTTTACATCTTTATATAGGAAATTTCCTGAGTTACAAAATTGTGGAGAAAAATTTCTCTGCAAATGTTAACGTTAGCGAGATATTTGCAAAAAACTGATTTTAGCGACCTTTGAGCCTAAATAACTTTTTATGCGCACAATGGACTTTTTACACATTATTCATTATGCTTTAATAAAGACTATTCCGGTGAAAAAAATTCTCTTGGAATTTTTTCGCAGAAATGTTCTTATTTTCCTGGGCTCGTAATATTTTTTTTTATAAAAAGAACACTTAAAAATGAATGGGACCAATTACTTCGTTATATCAATTTACAAACTTTGGAGAAAGCTATAAATTTTTGAAAAAACACCCTTTTCATGAAAATTACTAAAAACGCCAACTTCAACACCCTGCATTTTAACAACAGATAGTACTAGGACCAAATTGATTATTGTTCTTGCACACCGCAACTACCATATTTTCAGCTGGTACTCTTGGCGTGTTTTGCTTCATATAAGCAGAGATAAAAGCCATGGTTGCTACTACCCGCTTTTTACATTAGTTTTAAGAATTGTATTTTTTGAATAATTTTAATAACAATAAAAAAAAAAACAAAAAAAACTTTCCAGGAGATAGTAAATTAAAAAAAAAAAATCTTGGTTTTGAACTTCGAAATATCGAATGGTACATTTTTCGGAGAATAACACATATCACTTGAATGTCTGGATAAAAAAACTTAAAGAAACTATTGTGGCAAATCTCAACCAGTACTAAACGAAACTAAATTGTGTTCGGATTGTCATGGAATGCCCCATATACATATATATAAATGAAAAATATGTATTTGATAAAGAGAAAAATAAATACAAATGATTTAATAAAAATCGCCGGAAAATAATCAAATCACAAAAGAGCAGGTATTAAAATTTCAAGTGTCATACACAAATGTGACACGTTGCCAGGACAAATCTAAAAATAAACGATTATCACACAGATATGAAAAATAAATCAAACACTCGACGCTTCAAATTATGAGGAAAAACACGAGTTCAATTTAACAAATATATATTTCGAGTTGTTTCGCTTGGATTTATTAAAAATGCCGGAGTGTAGTGCAAAAATAAAAAATAAAATAAAAAAAATGCACAGACTCCTAGATGAGGAGCGAAACCTACTTAGGGCACAAATAAGCCATAAGTAATAAACATAATTTATGCTTCACAGATTGTTGCGACGATATGTCGAGTATTTTTCACAAAAAAATACATTTTTGCTGTTGCTCTTGTTGTTTTTTCGCAGCAAGATTTTTGCGCAACAACTAGAGCAGCAAAGGATAACGTAAATCTTTTAAAGTATTTCAGAAAAAAAAAAAAAACACAAAATAAAATCCATTTTTAACTTTTTCGTTGCTGTTGTTGTCAAAAACCCACTTAAAAAAGTACTTAGATTCTTACCAGAAATATATATATATAGGAGTAGAAAGGATGGAAAAGTGAAAAAACAACACATAGCCAACGACAATAAGTCGCTTTAAATTGGCTTAAATGTCTCAATGTGTCATTACCAACGACATCAGGATAAGAATGAGTAGCAAAAACAACAATAAAATTTTTAAATTTCTTGCTTAAAGTTGTTGTATTTAGCACGGCACAAAAATGTGGGCAATTTCATGTATAAACTCCATTATATAATGCTGCTGCTGTTTTATTGCTCATATCATTAATCAATTAATTTTCGTTTTAAATTTTTTTAAGTTATTCATGAAATCGCCCCAATACATGTATATATATATCACTCGTTTTTTCGCATTTGCTTTGCTTGCTCACGGGTCGTATACGTAACGCTTAAATGTCGTTACGTATCAACGAAACGAAATGAAAAATCTCAAAAAAGTTCAATCTTTTTGCAACAACAATCGAATACAACAATAAGAAATAGCTAGCAAACGGCTGCTTAACAAGCACAGCAATTTAGCACAAAATATTGAACCACCCAAATCAACAAAATTCAAAAGAAGAAAAAAACTTTTGTGTGAAATTTGCTCCGCTTTGTGTTGCTCCTTTTCGTTGTTGTTGTTGTTGTTATTGTTCTGGGCGCAACAGCAAACGATTTATTTATTTCGCTGCTTGATTTTTATTTATGTGTTTGTCGTATCCTTTTACATTCCTTCATTTCGTTTGTGTGAGTCAACATACGCGAATGCATGTCACATACACATGCATACATAAAGGTTAGCCCAGTAAGGAAAAATATGTATGTCTTTAAACGCTGAAACATAAAAGGGAAAAAAATACCGTTTTTAGCTATATTTGAAGATGTATAAGAGATAGGGTCGAAATTTAGCTTCATCCCGAAATCAACTCAGAACTTAGAAGGGCCCTTAAAAACGATATCTGCATAATTTTTTTTCTTCCGAAAAAAACTAATGGAGCACTTTTGATTCTACTTAAGTCCCACTTTGGCTAAAAAAAAAACAGGTTTTTTGGTCAAAACTTTTTTTTCATTAAAAAATGGATATCCGGGGTGCTTTAGAAATAAAGACTGTGTTTTTACAAAAATGTTGGCGTTTAAGAACTATAAGTTTTTTTGGGGGTATATCAATTTTTTTCGTTTTTCAATTACGCGATCCGAAAAAGGATTTTTTTTCCAAAAGCAGGGCAACTAACGAAGAAAGTGTTGAAGGTAAAAAAACGCTTCGAATTGTCTTAAAAATACGTGAGAATTTTTTCAGATTTTTTTGAGATATTTCATAATTTTTAAAAATTTGATCAAAATAGGAAAAATAAAAAAAAAATGCCCCAAAATTCTAAAAAAAGTTAGAACCAAAAAACATATTTGTTTAGCCAAAATGGGTCTTCAGTAGAATCAAAAGTGCTTCATTGGTTTTTCTCGCAATGATCCTTAGATATTTTCTACACCAAAAAGTGAATTTCGATTTGGGTATTTCGAAATTTCAAACATTCCTATTTACCCTACAAAATCTCGCAAATTAATTTTAAAACTTATATTTAGACGCTTTGTTGTTTCCGCTTTTCAAATCAAATCAATGCTTGGAGTTGTTAATCCAGACACTTTCTTATTGCTGTTGTATCGATATGTATAAAGTATTTTTAAATTATGTAAATTGCGAAATTTTAAAAAAGAATGGAAAGGTATATGATTATCGTTTGAACGCATAAAGAAGCTATTTAATTGAAAGTTGCGAAAGATTAATTCGAGTTGATTGTGAATGTTTGAATTTAAATAAAATAAAAAATAAATCGAACTTTGTATTAATGTTTTGTCCCGTTTTCTTATGTTCCGCGATTTTAAAACACTCTAACCTATGACTTTTTCATTACATATTGGGTGTACAACATAAAAACCGGAATTTGACGGTAGATGTCCGTACTAACAAATAACGTGAAAGCTCGAACTTTATATATATGTCATTTTGAAGGTACATTTGACAGCTGTCAAAATCAGTCAACAAAAAAATTTTATCTTGTGTGCATCATTATTATTTTTCACGATGAATAACTTCGAAAATTGGAGAAAAAGACAGCATTTGCGGGAGGTTCCGTTTGGTTCATTTTTTTGCAAAGAAAACTTCTGCCAAAAGTCATTTTTGCATCAGATCGTGACTGGGGATGAAAAATGGATCCATTACGACAATCCGAAACGCAAACATTCATATATGAAGCCCGGACAACCAGGACCTTCCCAGCCAAAGGCAAATATCCATGGTGCCAAGGCAATGCTCTGTAATGCTCACAGGTGACCTCTATCGAACACAATTAATACATTTGAAGCGTGCCATCATCGAAAAACGCCCGGAAAATGCGACCAGACACGAAGCAATAATTTTTCATCATGACAACGCTCGGCCACATATTGCTGCCCCAGTCAAAAATTACCTGGAAAACAACGGATGGGAAATTTTGCCTCACCCGCTTTATAGCCCAGACCTTGCACCATCAGACTACCATTTGTTCCGATCGATGCAGAATGCTTCACTTAAGTTCAAGATATCGAAAATTGGATAGATTCATTTTTGGCCGCCAAGCCGGCGCAATTTTTTTGGGATGGAATTCATAAATTGCCTGAAAGATGGGGAAATGTTGAAGCTTCCAATGGACAATACTTTGAATAAAATATATTGTAACATTTTTCCACAATAAAGCATCAAATTTCGCTAAAAAATTCCGGTTTTTAAGTTGTACACCCAATACATATGTAGTATGTACATTAGGGCGTTTTTTCAAACCTTAAAGCGGATTTGGATGTCTTATTGGATAAAAATAACCTGTGAATTTTTTCAGATTTTAAGTTAAATGGTCGCGATGTTAATTTTTTTAAAAATAATAGTAATATTTTTTGTACAACAAAAATAAACAATAAACGAAGTATTAAACTAAAAAATTTGCAATCGTACTAACATATGAATAAACAAATATTAATTTCAGTTCTGCACATTCGAATTACTTTTTGTTTTCAATCCTTTTTTTAATGACTGTTTACTGTAACTTGAAAAATATTTTCTAGGCTGTTCGACATTAAGTAATAAATTTTTCAAGTTACTGTAGACAGTCAGTAAAAAAAGGATTGAAAACAGGAAGTTATTCGAATGTGCAGAACTGAAATTAATTTTTTTTATTCATACGTTAGTAGGATTGTAAATTTTTTAGTTTATTATTTTGTTTATTGTTTATTTTTGTTATACAAAAAATATAATCATTATTTTTTAAAAAAGTTGATATCGCGACCTCTAAATGACTAATTTAAAATCTGAAAAAAATCACAGGTTATTTTTATACCATAAGACATCCAAATCCGCTTTAAGGTTTAAAAAAATCGGAAAAAAAATTTTCCGTGAAACGCGTGCATACATGGGTGAGTCTACAAAAAATGTATCATTCAAGATCCAGGGACTCAAAACCATATTTAAATTTAAAATTTGATATTATAACTATTAAATACAGATACTTAACAAGAGCATCTATACGAATTGCTTAAAAAATATTAATTTTTAAAATTTTACTATGAAATTTTAACATAAAGTTTTAAAAACTCATTCTCCGTCCAGTTCCTAACCGCTTCTTACTGCATTTAAATTGCCCGTCTTGTATATTACGATATTTTCTTAATAAAAACTTATACGATATTGTTTTTATGTATATTTCAGCTGTTTTTCTGTCTTAACTCTTTGAAATTTTTTTTTTTATAGAATTGACAACCATTAATTTAGATTACCTCCGCTGAGTTTTTCTTATTCTAATTGTAAATTTTTTTAATATTGAGTAAATAGAGAACTGAAAGTGACGAGAAAGAGGAGATTCAGTGAATTTTTAGCGCAGTGAGTTTTAAATTTTCGACAATGAGTGTTCGTGGGTTTTTTTTAAAAAAAGTTTAAAAATTTTGTAAAGAACGCAAGTGTGCATCATTCTCCGCATACGTTTTTTTTATATAACCAAACATATTATTTTACCTTTATATAAGTAAAACAATAAACAATTACAATTACAATTTCATTGTGATATTACTGTTTTTGCATCATTTCATCATTCTCCGTAGTCTTTTTTGCAACATCTTATCATTCTCCGTTTAGTAACTCCCACCTGGTTTTTTGTTCTTAGTTTTGCTAAATAACACAGGCCTGCAAATTCAACACTTTTTTTTCCTCTCTTGATTTTTGAAGCCAATTATGGTGGTTTGGGACCTCCTAATCACGAATCTGAACTTGGTTTCTTTCCATCACTTCAGAATTTTGGGATATTCCAGTTTTCCTTACCTCAAAAGTAATGGAAAATCGTGTGTTTTTCACTGTTATTTTAAATTTTCTCAAAATTCAGACGTCATAGAGCAATTTTGTAAACGGATTTGGGCACTCTCGTAATTTCAAGAGGGGTACCCTTGTTCGTCTGTGCAGCATTTGAAAACTACATAATTAATTCAATCGTTTGTGCTTACATACTCTTCAATATCACGCCTAAAATACTCAACATATTTAAACCATTCTTGCACCATATATTTTTTTTGATGCTCCCGTACGATCAAGATAAATATTATGCATAATATTCATCCAGATATAAAGTTTCATAATGCAGGTCAAATAAGTATAAGTATAAGATATGCGTTTTTTTTTTTTTTTTTGTTTATGGCATGTTTTCATTGCAAACCGAGCGCAACGTACTTTCATTCGATTACCCCTATTGTCAAGACAAATCTGTCGGAATATCAGGCGGATATATACTGTTAATATGGTTTCAATTTATTTACTGGTATAGGCGTAGGAGCGACTCAAATAAAATTTTCAATTATTTTGAGTTTTTTTTGTATGAGGGGTACAACACCCCCTTGTCCAATCGATACCATATTCCTTATAAATATGTTGGAGCACCAAAAAATCATCTGGTGCAAATTTGGTTTTAATACGTTCAGTAGTATAGGCGTGGTAGTCTTGTATATAGTAATGTCTAATATTTGATATTAGAATAAAACACGCGTTTAGTTTAAAGGTTGAACAAAGAAGAATTTATTATAAATCTTAAAGCCTAACTTAGGTCTATGAGCAAAGGCTTTTGCGTAAAAAACCGTAAAGTACTAAATTGAGGGATAGAACTTAAGAGAGAACAATGCAACGTAGGTATTTTATATATAGCTATACATATCATACACTGCAGAACATAATACTAATGACTTATAATAATAGAAGTACATGACTATATACAAGTAAGTAGAACTTAAATCACTGAAAATTTTCTCCTAATCAGCATACTTAAATCAATAGAAATCGGTTTTTAAAATTCAGAGAGGAAAACCCATGCAGGACTGTGTAATTAAATAAAAAATAAAAATTACAATTTAGTCTTAAAACACTTAAATAAGTAAACTTCTTAAAAATCCAACATATATTTTAAGTTTTGCCACCTGGTTATTTTCAAAAATCTTATACAATTCTTACTTTTTTTACTAAATTCAAATTTTTGGTTTCAGAAACGCTCAGATAAACTTTTTTAAAATTTTTCAAAACTTTCGGTGTTGACAACCGGTTTGTTTTTTGTTAGTTTTGCTTAAACTATTTATTTAAGAAATAAAAATTTACATTTAGTCTTAAACATAAACTTACAAGGTTGCCGTATTATTTTTTTCTCTAAGTTTCGCTTAACAATTTGTTTAAAAAATTAAATTTTAGTCGGAAAACACTTAACTAAACTTTAGAAAAATCCAACGTTAACTTTTAGGGTTGCCAGATGGTTGCTTTCGAAAAACTATTTTAAATCTTCCTTTTTTTACGTTCGCCATTACAATTACACACTAAAAAATAATTGTTTGAATCGTTAATAATTGATCGACGCTTAAATCATTAAAAACTCATCAAACCGAAATTTGGTTTGAACAAATCTAACAGAAAAAAACCGGGTGACAACCCTGAACATTTTTGTATGGTTTCAGAAAAGTTTATCTAAGCGGTTCTGATACAAAAATTTTCAGTTTAGTTAAAAAAAGTAAGAATTGTGCAAGATTTTCGAAAACAACCAGGTTGCAACCCCAAAATTTTATGTTGGATTTTCGAAAAGTTTATTTAATTTAAAAATTTAAATTTAGTCCTAAATTTTTGTATCAGAACCGCTCAGATAAACTTTTCTGAAACCATACAAAAATGTTCAGGGTTGCCACCCGGTTTTTTCTGTTAGGTTTGTCATCATATTCTATACCTTCAAGTTATAAAAAAAAAATAGCTGGGGACAAAAAAGGAATGTTTTGGTGCATTTTTTAGAGATTTTCCTGATGAGAAATGGTAAAATAATAGTGATGACTAATATAAAATAAAAAAAAATTCCCATATTTATCCGGAAGCTCTGTAGATTTCGAGATATTGTTCGTTCAAGGTGCAAAATTTATTTTTTTTTTTTTAAATTTTTCACCTGAAATGAACAATATCTGTGTAGATTAATATTTACACATATGATTATCAATAATTATATTATTAAATTTTTATATTTATTAAGTTATGTTGTTTTAATATTGAATTCCAAATTTTTATGAATGATATAAAAATTATTTGAGTAAAATTAAAAATATGAACAAAGATACAAATTATGAAAACACTGTGCAAAGTGAATTAAACAAAGTAGCAAACCCTACATATACTCCCCCTCTAGAAAAAGTTATTTAATGGAATTTTAAAATAAAATATTGAAAATAGTGTAGGATTACGATATATTAAATGTGACCTTTTTTTTAAGTTTTTCTAGTGCAATAGGATTAGTGCAAATGTTTTTTTGTATGAATGCTGGCTTAAGATGATCAATGGAAATTTTCTTAATTGAATTTCCTTGTTGAATTGTGAAAGTGTTATTATTTCGTGAAATTACTTTATAAGGACCTTCAAACGGACTTTGTAACCCAGACTTGCGGTTGATTTTAATGAAAACATAGTCGCAATTACTTAAAGCTTTAGGTACATAGCTCTTTCTTTGACTATGATGAATTACTTTAGTTCGAACTAGACTAAAATGTTCTCGCAACTTTTGAAGTAAAGTTTCGGCGGAATCTGTATAATTGTCTGAGACTACAAGTTCTCCAGGCAGCCTAAGTGACTGTCCGTAAACTAGTTCTGCCGGTGAGCATTTTAAGTCTTCTTTGATTGCTGATCGTAAGCCTAAAAGAATGATGGGCAAAGATTCTGACCAACTTTTAATCTCATTTCTTGCCGTTATCGAAGTTTTTAGTTGTCTGTGGAAACGTTCTATCATACCATTAGACTGTGGATGATATGGTGATGTATGGATTTTATGTGAACCGAGAAGTTTGGTCAAATCAGTAAATAATTTTGATGTAAACTGAGTGCCTTGATCAACAGTAATATCTAAGGGCACACCAAATCTTGGAATATAATTATAGGCAAATGTTTTTGCTATAGTTGCTGTTGATATGTCTTTTAATGGGTATGCTTCAGGCCAACGTGTGTGTCTATCTATAATTGTCAATATATACTTGTAGCCGTTAGAAATGGGTAATGGACCTACTAAGTCCATATGAATATGTTCAAACCTTCCATTAGGGATTTTGATTTTCTGGATAGGTGATTTAGTATAAATACCGATTTTCGTTTTTTGACATTCGAGGCAGTTTTGAGCCCATTCATTGACGTCTTTGCGCATTTGTGGCCAAAAGTATTTCAACTGTATTAGTTTTCTTGTGCTTCTGATACCCGGATGCGATATTGAATGCAATTTTGAAAAAATTGTTCTTCGTAATGAAGTTGGAACATACGGTCTTGCATTTTTGCCTGAGTAATCGCACCAAATTTTAAGGTTGAGCATTGGAATATTGACTTCTTTTAAATTACATTTGGTCTGTGTTGAAGAAATTAGAGTTTTTAGTGTTTCATCATTTTGTTGCTCGGTGTAAAGTGTTTGAAAGTTAATGTCTTTTGATGAAAGTACTGCTATTTCTGGTATTCTAGATAAAGTATCCGCTACAATATTGTCCTTTCCTGAAATGTATTGTATGTCGTCAGTAAACTGTGCTATATATTCTAAATGTCTGGTTTGTCTAGGTGATCGATCTACTTTTGAATTTATGATATATGTCAATGGTTTATGGTCAGTAAAAATTGTAAAGTTTCGTCCTTCAAGAAAGTGTCTAAAGTGTTTTATCGCGAGATATATGCTAAGTAGTTCTCTGTCGAAAGTGGAATATTTAGATTCAGCATTACTAAGTTTCTTAGAAAAAAATGCTAATGGTTCTTCTCCATGATTTGATGATTGTTGTAATACTGCACCCACTGCTAAATTCGACGCATCCACTGCAATTGAGATCTTTGCATTTTTGTTGAAATGTGTCAATAGTGTATTTTTAGAAAATATCTCACGAACTGTTAGAAAAGATTTTGTAGCTTCATCAGTCCACGTTAAATTTTTTTCTTTGTTTTTGGTGGCCTTTGTAAGAATGTCATGTAAAGGACTTAAATGCTTTGCAAGCATTGGGACGTAACGATGGTAATAGTTAACCATTCCTAAAAATTTTTGTAATTTGTTGATTGACGAAGGTTTTTCAAAATTGGTTATAATTTCAATACGTTCTTTTGATGGTTTGATCCCTTGTTCGGAAATCTCGTAACTGAGAAATTCTAAACACTTAACGCCAAATATGCATTTTGATGGTTTAATGTTTAATCCGTATTCCTCTAAGCGTTTAAAGATAGTTTTAAGATGTTGAAAGTGTTCCTCTTCATTTTGACTTGCAACCAGAATGTCATCTACGTATGTAAAAATAAAATCAAGCCCGAAAAATACTTCGTTTATAAAACGTTGGAAGGTTTGGGCACTATTTCGAAGTCCGAATGGCATTCTCACGAACTCAAACATTCCGAAAGGAGTTGTGATAGCTGTCTTATGGACATCTTCTACTGCCATCGGAATTTGATGATATGCTCTAACCAAATCTATTTTTGAGAAAATTGTCTTATTTTTTAGATCAATACTCAAGTCGTGAATGTGAGGCAATGGATACCGATCCGGGACAGTAATACAATTAAGCCTTCGATAATCGCCACATGGCCTCCAATCATTGGGTTCCTTTTTGGGAACGAGATGCAGTGGTGAGGCAATGTGGGAGTTTGATGGCTTGCAGATGCCTGTTTTAACTAAATATTCGAATTCAGTTTTTGCAATTTTGTGCTTAATAGGATCTAGCCTTCTTGGTTTGGAGAAGGGCAGAATTCCTTTTGTAACTATCCTGTGAACCGTATTGTGCTTTACTGTTTTTGTATAATCAGGTTCAGCAGTGATAGTTGGAAACTCTTGAAGTAGTTTTGTGAATTTGTTGTGAGGAATTGCAACTTTTAAACTAAAAATTTCGCTATATCCTTTTATTGTAGAAACTTTTAAATTTGTTTCAGAATCTATAATTAGTTTATTTTTGACGTCAACTATAATACCAAATTTTTCTAAAAAATTGGCTCCAATGATTGGTGTCGATATGTCCGCAATAATAAATGGATAAGTGAAATCTCGACGAAGTCCTAAATCGATTTGAAGTAATTTGGTTCCAAAAGTTTTAATGGTTGAACCATTTGCAGCACATAAATCTAAGTCTGAATATCTTTTACTGTTTTTAAATTTTGAAACTGGGATAACGGAAACAACTGCTCCTGTGTCAATTAAAAAGTTTAATTTATTTTGATTGTCATGTATGAATAGGCGACGTGCTGGTTTTTGGTAGTTCTCATCATGTGTCACCTTCATGATAGAACTTTCTAGTTTAAAAAATTTGGATGTTTTTCAAAAGATTTAATAGTGAAATTACAAGGTTTAATACATTTGTAAGCCTTATTACCAAATCGTTTATGGTACCAACATTGTAAATTTCTTGAATTGGATCTAGACCGTCTTTGAAAATTAAAATTTAAGTTGTTTCTTTCTCTAGATTTATTTCTGCTTTTTAATTCAGCTACTTCAATTGTTAATTTATTTAATTGCTCAAAAAGTGTGTTTGTTAAACCAGAGTATTCATGTTGATTTTGTATATTTGTTGAAGATGTTGGGATATCTTTAATTATTGTTGAAATTTGTTTGTTGTGTAATTCATAAATTTTATCTGCCAAGTTTAATTTTTCATTAAGAGAATTAAGGTTGGAAGAATATAAATGACTCTGGATTGAGTGTGGTAATTTTCGTTGCCATAGTTTAAGGATAAGCTCTTGACTAATTATGGAGGTGGAACCAGCTAAAGTGGTCATGTCTCTAAAAAATTCTGAGGGCTTACGATCTCCAATTTCAGATTCAGAGAGTAGTTTTTCTAAACGTATTTCATCGCTTAGTGAAAATCTAGATAAGAGAGCTCTTTTAATAGTATCATATTTGTTTATGGTTGGTGGATTTTGGATTACATCAATGATTTTAGATATGACATCTTCTTGTAAAGCTATAATAATATTTTGGTATTTGACGACATCATCATTGATATTTTTTAACTGAAACTGTGTTTCACACTGAATGAACCATGCGTCTGGGCAAGTGGTCCAAAATTGTGGTAATTTAATGAAATTTGTAGTGTTTTGTCTTTCCATGTTTGTATCTGCTCTATTATCTTGTGGGGTGTCTTCAGTGTCGTGGAATTCCGTATTTTGCGGATTTCTGTTTGTGAAAGATCTTGTAAGGGGCATTGAACCTTAAGAAAAAGGTTAATTTTATGTATAGTTATGCCAAAAAAGGAAATGTTTATGTAGCGCTAGAGGGAGAGCTTACAGTATAAAATTTTACTTAGAATTGTTGCTTAAATTATACGTAATATTAAATAAATCTTAATATAACTTATCTTAAAATTGTTGAATTATACTCGTACATATATGTATGTGCACAGATCAATAGAGATGAGATATACAGCTATATGGAGTTAATACACGTATCATATGATTATCCTGATTCACTGCTCCAGATTGAAATTCTTAAAATTTTGAATTCCTTTTTGAAAGTTTATGCACAGCGTCAGATAAAGGGAATTGTGGAATAAATTTTTCATTAGCAATAAAATGCTTTGTTTATTGTTTGCAGGATCGCCAAATATGTGTAGATTAATATTTACACATATGATTATCAATAATTATATTATTAAATTTTTATATTTATTAAGTTATGTTGTTTTAATATTGAATTCCAAATTTTTATGAATGATATAAAAATTATTTGAGTAAAATTAAAAATATGAACAAAGATACAAATTATGAAAACACTGTGCAAAGTGAATTAAACAAAGTAGCAAACCCTACAATATCTATTACAAAAAGTACAAAAAGTTTCGGAGGAATAAATTCCAGATTCATTTAAGACGTTGAGCAATTCTAAATGTATGTAAAGCAAAACATTTTTTTAAATTTCTACCGGAATTTTTTTTGTTTTATTTTAGAAATGGGCATTCCTGGGGGAGATTTTTGTAACAAAACTATCAAAAAATATTGTTTTCATTATATTTATATCTTCCCTGATTAAGAGATGGTATGTATTAGATATTTTATGAAAAAAACGAAACAAGTCATACCCCAACTGTACATTTTTCGACAATTAAAGATAATGAACTACTTTAATTTACAAATTTAATGTTTGATTTTAATGCAAAAAAGCTTTCTATCAAAACATAACACATGTATGTTCACATCTCTCATACATACATATGTATATCCGACATGCATCAGGATACATCTCGCTTTTATCAAAACTCCAAGTTAATGACGGTTGATTTACGACCATCTAAAATCTGTAATGCAAAAGAAAACAGACACATGCTACAAACAGGCACAATTCACTGAAACAAGAATCTTTTAATAAAAACTAGAACCAAGGAAATGACAAGGAAGCAAAAGAAAACAAAAATTCCTTGGAAAAAATTGATGATGATTAAAATTAATCGTTGAAATACATGCAAATCACATGACAACCAAATGTAAAATACAAAAAAAAGAATGAAAATAAAATACAGCTTCTAGAATAAATAAAAAAAAAAAAAAACATAATATGGGAGTTTAACATGACAACGGCAACACTGTTCATTTGCTAAATTTTTTCTTGAGAGGCCTCAACAGATTCAATCTTTATAACACAACAGCTAAAATGGCATATATGTACTTATGCATGTGTAGAGGAAAACAAAAAAACCAGGACAGATCAGATCAAAATGTGGCATCAAGCAGCAGAAAATTCAAGATAAAGTGAAATAGCGAAAAGATGAAAGAAAAAACAAAAAATACAAGGCGGCGTCAAAAGAAAACAGCAACCGAAAATGGGAAAGAAAAAATAGAATTAAATGACAACATCCTGCAAAGTGCTGACAAGACTTTTAAATGAAACCAAAGCTGCTCTTTACACTCTCTCACTTACACAGTCAAATTTTAAAGAGAATAAAAAATAAAGACCCATATGAAGTTAGTCTTTTGCTGCCTTACAGTGGAGCAAATTGTTGAATATATATATGTGGAATGTTCGAGGAATAAGAGAAAAAAGCACATGTATTTTTCATTTTAAATATTTAGTAGAAAAGAATACGATAATATCCTTCTGTAAGATTCTATCAATCTTCATATCGAGTTTCATTAAAATTTGGTGCAGCGGCTTAGGCACGCCTGTGTATTTTCTCTTTAAAAGTGTGGCACCGCCTTTTTAGCACATTTTCGGCTACTGTTCGATTAATCGAGCATTAAAATTGTCCATTTTCAATCATTTTTGAAACTAAAGAAATAAATTATATCAAAAAGATAGTTAGTGCATTATATTACCTTGATCTTTTGGTTGTCCGAAAAAATTATTGACAACTCCTCACCCCGCAAAAAGTCGATAGACCTTTTTTTGATAAAATTATTATGAATACAAAAAACTACTAATAACAAAAAAATTAATGATGAGGTTTTTGACCAAATGACTAATAAACTTTTTTTTCCAATCCAAAACTCAAGACCTGAATGGCACAATTATGAGTCAAAGTGAAGTGTTCGATTAATCGAACGTTGGCGGCAAGCACTCATCACAAGATCCCATACAAATACGACCAAACGTGGTTGGTAAACACCTTTATATCCGTCAGCCTCAAGGAAAATATCGTCGATGTCAGCTGAAAGTTGGCTGCTTATAAAGCTCGTGACGCATAAATTCAAAAAATTTCCATCTCCTCATGCAATGTGAAAGTAGCATGGGTTGAAGAAAAAAAAAAAATCGTTTACCACGTTTCGTCGTATTTGTATGGGATCTTGTGGTTCGATTAATCGAACACTTGTTTTGTTAAACGAGTGAGGGTGAAAACTTTTTTAAGGACGGATTTAGAATCAAAAAGTTTCAATTGCACTAAAAATATGCTTTATATCAAAATATATAATATTTTTTGCATTGTGGCTGAAAATGGGTTAAATCAAAAAGATTGTAATATTCTTCCTTAAAGCTCATTTTAACTCCATACCGAATATGCAGCATTTTAGACGTGTCAGCATATTTTCTTTTGGGGGCGTACCACCGACCTCTAAAAAACTTAGCTTTTGTAATCCTTCCTCAGAGTTCAGTCTATATTCTTACCAAAAGAGATAAAGTTGCCAGTTGTCGCACAATTCAATGAATCAGTAGAATTTGAAATTTTTGTGTTAGAACATGGTGTGAAAATAAGAATTCAAATAAGCTGCTACCTTGCATGTTTTTAATAAAGTTTATAATCTTATAAAAATCTTGATATTAAAGGGTGTCCCATAATTCACGCAACATTTGAATAAAATTGAAAATACATATCCATTCTCGACTTTCTCCGTGATGATTGATATAAAACTTTTACTTCAAGTAGCCCCATAAGAAGAGATCTTAGGGTATTTAATCAATTGCAAAGATAAATCAAGTTAAATCAATATTCCGACCATATTTTATACAAAATTTGCTCATATTATTTTTGAAATATTGTACAACACATTTTAATTAACCCTAAGCTGTCAAGCTGTTATTTATTTTAATTTTTTTTTTATTTGGAGGGAGGGTGAGAATGGGGGTAAAATCAGTTACCGCAGAAATTCCGAAAAATTTAAATCTTGCGTGAGTTTTGGGACACTTTACAAAAATTAAAAAAATAAAAAAAAAAATAAAAAAAATCTGTAAATATGAGCTTTATGAGTTCTTGAAATTGCACTCACTCACAACAAATAACAACAGCATCTGTTTTCTTCTCTCAACATCAAAAATAAACATTTTAACCCACTGTCTGAAGCACTTGGCTATTAGCGCATTATCTCATGCACATACTAACAAAATATGCCGCTGCTTACCCATACTACAACAATAGTTCAACACCCCTGTCAGCCACATCACCTCCGACGTTATGTTAGGCACGTTTGATGTCATCCTCACCCAAAAAAAAAAATAAAAAAAAAACCAAAAGCTGTTTTGTGTCTCATACTGAATATTCAGTGCGCACAGCTGCTTTGGCTCTCAAACAACGCCACTTGATCCCTTCCCCCACTACCTTCTTTGCTCTTTAGACTGCCACTTCCACTGCCACTTTTCTTTCACATTCAATGTGTCTGGTGCTGCACTGGCAGAAGTCATTTTGTTGGGTTTGCCACACCACCCATGACAGCTTTTTATTAGGTTTTTTTTTTTTTTATTCTTTTGACTGTGCAGCCGAGGCATCAAGCAAATTGTGTTAAATGCGAGTTTTGATTTACGAGTTCAAGTAATAGGCCATATTCAGGAGGTGCGGTGCTACCTCCACCCCAAACTTATTCAAATGCTTTTGGTACTGGTGTTACTGTTTTTGCTGCTGCTGCTGCTGCCGCCGCTTCTGTGAGTGATAAATTGCCATGTCATGGCCTTTTGCAATCATCCAGTTGCACATTTGATGTAGCCAAACGCTTTTACTCATAAAACACAATTTGTTGTTGTTTTAGCTGCTGCTGCTGCTGTTGAATTTAACATATGGTTTTTTGGTGAGGGGCATGTGGGGGTAGGATGGATTTGAAAGTTATAGCGCAGTGGGGATTCAACATTCAAATGCTACTCGGTAAGCACATGACTTTAACTTTAGTACACACACATTCAAAATAAACGATAATACTCTTCTGCATGCAAATAAAACCAAATTGTCAAATATGTTGCATACATTTAGGCGCATCGGCAATATTTTACTCCATATTTCCTACTCAATTGCGAGCCACAAAAAAAAAAAAAACATTTGACATCATAACTTTCCACAATAAAATTGATACAAAATCCACAACTTAACCAATAGCTTGTTATATTTTTGAACACTGCTAATAAAACTGTGTTAAATTTCACACAATCTTCGAGGTAAGAGGGAGCCACACAGAAACTGAGTAAAATTTTATATATTGCTGAGAAAATTTTGCACATATTCAGGTCATTTTAAAAGGAAGTAAGACGTTCATGGATTTTTATTACACACATCGATCAATTGGTCATTGAAAATGAAAAAACCGTGGAGTGCTATTAATTTCGTGGGTGGAAATCGGGGAAAAGAGCAGCAAATGCACCCTTTACAGTTTTTTAAAATATCTAGTGATCAAAGCGAAACTACGATATATTTTTTAGAAATTTTTTTGTAGAAAACAAAGTTTGCCATCGAAATAGCTTAATCAAAAAATTTAAATAAATTTTCTTGTACCAAAAATTTAGAACAAAAAAAAAAAAAAACAAAAAAAAAAAAAAACTAATACTTGTGTTTTTTACTCTTTTGCCTATAACTTTTTAGGGTCAGAGAAACGTGGAAACACTGCGGGTTATAAAAAAAAGTAAATAAGATTTACTTTAAAATGGTTTATTTAAAAAATTCCTGTGTCAAAAATTGATCGAAATAGATATTTTGTTTATGCGGTCGGAAAAATGGTTGTTATTCAAAGCGAAGGCGTCTTACGAAAAAAGTGTATACGGCAGAAAATGCTTAGAATCGTTCAAGAATTACGTATGATTTTTTTCATAATTTTTGGGGACATTTTATAAATTTAAAAAAAAAAATTTTGAAAAAAATTCTCACGTATCTATTTCTTGGGTGATTCTAAGCGTTTTTTGGCAACACACTTTTTTCGTAAGATGCCTTGATTTTGACTAAAACCCGTTTTTCCGATCGCATAAAGAAAATTTCCATGTGCCATTGGCCATACTTCAGTAAATTTTTAACCTAAAAAATTTTTTAAAAATAATTTTAAAGGAAATTTTATCTAATTTTTTTTATATGGCGCAATATCTTTACCTATCTCTGACTTTAAAAAAGTAATAGGCAAAAGAGTAAAAAACACAAGAAATAATTTTTTTTTGCTTTTACTTTTTTTATATACTGAATGTTAACAACCAGTTCCGTATAAACGACGTCGGTCTGATGCAGGTAAAAGGACGCAACGGTACGAACAAAATGAGATGTCAGAGATTTAAGCAAAAAGTGGGTCAGCAAATGACTTAAAGAGATCTGAATCAAGAGTATTTTTGAGTAATGAATTGGAGAAGGATTTGGTCTGCAAACGTATTGACTTCTTCCATCGCTGCAGTAAATGGGAGGGAAACAACTCCAGACAATTTAGAACAGTCCAGTTGACCCAAATAACTGCATACATGATGAATAAGAAATAAAAAGGTTACCAACATGTGATCTGTTTCATTTCATCGCTAAGAATATTATATTATTACTAGATTCGCCCAGTGGTCAAAATTTGACCACAAGTTATTAAATAATTTTGGTACTTAATGGACACTTTTAGTACTTTTCTTTTGCTATTTAGTACGAAATGGAAAAGCTCATTTATCATCCATGGTATAATTCAAGTGGATTGTAAACAAAACAAAAAACATGAAGTCAGTGCTATGCTTTTTGTACCATACACCCAGGGTATATTCACTTTGTCCTTCCGTTTGTAACGCAGAGAAGGAAGCGTGGCATATATAGAAAAGTGTATACATTCTTGATCAGCGTCACCTCCTGAGTCGATATAGCCATGTCCGTCTGTCTGGCTGGTTGGCGTGTTGGCTGTGTGTGGAAATACTTTTTTGGGAAAACTAAGCAATATAATTCAATGAAATTTGGTACACTGCCTCCGTCGTCAAAGTTGGCTCGTGGGATTGAAAATAAGCTAAATCGGTCAACTTACACGCCCATCGCTCATACAAAAAATATTTTCAAAATGAAACTTCATGAGTATTTTTCACCATAATGCAACCAAGATATACTTACATACTACAAATTACAACCGCAAGCTCTGAGCAAAAACTGGGCGAATTCGGACAAGAGGGCGTGGCACCTCCAATATAAGCAAAAGCTGCAAAGCGCTATACTGAAAGCGTTTTTTGAGATAATCGAACTAAATTTTACTCAGGCCCTAGAAACTATTAATGCAAGCTTTAAGCTGAAAACTGAATGAAATCGGACAAGAGGACGTGGCCTCTCCCATATAAGCAAAAGATTCAAAACGCAATACTGAAAACATTTTTTGAGATAATCCAACCAAATTTCACTCAAATACTAAGAGCTACAAATGTAAACTCTGAGAGTCAACTGGGTGTATTCGGTCAAGAGGGCATGGCACCTCCCATATAAGCCAAATTTTCGATATACTGCAGTGTAGGGTGTTTAATGTTTGGCCAGGCCAAAGGTAACACCCTTACTAGTTGTCTTCTTTTTGTGCTTTATCCCGTTTTTACCTCTGTGTATTTTGTTGTTGTGAACATTAAAAAATTTTTATTACCTGGCTTAATGCGAAAATTTTAACATAATTTTAACTTTGTGCACATCTACACACAAATACCTTTCTAATAGTGTATAATTTAAAGTCGTTCTCCATTTCTAACGTAGTAAAAAGCGATGGACATGTTTTTGTCTTGCGAATTAATATATAGATTATGGCTCTTCTCAAGAAAAATCACTAATTTTTAATTTTAAAAATTATAATTTTGCAATTCGATTCATTGCATTTGAATCGCCTACATATTTGCCTGAGTTTTTCAGGAAGATAACAAAAGAAAGGAAAATAATCCGAAGCCAAGCGGAAAACTCGGAACCGTAACTTAAATATTACGGCTGTAACTGACTGTTTGAGAAATTTTTCTACGTTTTCTTGTAACACAGTGCAACAAGTTGTGGGCAAACCAATCTGAATTTGATCTCGATATTTTCATGTGACTGATTCGGGGTCAGTGATTCTGAAACTGGCAACCGTTTTCTTCTATCACGTCTCTGATCCGAGTTCGCCTTGAATTAAAGTGTTGTTTTCAGATATATTTATGTCGTACTTTAAGGAAGTAGTATATTTGACTTTTGGCATTAAATAGCCCTGCTCCTCCTCTTTTAACTATGGCTTTAACTTTTCCAATTAAGTCATTACTTTCCGAGACATTATCCATTTAAGTAAAAGTATCGCAAATACCTGTAAAGGACTATATTAAATTTGTATATCTTTACTTCAATGAACGTTATTTCGAAAAGTAATGATCCAATCGGAAAAGATAAGATTTTGTGTTGCACAGTGTAACAAGGTGATTACTTATCAGTGATAAGTATTTTATGAGACCTGATATTTTTAAGTCTTCTGTCTAAATAAGTTGTTATTAATTAAATAATAACAAGAAGGATATGAAAAACATAAGCAAAAAAAAATTTCTTAGAGCCAACCCTTCAGAGGTTGAAGTGAAAATCGCAGCCATTACTTGCAGACAGATTACCAACAAAGTGATTGCAATCAGGTACATCTCCTTACACGACTTTCTGTTGTAATTTGCCAAATACATGAGGCGACAGATATGTAAGCTTATTACGAATTATGTTTGCATTATGGCGGAAAACTTTAGCCCAAAAAGAAATGATGCCAGGACAAAATCACATTGAAAAAAAAAAGAAGAAAAAACGAACACAAAACTGATAAAAGATGAAAAATTTGGTAAATTTTGCCATTTTAGCAAGTTTTTTTTGTGGGCTTTTTTTTCTACACCTCTTCTGTCTTCTACAATCTAAATTTAGTTTTATTTTCAAGTTTTTTCATTTTATGTTTCATTGACAACAGCGTCGGCGGACGTGGCGTCACGTTGTCTACAGTCTGGCAGTATTTGTATTTGTCTAGAACTTCTAGAGTTGCCAGAGGTTGCATACTTAGAGCATGAATCTAAGGTCAGAACAACAATCATTAGTCCAATAGAAATGATCATTGCAAAGGCTTTTAAAAGTCCGAATGTTGAAATATGTAGTTTATAACTCAGTAGTGCGGGAGAAACGCAGAGGTTTGCTCACTCTTTTTTTCATTTCTCCACTATATATTCAAAAAAACAGAGTAATGTAAAAATTTGTTATTGCATTCGGTACCTATTCATCAATTTTCATTAAATAACCTCATATGGTTTGCGAGATAAAACGGGTGGTAAACAAAAAGGGTGCAAAAATGTTCGGAAAAATTATCGAAATGGTATGTATTGCAAAAAAGTAAACGAAAAGTTCGCAAAAAGTTTCGAAAAAAGTATCGACTAAGTACTCAACAAACAGTTTTATAATCTTTTCAATTTAACGCTTAGAAAAATTTAATTTCCAAATATTTTCATAACCATTTTTCAAATCTTTGGAAAATTTTGTCTTTTAATAATTTTTACAATTGATTTGCAGGGTTAAAGTCAACAATTGGAAAATGTTTTCCAAACTTTCAAAAATTTTTTATTTTATTTTTTCAATGACTTATCGAGTTAAATAAAACACAAAGCAATTGAATTATTACTGGCACGATAGGTCAGTCGATAAGATTGTCGACTCATAACTAGGTTCAATTCTTGGTGAACGTAAATTTTTATTTTTTTAATTGAACATAAAAATATTTGAAAAATGTTGTTTAATGAACTTAATAAACACTAAAAAAATGGTAATTCACACATTTAAAAAACAATATAGAAATATTGAATAAACACATTTGGAAAATATTGTATAAAAACATTTAAAATAAGCTTGTTCCAAATTATTTTCACAAGCTGGGAATGTATTGCAATAAAGTGTTAAAAAAAGAACATGCCGACCTTGAAATCTTACCTCTGTACGGCCAAAGAAGAAGAATCCAATGGACCAGGTCCGACAACTTGGAATTCGAAAATTCCTAGTCAGTTTTCTCATTTACTCATACACTTGGCAACTCTGTGTAACTGTAGTCAGTTTGTGTGGGTGCACGACGTGCCTTCATGCAGACAATCTGACTGTCTCATCGCGCGTATCCTTCGTGATGTCATTTTTATAGTTTTTACCTATTTGCAACAAAACTTTCGAAGAAACTTTTTACCACTGATTTCCTTTTAGAGTCAACGTTGTCGTCGTCGTCCTTACACCTAATACTCGTATCAATTTCTTTTACCATACTTTATCTCACTTGCTTCATTTCGTTCGCTCGTTTCTTTTTTCTTCATCCTTCTATTGGAGAAATTGCAAGGACCATGCTTAAGCTGCACTTTGGCAGCTAATGTGTTTCATAAAAAAGCATCGTATCCTCTTATCCTCGTACACAGCGCAAATGATTGGAAAGGATAAAAACTAATAGTTTGCTTGCAGCGGCTGCATGCAGTAGCGCCACCTTTAATTCGGCGACTGCAGTTTGAAAACTAATTATGTTTATGGAATTATGGCGATCCACATAAATTAGATGCGCATTCCTCTTTTTTTCCAATTTTCCTTTTTTGCAGCTTTTGAATGCAAAGGTTTTTACGGTGTTGTCGCATCGGAAGCGCATTTGGCGCGGCGCTAGTGCCCTCTATTGTCGCACACACACATTCTGTAGAAATTAATTTGATTTTTAAAATTAATGTTTTTGTTATTACAAAATTTCGCTAATGGATTAAAAACATTTATTTTGCAATCTGTATTGGGCTATGGTGCAATGTGCTATGTTGAATGCCATTCGTCTGGCAATTAGGCTAATGTGCCGCAAAGTATGGAAGCTGAGTTTTTTTTTGTTATTAAAAGAAACAGAAAAAAGGTTGCACATAAACATAAGTATGTTTGGAAAGGCAAAATTTACTATAGAAATGGCTATACACGTAAATTTGGCCGAAATAGGTTACCTTAGCGAGTGCCGAAACTGCAGAGCAATTGAAGCTATAGGTCAAAGTGCTACTATACAGATTAAGTGTAAAATCTGATTGCGCTCCTTAACCGTTAAAGACATCATCTTGGTTTTGGAGTCATATGATAAAATAATGCCATTATGCCATATTAACCCATTTTCGACAGCTGTTCTATTAATCGAATAGTAAAATTGCCCGTTTTCGATAATTTTTTATTAATTTGATCTACTGGCTGTTTGATAAAATTACATACCACTTCCCCATCCTCCTGCAGTAGTTTGAGGGGGGTGGTTGAAAAATACCTTGTCGATAGATTCTTTTTTGAAAAATTATTTGTAATATAAAGTAATGAAAATCAAAAGACTAAATGATGACGTTTTTAGCCAAAGATTAAAATTATCATTTGCATTTCAAAAATCAACACCTGCCAATACCTGATAGGCCCAAGTTTGAGCCAAAGTAAGTGTTCGATTAATCGACCAAAAGTGGTTGGTGAACACCTTATAATCCGTCTGCCGGAAGGTAAATGCATCGATAGCAGTAGAAAGGGGACTGCCCATAAGCCTCATGACGCTAAAATTTACAAAAAATGTACCCCTCCCTCCTGCAATATGACGTTAGCGGGGACTTAAAAAAATACCTTCACATAAGGGAGGGGGAGGGGAAGTGGGTAAATTTTTGGTGAACTTAAACTTCATGAGGGTTTTGGGCTGCCGCCTTGCAACTGGTATCAAAGATGTTTACCTTCCGGATTGCACATTATAAGGTGTTCACCAACCACGTTTAGTCGTATTTGTGTGGGATCTTATGGTTTGGAATAACGACCAGCGTTTGATTTATCGAATACTTGATTTTTCGACATGACGGTAGAACGAGTGGGAGTAAACATTTTTTGATGACGGATTTGGATTAAGGGGGTGCAAATTACTCTAAAAATATACTTTATATCAAAAAATAAAATTGTTTTTGCAGCATGGCCGAAAATGAGTTAAAAAGTGCTAAACACAGGAACCGTTTTTTTCGATTCACTTCCTTTTCGAAATAGATGAAAATTGGTTAAAAAATGTCCCAGCTAAGGACAATTTTGTAAAGCGGTATCGGCTGATTTGGGTATTTTAGCACCCTCCACAGTGGGCTTCATTTCGTTTTTTTGGGTTTTTGGGCATTGTTACTCCATTTTATTTTTTGGGAGTTACTTCGTTTTTTTTGGGCGTTATTTCCTAACGCCGACAAAATATTTTTATTTCATGCCATTATGCAACGTTTTACAATATAGTTTTCTCAATTTAACTTTTCAGTAAGCTTAAATTCGGAATATAGTTTTCTTAAAGAGATGCTAGCAGCCAAGGCACTTTAATCCCGCATTGCACTTGGTCTTTCGTAACTTGGACGTATGACCACAGTTAAGCAATGTACCAAATCGTATTATTTGCACCAAATGGTTTCAGAACTATGACCACCCACTTTTCCACTAAAACTATTTCTCCCCATGAAATTTGCATATGTACCAAATTTTAACAATCAGCGTTAAGCAGTTTTGGAGAAATGATGAATCAGGTTGTAGGAAAGAGTGGCAAAGCCCATTTTTTTAGTGTGTTTTATTTGTTCTAATGGTCTTAACATATCGTTGAGTCGATTGCAAAATTTACTATATTTTTTTTTTTTTATAATGTTTCAGGGAGTTAAGAAACAACACAGAACCTCATTTCTACTCAAAATTACAGATAATTTTGTTTTTTATTAAATAGTCAGAATGACGATTTAGTAATGGACGTAAGTAGGTAGTAATGGAACTCTAGGCTGTTTTTTGACTCTCGCAAAAATTAAAAAAAATACAAAATGGGATAGTTTACAATTGACTGAACGTTATGTACCAAATCTTATCTATCTGCGTGTTATATTTTCAGAGATATGATAAATTTTTTTTTTTTTTGAGGGCGTTATACTGCCCCTCTTATTAGTTAACATAATTTTTTCCGATGACTTTTACTTATATCTATCAAATCTCACACAAAGCCAAAATGAGCACATAAAATAGAAAAAATTAAAAAGATATCTCTATGATTTTCATCCTAAAAGAAAGTTACATCAAAATCATAGAGAAAATCTTCTTAAAATTTCTGTTGACATTTATATGAAAAAATTTATAAGAAGAAATCTCATCGTTTTCAATACGATTTCTTCTTGAAACAATGAGGGGATTCCTGAAAACGTGTAAAAGCCTCGAAAACCTCGTAAACTCGTAAAAGTTGTTCAAAATCAATACAAAATTTGACAGTTTTACGAGTTTACAAAGTTTTCAAGGCTTTTACACGTTTTCAGGAATCGCCTTAATGTTTTCATTCTATTGAAAATTATTTGAAAATCATCTTAATTTTATGAGAAATCTTCTTGCAAAACAATAAGATTTCTTCTTGATATTAAAAAATTATTATAGCAAAGGTTGTTGTAAGGAGATTGCTATATGGTTTTGATGTGACTTTCTTTCTGAATGAAAAACATGGAATCTTTTTAGTTTTCTTCTATTTTATGTGGTCATATTTCGGCCAATTGCAGCTTGTTTGAGGACGACCCATCATATTACTTTCGGTTTGAATAAATTGATGGTAAGGATGATTCACATAACAAAATAAAATAACTAAAACTGTCTTTTCTTCACTGCTGTAATCTTGCCGTCATTCTCCATGTAAAATAAATAAGATTCTGTCCAATCAAAAAAAAAAAAAAAAAAGCAATTTATAGAAATTTCTCCATGAAAAATTCATAATGTTTTCTACTTTTGATTGTTTTTAAGGTTAATTTTTTGCTCAGTGAATCTATCTGCGTTAAAGTGTTTCGGATATATGATTAGTTAATTCTTTGGGAGGTGTGGTGCAGCAGCTCACTTTTTTAGCCTATGACATTATATCAGCCTATTATATTAGCCTATTATATCAGCACTTCTTTTAAATCGGTCAGTTGTTTTCAGATTCAAAACGGAACGATTAATCAAACCAACAAAATCATTTTTTTTGTAAAGTTGATTTTCATTCTTTGCTCATAACTTGAAAGCTATACATAATTTTTGAATCACAGAATTTTTTTTTATCTAAAGAACATCTGTACCAACGCAGTTCCATACAAAACCATCCGCTGTGCATCCCAAAATCCCCAAAAAAACAATCTTAAAATTTTTTTGTTGCCATTTTTAGCGAAACCTGAGAAAGTTAATTCATATTTTTTTTACGCTAGGCATGGAGCTGCTGTATTGTGATTTCAAGACCAAGAACACCGAGACCAAGATCTAGGATAAGACCAAGAATAACTAGTAAGGGTGTAAACTTTGGCCTGGCCAAACGTTAAATACCCTAAAGTGAAAAATACTCCTAAAGTTACATTTTGAATATATTTTTTGTATGGGCGGTAGGCGTGTCCGTTGACCGATTTCGCTCATTTTCAATCCCACGAGTTATCTTTGACGACGGAGTCAGTGTGCCAAATTTCATTGAATTATCTTGGTTAGTTTTCCCGTTAAAAATATTTCCACGCACAGCCAGCCACCCAGCCAGCCAGCCAGCCTGCCATCCAGCCAGCCAGACAGATGGACATGGCTATATCGACTCAGGAGGTGACGCTGATCAAGAATATATATACTTTTCTATATCTGCCACGCCTCCTTCTCTGCGTTACAAACGGAAGGACAAAGTGAATATACCCTGGGTGTAGGGTATAAAAACCAAGACTGTGATTATTATCGAGAAAACAATTTTTTGGAAAAATTTCGGAAATTTTTATAAATTTAAGTAGAGGATGCCTCTTTTCATTATCTCCATTTAGTGGAGTGCCTGGGGCTTTTAACCTAGGATTTCTACAAGACCAAATGAATTTATATGGTTGGGGTGGGATTTTGTTTTAAATGCCGTAAAAAAAAAGTTTACCCAAAATTTTTTTGTGCTTTTGATTTGTGTATTAACTATAAAAAGTTAGTATAACACTACATTAAAAATAATTGTAACAATTTGCAAACCATTTTTTCTAAACTAATTTGAGGTCGCTGAACACGAAAAACGCAATTTTTTTTTTCCTTCTAACCGTTCCCGAGTTATTCGGCCATTTTTATTTTCGAGATTATAGCATCATATACATCAATATATTTGTATAACGGCAAATCCGATCGATTTTATTTTACCACGATTACAAAGAATGACTAATGGTGTTTCTAACGGGAGTACCAATGATTATGCTCCGAATAAAATTAACTGAGTTATAGCACGAAAAACTTAGATTTTTTAAAAAAATTTTTAAATTTTTCTTACCAACGTCAAATGAAAAACTTAGTTTTTCGCATATATTTATTTAAAAAAAATTTTTTTAATAATTTTATTCAATGGTACATTTAATTCCAAACATTTTAAGCTAACTTTGAGCAAAATCGAATGAAATCTGGTGAAGATATTAAGGTTTTAATGCAATGAAGGCATATCGTTTTCTTTCAAAAATTTATATTTTTGATGCAATTGCAACCCGGTCCGAAATGTTCTTCTACAAAAAATGATGAGAGCTTCTTTAAAATGTTCAATGAGTGTAGAATGGCCGATGTGGAACCTGAAAAATTGGATCTGTTGACTTAGGCTGAACATTTTGAAAATGCTCTGGACAACTTCTCATCATTCTTATTGCACCAAATCCTTAATATCTTCAAGAAACCGCATTCGATTTTGCTCAAACTAGGCTTAAAATGTTTGGAATTAAATTTGCCATTGAATAAAATTGTTAAAAAAATTTTTTTCAAATAAATATATGCGAAAAACTAAGTTTTTCATTTGATATTGATATGAAAAATTTTTAAAAATTTTTAAAAAATCTGAGTTTTTTCTGCTATAACTCGGTTAATTTTGTTCGGAGCATAATCATTGGTATACTCGTTAAAAGAGCTATTACTCACTCTTTGTAAGCGTTGTAAAATAAAATCGATCGGACTTGGCGTTCTACAAATATATTGATGTATATGAAGCTATAACCTCGAAAATATAAATGTCCGAATAACTCGGGAACGGTCCAAAGAAATAAAAACTAAGTGGGTTTTTCGAGTTCTGCGACTCTAAATTAATTTAGAAAAAATAGTTTGCAAAATGTTACATCTATTTTGGATTTAGTGTGTATTAACTTTTTATAGTTATTGCTTAAATAAAGAAAAAATCAATTGCACAAACAAATTTTTGGTAAACTTTTCTTTTTATGGTATAAAAAACAAAATCCCACCTCAACTATATAAATTCATTCGCTCTAATAAATATCCTAGTTTAAAAATCTCAGGCACTCCACTAATCGTAAAACACATTTAAAATTACTATTTTTATCTCTGTAACGGGCATTTCTAGAGAAAAATTCTAGTAAACTTCTTCGTAATTGAAGTTGTTTCCAACACCGACTACGGTGTTTTGTCCAAAAAGGCAAAACGAAGAGGCCTACTGCGTTTAACTTTTCATAAAACTATGTTCATTTTCAAATCGCGATATCTCATGAACGGTAAGTCGGAAGGAAAAAGTGTTGGTAAAGACATTCATAGAGAATAACATGTTCTGCAAAATCCAAGAATAAAATTTTTTCTGCGGCATATCGTTTCAGAATATTTTGCAAAAACAGTTTTTTTCTAAATTTTAAGTTTGTCAAAAGATATCTCCTAAACTTTATGTCGTAAAAATAAAAACGGAATGTTGTTTGTAGAACAAACAATTCCCTATAAGCTGGTATTTTTGTTTTATTGCTTCGACGCTCCGTTCATGTATTATCACAATTTAAAAGAAAAAATCAGTTTAAAAAACTTCGAAAAACTTTCCAGGTAAATCTACCAAATGACCGCACTACAAAAAAGATCACAACTTTTTAATAGGTAAACTTTTTTATTTATATTTTAAGCTAAGCATTCCACTTTTAATAATTAAATTTCATGCGGTCTTGTAGAAGTCCTACGTATACAGTGTTTTTAACTCCCTGGGAACTCTACTAATTAGAAACTAAAAAAATAAACTGCAAGTGTTTCTAGTAAGTTCTTAAAATATATTTTATATCATTGATCACATTGACATTATTACATACGAGTATTTACTGACATAGTCTCACCATATACGGCAAATGCTTCCACTAACTCTTTGTACGTCATTTTCCCTACCAATGTTGAACATTTCGAAGTGGTTTACTCTTCCCTTATTTTCTTTTTGTGGTTGATAACGAATTCCAACTCAATTCATATTCATTACAACAACGAGTGCTCAACTGCAATGATTTGATGTTCTGGATATCAGCGCTGAAATTCAGCACTAACAAAGGGAATTGTCAATTGTGTTATCGCTTGTTTTAAACATGGTAAATGTCTTTTTCTCTGGCTGTCTGTCCACCATCTGTCGAGAAGTCAGTTGACTCTACATTTCAGTGATTTTTTTTTTTTGGTTTCTGTTTCTTTGTGGCAGTTGAAGTGGTGAATAGCATCCATATACATTTCGTTCAAAATTCATAGTTGTTTAACACTAGAAATGCGCGGGAAATTTGAGAAGTGAAATTTTCAAAATTTTTCCAGAGTAAGTACAGCACAGTATGTATGAAACAAGGTATATAATAAATCTAATTAGTGAAAACGACAAGAAGGTTTGTCTAAATGTAATAGCATCAAGAATGTTCGAGTGAAACTGAAAGTACATTTTATGTAGCTTTCACTAGAACCTAGAATGTTTTATTTGTTGCCAGAACTTGTTATGTAGGCAGTTCAGTGTTAGTTTGGTTGCAGTGCAATAAAGTAAAGGTTTTATTGAAAACTTTCATTTTCTAACTTTTAATTAGGGAACTTTATGCGTATGTAAATAATGTTTGAAAAATTAAGAACTTTTATACGACAACTCTATTGCTTATTAAAGACCTTTTATATGACAACAATATTTTTGATATCCATCCAAGCGTTTCCAGCCAATACAGGTTTTTCTAAAACTACTTTTCACTTGTAAAGATTTGAAGATTTGTTTGGTTGCTTTCGTAGAACATCACCAATTTTGTAATTTTACTATGTTTTGATTACTTTTAATAAAATTTTGATGTTTTTATTTTATGTTTATACCCTACACCCAGGGTATATTCACTTTGTCCTTCTGTTTGTAACGCACAGAAGGAGGCGTGGCAGATATAGAAAAGTATATATATTCTTGATCAGCGTCACCTTCTGAGTCGATATAGCCATGTCCGTCTGTCTGGCTGGGTGGCTGGCTGTGTGTGGAAATACACTTTTTGGGAAAACTAAGCAAGATAATTCAATGAAATTTGATGCACAGTCTCCATCGTGAAAGCTAGATCGGAGGAATGAAAATGAGCGAAATCGGTCAACGGACACGCCTACCGCTCATACAAAAAATATATTCAAAATGGAATTTTTGGAGTATTTTTCACGAAAATGCAACCAAAATACACATAAATACAACGAATTGTAAGCGCAAGTTCTAAAAAAAAAACAAGGCGAATTTGGACAAGAGGGCGTGGCACCTCCCATATAAGCAAAAGCTTCAAAACGCTATACTGAAAACGTTTTTTGATATATTCGAACCAAATTTGACTCAGATATTAAAAATTTTAAATAAAATATCTCAACAAGAATTGGGTGAATTCAGACAATGGGGCGTGGCACCTCCCATATAAGCAAAAGTTTCACTCAAATACTTAAGACTATAAATGCACCCTCTAAGCTTAAACTAGACGAACTCGGACAAGAGGGCGTGGCACCTACTTTATAAGCAAAAGCTTCAAAATACTGCAGTGTAGGGTATTTATTTTTTGGCCAGGACAAAAGTTACACCCTTACTAGTTTTTTTTTAACTTGAGGTGCTTGAGGTTCGTTTTTTTAACATGAACTGTCAAAACTCAATGGAAAATACCAGTAGTTTTTGTGGAAAACTGAAATTGGATTTCAATCATATTGGAAAAAAAAGTATCCCTGTTGTAACAAGAATTTCCATTCATAAAAAGCTCACGATTGCAAACGCTCCCACTCGAGACGGTATTATATTCTCGAGGAGAGAGTTTCCAGGCATATTTTTGGTAACGCCCTTTGCCTACTCCTTTCGCCAGCATTATTGTTTTATTACAAAGTAGATCCACACCCGAATATTTTCAACTACATACTCTTATCTAGGGTTAAAGTAAAAATGTGTGAAAACTTTTTACAACCCCACTGTCTATGCTATACTTCTTGTCTGAGTACAACTGTCTAAGTACATACATATCGTTGTGCTGTCGATATGTTTAAGTGTTCATAAGTTGGAATTCTACTAATAGCGAGGAAAATTTGCATAATTGGCAAATGACAAAGTATCGAGAACTAGTACTTTGTGGCATAAAAGAATGTTTGAAGTGGAATGAGAAATGAGAGCACTTCGAAAACTACTAGGGATGCAACAGTAACTTTTCCGTTTTATTTTTTTTCTCTCAAAAGGATGGGAAAAGACATAGCAATTTTGTGCAATGGAAAACTTGAGATGATTTTGCAAGCCATAAAAATATTAAAACTATTAAACAACAGCAGTCAGGATCAAAAGGAGGAAATGCCACATACGTATAACATACAGACAAAATTTTTGCCTACTCTACTGACTTCACTAAAGTGAACTGAACCGAACACATCTTTTTCTCCTTCGCACTCTTTGTCACTCTGTGTCACACTATGCTTTGGCATATTTAATGACAGCTGTCATGTTGCACTGCGCAATTTATGCAACGAGTAACTTGAGAACAGTTTGCCAAGTAATTGAGTAATAATGGGATTCAACGGCAACGGCAATAACACAACGACGGCTTCGTTATCACCTTGTAAGTGTGTGTGCGTGTGTAGTTTTGCTCCCATTATGGGTGCTGGCTGAAGTTGAGAACTTTAAGAACACACTAAATGTGAGCTCTGTGTTGTATGCGTTTATCAGAAGAAGTAATGATTGGCATAGATTAATGTAGATTTCAAAAGCAAAATGCAGATGCAAAGTGTTTTGAAGTTTTATGGTGTAGTTAAAGAAGATATTTGGAAATCAGAACAGAGACACAACATACCCGTACGAGTATGGGGAGCAATTATACTCGTTAGACATTTACTAAATTAATGAATGGAATTTGACATTTGTTGAATAACTCATATTGAAGTGTTTAATAATGGTTTTCAAAGTTTGACTAAATATCTTTGTACTGTATAAGGTGTGCTCTGTCTCCGACATCGTTAAAGATTGCCATTGAGCAAACAAATTTGCAATACGGATGTTAAATGTTTTTTATTACAATCAGTGATGTTTGTTCTAAAATGAAAAAGTGTTGCGTCAAAATGTTTAATATAAACAATTTTACAATGTTGCACACCAAACTTTACTGTATGAACTCTCTTAAAATTTGGCTTTCGCATCTCCAATTTTTTTTTTACTATTTTTCTCCAGAATTATTTGTAAATTTTTATTAGAAGTCATTCATTGGTGCTCGTGCTCTACCATACAGGGCTGCCACCGTCCGGACAGTATTTTTCTGCAGTGAACCTTAGTGAAATTTTTCTTAGAACTTTTTTGTCGAATATTTTAACCCATTATAACCAAGTTTTTGGATAAAAGTGGCAAAAAGACCCATAAAACAGCTCATGATAAACTCAACATTATACAACTCCAAAAACTCATAACTTACCGTGAAACATACCAAAATTTTAAGGGTTGGAAAATAATTGTAATAAAATTTACTTTTAAATAAAAAAATTTAAAAAAATAAAAAAATAAAAAAGCTCCGAAATGGTTTAAAAAAGGTTTTTTTCGACCAAAAATATATTTTTTTCTTCAAAAGCTCCCACTTTTCTACAGAAACCCTAAAAATTTCATTAAAATCGGTTAAGCCGCCGAGGAGCTATAAATTTTCAATTATTGTGAGTATCCAAAGGTTGAATCGAACTTCCTATGGCCGCCATCTTGAAAATTTTCGGAAAATCATTTTACCACAGTAATGTGTATGTCAAATACTAACTTTTCACCAATTTTCATAGAAATCGGAAATGTCAAGTCGAATCTTGGTCGATAACGCAAATAAAGACATAAGAAAATTTAAGACAACCATTATTTATCCCTCACAAACATTTATCCCGGACATACTATCCCCTTTTTACGTCACTTTAGGTGGATCCTATTTAAAATTTAGATAAAAATATTCGTCTTCTGTTCCCTCCGAACACTCCCCGGATTTCACAATGTCATCTTAACCCATATCGGTCCTGTACCAGATCCCGTTGTTGTGAGTTTTAGAATACAGTCTAATTTGGGCCTAATCAAGAAAAATCCGTTGGAATTTTTTGGGTATCTCAAGCAGTTTTCGAGTTACGGTTGTTGGAATTAATTTTAAAGGTTTTTTTTCGGTTTTTGAGCATTTATTTAGAATCAATGGTTCAATGTATATTATTCAAAGTATTGTCCATCGTTAGCTACAACATTTTCCCATCTTTCTGGCAGCATATGGATTCCGCGCCGGAAAAACGGCTCGTCTTTTGAGGCAATCCACGAATCGACCCATTTTTTGGTATCCTCGTAAGAAGTGAAGCGCTGCTCAGCCAAGCCATGCGTCATCGATCTGAATAGGTGGTAGTCGGAAGGGGCTATGTCTGGGCTATAAGGCGGGTGGGGTAGCACATCCCAATTCAGCGCCTCCAACGTTTCCTTGACGGTTCCTGCAACATGTGGCCGTGCGTTGTCATGTTGAAAAACCACTTTGTCGTATCTTTTGGCATATTCCGGCCATTTAACCTTTAATGTTCGGCTCAATTGCATCAATTGTTGTTGGTAGCGTTCCCCAGTGATGGTTTCGTTAGGTTTTAGCAGCTCATAGTACACGACACCCTTCTGATCCCACCAAATACACAGCATAAGCTTGGCGCCATGAATATTCGGCTTGGCCGTCGATGTTGATGCATGGCCGGGTGGTCCCCACGATTTTTTTCGCTTAGGATTATTGTAATGGATCCACTTTTCATCGCCAGTGCTTCATCGTTGTGCTTCAACCGCTTTTTTCTTCAAATGGAAGCACAAAAGGAAACCTTCCCGCAAATTGCGTTTTGATGGAACGAAAGTCGACATGTTCACAGAGAAAAAAATATATGTTGTTTACACTTCAGTGGAATGCCACATACTGAAAAATTAAGCTTAGACAATGTGCTTTGAAATGAATATAGTCACAGGTGTGCCCGATGCGATCTATTGATAGTTACGCCATCTCTTAGAAAACCTTTAAAACTAATTCCAACACCCAATACATAAACTCAATTCGGAACAAAAATGGTTTTTGTAGTTTTTGCAATTTTATTTAAAAGAAATTATAAAGTTTCATTAATATGTCGTTTTGAAAGTTATTCTATGATCAATGAAACACATTTACCTGGTAACCACTTTGATGAATTAGAGCGCTTGCATATTCCGGTGGCCACACTGGGTCCATTAGTGTGAAAAGTCCTTTTTTTTCAAGCATCAAATTCTGGCATTCGAAAAAAAATTAAAGTTAGCTGATATACTGTTTCAAACATTGTTTTATGCTCTATGGATCCCTTTTGGTTTCATCGGCACCCACTTATGGTTCAGTGGTTCATGACCAGGTCACTAAGTGGCCATATTGGGTCCTAACTATGAAAGGTTGTTATTTTCAAGGATAAATTGCTTGCACTAGAAAACAGAAACTACACTAAACTATATTGCTTCAAATTGTTTCTATGAATCCCATTTAGTTTCAGTGGTTAATGACCAGGTGACCACAATGGGTCCTTTGTACACATATGTAAAGTCCTTATTTTGAAAGGTCAAACTCTGGCATTAGGAAAAAGAAACTACAGTAAATTGATACACTGTTTCAAAAATTTTTTCATGTTCGATGAACTCCATTTAGCTTCATCGGAACCTACTTATGTTTCAGTGGTCCATTACTTAGTGCCCATATAGGGTTCTTAGTATAAAAATGGTAAAATTCTGACATTAGAAAAAAGAAACTACACTAAAGTGATACATTGTTTCTAACTCTGTTTTATGCCCTACAGATTTTATTTGGTTTTATCGGAATACATTTATATTCCAATGGTCCATGACCATGTTACAAAATGACCATATTGCGTACTTCAAATCTAAATGCCCAAAACACAGTTACTTTTCACTTTAAACAAGAATATCTCGAAATTCTGACGTATTATAGCAAAACCGGTTACTGCATCATTTTTAGCATATCAAAAACCTTAAAAATTCAGAAACAGAATATCATTTGCTCAGCAAAATACGGCATCACTTTAAAAAAATGTCAAAATTATCCGAAAAGTATATACACATTGGCCTAAAGGCTAGAAAACTACCACAACAATTTTGACATCTGATATGAGATGGAAATCCCGATTCGAATTATTTTTTCATTAACTGAAATTAACCTTCTTTGGCAACATGAAATGAGTGCTGATGTTACGAATGGCACTATTTATGTTTCGGGAACTGGCAACACTAATGCCAATAGCTAAAATTTGGCAACACCATAATAAAGTTTGACATTTTTCAGCATAAACGTACTCACAACGTATTCATTTTCTTAACTCACTGTAATTAAAACAAATAGCACTTGTATCAAAATATTGTGAGTACGTTTATGCTAAAAAATGACAAACTTTATTATGGTGTTGCCAGATATAAGCTATTGACATTAGTGTTGCCAGTGCCCGAAATATAAATAGTGCCCTACGTATAATTTAAGACATTTAAATATTTAAATTTTTTTTCCTAAAATTGACTTCTTAGAGACTTTCGGTTAATGTGAGTGGACGGTGTGGGCGTGGTGAAACCAAGATAATCGTGATACATTAATTATAGCCAGCATTCCAAGGATTAGATATGTGTCAACAAATAATTTAATAATAAACTTTCTAGTTTCATAGAAATCACTATTTTAGCTTAGGGGTAGAAAACTAACCCTCTTGGCCAATATGGGTTAAAATGATCATAACTTTACAAAGAAAAATCATAAATAACCCCTCAAAAGCTCATTTTGAACTGGAAGTGGAGTAGTACTAAATGATTTAGCCATTAAAAAAACAGCAAAATATTATAGCTTCAGTATACAATACACTTAAGCTAGTGCAGACTATGGCGTTTCTGTTACAGAGCCATAGACAATTGCGTTGGCTTCAGGTTATTCAATACAGTGGAAAAACATACAACAAAGGTGCCCTTAGCAGTAATCTTTATTTGCTTGATGCAATAATCTTTGTTTATTTGAAATATTCCCACATTAATCTAACATTTTTCTCATCATTTAAGGTATCCATTCATTTATTTGAATGAATCTTTTTATCTAAAATGTTGATTCAAATTACAATAAATGCAAATTTACTAAAATTTTCTTATCGTGATATTAAATATTTAAAGGAACATGAAAACTCATTATATACTCTTTTAACTATTCAAACAATACAACTCATTGATGTCAAAAATTTTACTTAAAGCTTCCCACATAACGATTATGTCAATATTGACAAGTTGAAAAGTTGGTCAATACTCGTAATGTAGAAAATAGCTTTTTCTCCTCATAAATAATGTTATTTTCCATATTTCAATACAATGTTGTTGGTTATTGCTGACTTTGTTGCTTCTGTCGTTGTTGTTGTATTGTTGATGATACTCCTACATGCAAATAATTTCAAATTATATTTATTGTTGGTATCTTCACAAAATTTCATATGCAGCTCAGGTGAAAAGTTTCCACAGTGAAACCAACAAACTGGGTGAATTAATAGAAAAAACAAAAAAAACAAAACAAAATGAGAAACAACTTGGAAATTTAAAGAAGAGGCAAAAAGGCAGCAAAAATTGAATCCCTGGATATGGCTTGTGGCAAATGAGTTCTAATGACAGCACACACACTCAGTTAAGTCGATGAAGGAGATGTCTGTAGGGTATTACTTACATATCGTTTCGGATAGCATTTGACTTTTGCATTTCAGATTTTTTTGAAACTTTTTTATCTCATAGTACTAGTTGAGATTAGCATCTAAGATTTTTTTTTTTTGTTTTTTTATCGAGCCGTTTCAGAGATATAAATGTTCAAAAAAATAAAAAAGCTGCAAAAACAGCATTAAGTAGTTTTTTGAAATGCTTTTACCTCCGTCAATAGTCAACCAAATCATGAAATTTTTTTAAAAAAAGTTTTGTTTTTTTAAGGAAATTTTTATAAAAAAACAAAAAAAAATTTTAATTAAATTTTGTCCTTAGCTGTAGAAAGTAAAGTAGGACAGCTATGTATGTAATCTTACAATAATATATGTTGAGTTCCCGGATACAGCAATTTCGTTGGCAATGAAAATGCTGACGAACTTGCTAAGAAAGACTCTTCAACTGACACAATTTCTGAAACCTTATTTTTATTATGAAGGCTTGGATCCACTTCCCGACAGCGGTTGTCTTTATGAATGATCCGTAATGAAGTTATCAAGAGTAGCAATCAAATCAAATGTCAACTAAGCATAATACACAACACATGCAGAGTACATGATGTTGTTCGTTGACATTGGCAACACTGTTATTCATATTTTGTTGCCGCCACTGCTGCTGCTGCTGCTGATGATGATGATAATGTTGATGAGAAACTGTCATGTTTATGAGAAGAAGTAGCGTAAGATATCGTGTTATTTTGAAGATTTCCCCTTTGTGGCAAAGGAGTGTGTTTTTTTAAGAGGGGGTTGTTATTATATGTATTTGTGCTTGTTTGTGTGTCTTTGTTGTTGCTGTTCCTGATGCTGCCATTAACGATGATGAGGTTAAACGCAACGACAGCGCAATGAACATCAAAATTCATAATGTAAACAAGCAACTAATTTACGAAACATGAATTTATTTGCTACCAAAATCGTCTCTTTCTGGCTTTGACGTTTTCTTTTTCTATTTTTTTAGTCATCAGTTGCTTAAATTTGAGATTAAGTTGGATAGCTATGGAAAGTGTGGAATTGATGCCTTGCTGAAGGATCTTTAGATTTTAGGTTATGTCAAAGATTTTTTGCGGACAAAAAAATGTAAGAATACAGTTTATTACACAGGATGTATTGCATAAGGTTATGAAGCTTCTGGGAGGTGATTGAGGAGGCCTAGACTAACAAAAAATTGCACCTGGAGGAGGGTCTAAAATGTACCCCTGAAAGTTAAAACTGATTTTCTGACTTTTTTCAGAAAAAAATTTTCCTGGATCACCCTAACGTTTTAGAGAAAACATTTCTATATTAAAGTTTTAGCTAATTATAAGAGCTTTCAGATAATGTATATGGTTTATAGAGCTTAAAAGTATTTTGCAAAGTTCTGCACCTTTAAAATTGATATTTTAATTTTTTTTTTCCTATTTTTTGACTTTGGCGGGCATTTTGGTGTGAGAAAGGTGCCATTAACATATCCTTTTGTAATTTTTTTTTTGCATTTCTCGTTAAATTTCCTTTAATGCAATAGTACATTTGTCATACCGATTTTTTAATTTGAGGTTGGAAAAAAATACTTTTCTATGTAACACACGGGTTACTCGCATGCGTTGCGCTACATAAGATGTGCGCGATACCTTTTATCTAGCGGAGCCTTCAAACGGATTGTTCTTGAAAAGTATTTTTCTTCGACTTCAAATTACAAAATTTGGAATGACAAATGTAGTACCGAATTCAAGAAAATTTAACGAAAATTTAAAAAAAAGAATATAAAAGGATATGTTAAGGGAACCTTTTTCATAATATCAACTTTAAAGATCCAGAACTTTGCGAAATCCTTTTAAATCCTATAAACCATATACATTATCTAAAAGCTCTTGCAATTAGCTAAAACTTCGCCACAGAAATGTTTTCTCTGAAAAGTTAGGGTGATGCAAGAAAATTTTTTTTCTGAAACAAGTCAGAAAATCAGTTTTAACCATATGACTCCTCAGGGGTACATTTTAGACCCCGCCTCCAGGCGCAATTTTTTGTTAGTCTAAGCCTCTTCTATCACCTCTCAGAGCTTCGTAACCTTATGCAATACACCCTGTATACTCCGAAAGAATGAAGTTTTTTATTGTTGCATATGCAACTATTTTTATTTTGTATAGATATCATCGGTTGAGCATTGCTTTGCCATGTATGGCAATTTATATTTTTGTAAAATCGGATTTTAAGCTTATGACCTGAAAAATGAATACTGAATACCTCGGAATAAGAAAGAGATAGGAAAAAATGGATAAAAGTTTTCGAAAGAGCCTCCTCGGAAGTATAAAGTTTCATCTCCAGTTAAAAAAAAAAAAAAAAATTCTTTGAAGTTTATGGTATGTCAGCATTATTTTTGTTATTGTTTTTTGAAGTTTCACACACAGTCCGAATAAATATCCTTGTCCCTTCCAATAGAAGAAATAAACACTGTGCAAATAAGAAGAAGAGGATATCTGCTACTTTCACAAGTGTCTTGCCCTGAAATACACTTGCGTGTTTTTCGCATACAACACAAACACAAATTTGATAGTCATCTTTGTGTGTATGTAAATAAATTTATGAGTTTATTCATTATTTTGCTAAAATTATTGTTGTATGTGTTGTGATTTTCGCATAATTTTTTCCTTATTTTTGGCAGCTAATTCGATTGTAATCATCATCATCATCATTATCATCATCGTAAATATCATTGAAGTCGTTAAAGTTTGCGTTTTCTTTTGTGAATATCTTTTCTTTTTTTGTATTCTAATGTTTATGTGTATTATCAACGCGTACTATGTGTTTGTTTGTTTAATATATTCTTTCTGCGTACATATATGTATCATTTTAAGGACATGATTTTTGCTTTTCTTCTTCTAAATTAAACATTATTTACTATGTTAATTTAAAAATTTCCTTTAAAGTGAATTGCAATTCAATGGGAATTACTAACACAAAGGGAATTTCAACCAAAAGAGTGTCATTGAATGTCAAAATCATTTTTAGGAATATGTATGTGTAGGTACTAATAAACCCAGCTTTTTAAATGGGTCAAGGATATCAGCGTTTAAAATATTTTAGAAAATTGTGTGATATCAAGGTGGTGCTTAGAATTGTCCAAGAAATGCGTGTGAATTTTTTTGTTTAATTTTTTGGAACATATTAAATTTTTTTTTATCGGACCAATTTTTGAAAAAAAATTAAAAAAAAAATTCTAAAAAAAATTCCAACAAAATTTACACGTATTCGCTAGACAATTCTAAACATTTCACGCCTTGAACACTTTTTTCGTAAGATGCCTTCCTCTTGAGTAAAAAAAGTGTTTCGATTGGAGATAGTCAACTCACGCGTTTTTCGCTTCACAAAAAAAAAAATCATAACTCGCACAATTGTAAAGTGTACCCTATAATTATATACTCCGAATCTGCGCAATACCTAGGGCTATCAATAAGATATTTTTTCGAAATTCTTAAATGGCGTTTTTTCAAAAAATCAATTTAGTTATAAAAAACTGATTTTTTGTTAATAATTTTAGGGTAAAAATTTTCGAAAAAAAATAATTTTTATAAAGATTATGTATATTATACGTTGTAAATGCATGATTTTTTTCAATTTTTCCCCTATATGGTTCTTGAAATAATCGAACATAAAACAGAAAGAAAAAAAAGTTTTAGAAAATTTTAATTTTTTCATTATATGTTCCGCTATCGACCAAAAAACTTTTAAGTTAATCGGAGACATGACCCGTGAAATATTGTTGCACTAGCGTGGAACGCTCCATACATAAGACTGATTCAAAACAAAACTTTTATGGAATTTCCATGATTACGCCCAAAAATCTGAAATGTCAAATGATTGGGCTTGATTGTTGAAATTCCAAAAAATTTTTTTTTTTTTTAATCAGTCTAATATATCTATAGTAGGTATGTAGTAGACCTATCATGTTATATGGCTAAAATTAAAAATGTGAAATACCTTACTCCCAGGGGCTAAAAAGTTTCCTTTTGGTGTCAGTATCAATAATAAAAATTTTAGCTCCGATCGGAAAATATTTGACCGTGTCCCCAGGCCGTTGATGATCGGAAAAACGCTATTTATACGATAATATGTTGCATTTTTATTGAAAATTTATTTCCAAGTGCCAATTACATATGTAGTGAATCCCATATCAGCGAGTTCAATATTTCTAGAAATACGATGAATTTTGGATAGAGGGGGAGTGGTATCGCTCATTTTTTTATAGGATGCAATTTATTCAAGTATTTTTCATATACGTATTAAATCTCATTCACTTATGGCAAAAAGTTTCAAAGATAGAATTCATTCTACCGATTAAAGCCATATATTTTCATATAAAATGCATTCAAATATTTTCCGATCGGGACCAAAATTTTTATGATTGATACTTGCACCAATGGGAAACTTTTTAGACCCTAGGAGGTTTTTCACATTTTTAATTTTTGCGATAGGTCTACTAAGGACTGCTCCGGAGAAATTTGTCCCTTTGTTTTTCATTAACAAAAAAATATGTAATGAATTTTTTTTAAATTTTGTTTTTTTATTTATAAGTGAGTAGTATAACAAACATAAATAACTTTACACTATTAACAAATATTTATTTTATATAAAAAAATTTTACTTTTTTCTTAAGACCCTTCATTAAGTATTGTACAGTTGTTTTGTCGACAGTACCGTACGACCTTCGCCACTTATTTTTGAAATCTTTTAAATTTTTTGCAGTGCTTTTACTCTTCTGAAGATCTGATTTCATTAAAGCCCAATATCTCTCAATAGGTCGAAGCTGTGGGCAGTTAGGTGGATTCGCATTTTTGGGAACAAAATTTACATTATTGCTTTTGTACCATTTTATGGTGGCTCTAGAGTAGTGAGAGGTTGCTAAATCAGGCCAGAACATTACAGTACCTCCGTGCTCACGAATAAATGGCAAAAAACGTTTTTCAGAGCATTCACCAATATAAATTTTTGAGTTAATTGTGCCCAGTGTTACAAAAAAAATGCTCCTCAGACCGCAGGTGCATATGGCCTGCCAAACCATATACTAATTGGGAAATTTTTTAATTTTCTTCTCCTCAAATTTGCTCTGTATCTGCCCCTCCTCCGAACAGGTATAAAATTCGTGTCTTGTTAGCTGTTTAAAATCTGCCTTAACGTATGTTTCATCGTCCATTATGCAGCAGTCAAATTAAGTCAGGTAAACGACATATAACTTTCGAGCTCGCTTTTGAGCCTCTAACTGCTTTTCATCGGAACGGTTTGGTACTTTTTGAACTCTGTAGGTTCTTAGCTTATGTTTTTTCTTCAGTCTGTTTATAGAAAATTTTGAGGTTCCTGCTCTGGCAGCCATATCTCGTTCTGAAGTGTTGGGATTCTGATTAAAAAGGCGCTTCACTTTTTTCACCAATTGTGGGTCTATACTGGCTTTTCTACCTAAACTCTTTTTCCGCGTAATAAGTTGACCCTTTCTATAATTCGAAATAACCCTTTGGACAGTGATTTTTGATGCATCTGTGTTTTTAGCTATGGCTGAATATTTTAATTTTAATTTTTGAATGCAAGTGTACAAAATGAGTTCGCTCTTTTTTTCTTGATTGCTAGATATCTTTATCGTCTGAAGTTTGTTTGCCAAGTGTTACATATTTTTTTAATCGTCATGTTATATAGAAAATATAGCACCCATATTTCGACCTGCACGATCATGAGGTAAATCATAATCTTAAGGAATAAAAGGGTCAAATTTTTCTGGGGCAGTCCTTATGTACTTTGATTCAAGATGAAAACCCATTTTGTTCTGACTGCAGCCTTATAAAAACTCTTTGTGAAAGTACTTCTAAATTTCGATGGGGACTTCGCTTTTGAAGTGGTTGGTTTAGAAGCGCTAGAAATTTTTCCTCTTGGGAATCTAATAATCATGTAGGTATATGCTTTCAGCTTTTTATCCAGTGACACATCAAAAAAATATCAAATATTACTGCAGCTTCCTACTGTACTTGACGGCAAATTAATTGATTTTGTCTTATTTCGAACAAACAACTTTTTCCAATTAATTTGATAATGATTTCATTATGTTTTTGCCAAGTATTTAATATACATACAATATATTTGACTTTTATTCGCAAAACAAATATGATTCAGTTGCAGAAAAGATAATTGCACTACGAGTGTTTATTTATTCAATTTTCTTTATGTGAAAAGTTACTAGTAGGGGTGCTATGTTTGGCTTGGTTAAAAACTAAATAAAGTTAAGCGCCACATTTTAAAAACTTTGCTTGCAGGTGCCACGCTTTCTTGTACAAATTAATTCAGTTTTTGCTTATAGCTTATACTAAGTTTCCCTAATGTCTGTACAATGCTTTATTGTATTACTTCATTTGAAAGATATGGTTATAAAATTTGACTCTCATTCGGAAAGCATTTTCCGAAAATCAACCAAATACTGAATATAGAAGTAGATAATTGACCTTATCAAAAGAGCACAGTGTCACAATGGCACGGAGTAAGTTAAGCAAAGTTGCAATAAAAGGCCAAACTTTTAACGTACTCTTGAAGTTTTTTACCTGCGAGTAGTGTTCCCAACAACAACAACAACAACAACAAACTAAACAAATATCTAATATGGCGCCACAACAAACAGCAAATCATCTTCACATAGATACATACTTCGATACAGTGCATTCTAACTAAAAGTGGTAGATAAATAAACTAAGGTAAAGGAAACAAATTAACTCCCTACTTTGCAACGCACCCAGTTTTGAATTTTCACTCTTTCCATGTCCATCCATGTCTTGAATTCTACAGAAATGCAAATTTTGACTTTTCGGTTGGTTATGCGGGTATTTTTGCCACAAATAACTTTTGAGTAGAGCCACAGGTAAAAAAAACGAACGAACAAACAAACAGCCAAGCAAATAAATAAACAGACTCCATCCAACACCAACAAATATTAAGGTAGGTACTCGTACAAAGACTGACTGCACCAGCCAAGAAATTATTAAATAAATAACTCGAATGCGAGACGTGGGTGTGTGCACGAGTGTGTTGTGGTGTAAGTAAACTTTGTCCTGCAATTACGGTAGATGCAATTTAAATTTTGTGATCTAGATTTGGAATCCATTTGCAGTACTTAAAGACACACACACATGCAGGCATACAATCACACTTACATTTCCTCCAATGAGATATTTACAGTAACTCAGTAGAATGATTGTTTATTTAAGAAATAGCCATAGATAAGTATAAGTTATTGGTGATTACATTCAAGCCATAAGTGAGCCAAAATCACATGACATAAAATAACTACATTTAGAACAATGGAGAAGGAAAATGTGTATGTATATTCCTTTATCTCCTAGAAGGACCTTAGCGCCAAAATGCAAAGTCTTAATTCAATGCGTTTCTTTGCGATGACTTTTACATCCTTCTGTGATTTTCCGGGTTTTATGATTTCCCTCTTCGAGACATTTGGTCTATTGCTATGATTTTACCCATGGACTTGCTGGCAATTTAATTTTAATTATTCGAATCGATCAAATTGTTGGAACTAGTCGCTTTATTCGAAACATTCGAATCATTTAAACCATTCAAATTATTCAAACCATTTGAATTATATGAACCATTGGCATGTTTCGAGCCGTTTGAAGTATTCCAACTAATTGAGTTTTATAAACCAGTTAAATTTTTCGAACCATTCCAAGCGTTCGAACCATTTAATTTATTCGAACTATTTGGGCGTTTGAAGCATTCGAATTATTCAAACCATTTAAAGCGTTTAAACCATTCGAATTATTTGAACTATGTGAAGCTTTCGAACCGTTTAAATTATTCGAATCAATTAAATTATTCGAACCATTCTAAGCGTTTGAACCGCTCGAGTCATTCAAATCTTTTAATTTATTCGAATCATTTGAAGTGTTTAAACCATTTGAATTGTTCAAACTATTCGGATTATTCGAAACATTCGAATGATTTGAACTATTGGAATTATTTAAACCATTGGAATTTTTCAACCCGTTTGAAATAATCGAACCATTCGAGTTATTAGAACTATTTGAATCATACAATCCATTTGAAACGTTCGAACCATTCGAATTATTTGAATTATGTAAAGCTTTCGAACCGTTTGAAATATTCGAACCGTTATAATTATTGAAACCGTTCGAATTATTCGAACCGTTCGAATTATTCGAACCGTTCGTATTATTCGAACTAATAAAATTATTCGACCCATTCTAAGCGTTCTAGCCATTCGAGTTATTCAAACCATTTAATTTATTCGAATCATTTGAAGCGTTTGGACCATTCGAATTATTCAAACCATTTGAAGCGTTTGAACCATTTGAATTATTCAAACTTTTCGGATTATGCGAAATATTCGAATGATTTGAACTAAAAGTTATTATTTAAACTATTGGAATTTTTCAAAACCGTTTGAAATAATCGAACCATTCGAGTTATTAGAACTATTTGAATTATACAATCCATTTGAAGCGTTCGGACCATTCAAATTATTTGAATTATGTGAAGCTTTCGAACCATTTGATTTATTCGAACCGTTCGAATTATTCAAACCTTTTGAGTTATTCGAACCGTTCGAATTATACGAACTAAGCGAATTATTCGACCCATTCTAAGCATTTGAACCATTCGAGTCATACAAACTATTCAATTTATTCGAATCATTTAAAGCGTTTGAATTATTTGATTTATTCGAACCATTGTTATTCGAACTATTCGAACTTTTGAAATTATCATATCGAATATCACTTGAAGTCGATTCTATTCTAATTATGTTTAGACAACACGGGGATTCTACTAGAATGAATGAATAAATTCTTTATAATTTCACTATGAAACTTTTACGTTCCGATTTATTGTTCAAGTCACTGTAAATGCAATAACTGTATGCAACTGCTCCAAATAGTAAATAAATTTCGTATAACAGCTGTTATACTCCTTCCAGTGATTGTTATTGTTAGTGCAATTGTTGTTGTTTTTGTTCAATAATGTCTGCGGCATATCCTTAAATTATCTTTGCCTGCAATTTAAACGAAATGAAACGAATTTATTCTATGTATGTATTTGTTGTTGCACACAAATAAACATATACACAAATGCATACAAACAAAGTCATCATTTTAACTCACACACACACACACACACACTTGCGAAGACAAAGCCACTAGCATTAGTGTTACATGCACTGAACGACGGTTTACTTGAAAGCATAAAAAGGATGTGCTACATTCTGTAGGTGCGGGAGGCCATTCATTCAAAATTTTGTATTACAAAATTTACACACTGCGCATTACACATACATATGTACGTACGTGGGCTGCACCATGTAAATATGTTTGGTTGTTTGTTTGTTTGTGTACGTGTACGTGTACGTCTTTCACTGATGATAGGATCAATATTTGGCATTAATATGCAAATTGGCATTGCTTGGTTTTACTACCTTCTACATACATTTGTATGTATTTGTATGTGCTTACCCAAGAGGAAAAATTTCTAGCGCTTCTGATCCAAACATTTTAAAAGCGCTTGTCCAAATAGAAACTTAGAAGCACTTTCACAATGATTCTTTGTAAGGCTGCAGTAAGAACAACATGGGTTCGAACCCAGCCCGGGTGATTTTTTTCCTTTTTTTTATTTTTTTTTTATTTCTATTTTTTTTTTTGCTTTATTTTTTTTTTATTTCTATTTTTTTTTTTGCTTTATTTTTTTTTTATTAGAATATTTTTTATTCAACATTTTTTTATTTCACTATTTTCTTTTCTCTTATTTATTTACTTTTACTTTTTTGTTTTTATATACAAATTTAATACCTCCACATCGTATCGGGCAATGGTGTAGCGGCCTAAAGAGTTTCTAAATGTAAGTCAAAATAATAAGTTTCTATCTATCACACAGGACGGTCGTGGATTCAAATCCTGGTGCTGCCAGTTTTTTTTTTTTATTTTATTTGAAGTAAGGCTGCAGTAAGCTTAAGAGTGCTTACATCCTAGGACATGGAATGTTAAAAAGAACGAATAGTTCTTACGGAGCGGAAGCACTTATTGGTGAAAAAGAAGGGTTTTTGAGGCACTTTTTTCCCCTTGGGTTTATATGCATGTATTTAAGTGTGCTTGCAAGATATTGTATACAAGTGTACATACATATGTATATACTTATGTATTTGAATTAACTGTTGTGTTACCATAGCAGTACGAGTATATAGCAAATGTCCTTTATTTCATTCACACATGGCTGCATTGCACAATCCAGCGGCCACTTGTTCTGGTTGCATTTGTTTCAATTGATGCGTATGGACAGCAAAACCAATACCTACCTACCAATACATTGGTAAATTTAATGGGAATAAATAAAATGTCTTTAAATTCAAAACTCTAGTAGATGTGGCTGCCTTGGACATTTCTTTAAATACTGAAAATAAGTAAATTATTTTGTATGAATATAATTGGAAGAGCCATAGAAAGCTTTTTGTAATACCAATTGGAGCAAGAGAATAACAAATTTTTGGAAGTTGGAAGAGCCATAGAAAGCTATTTGTAAACCAAGAAAGAAAAAGAAAGTTCAGAAAAGTGAGCTAAGTTCAACAAATTTTATTTTCATATATCAAAATAACTTTATTTCAAAATTTCAAATATTTTTCATTGTTTTTGACCACCTTTGGATAAGACCTTTTTGCAATTCTCTAGAGAATTTTAATTTTATGCTAACAAGATAATTCTGAAGCGAGTGAAACACATGGTAATCCGAGGTTGCAAGCCTGAGCTGTATGATGGATGGATAAAAACTTCCCAGCCAGGCTCTCTTAGTTTTTGGCGGGTCACCTAAAAAGTATGTAATCTTAAGATGTCGTGATGAAATACTTAGCAAAACCTTCCTTTGCGACGGTTTGAGCAGGCACACCTCCTTTTGACCATGACTTTTTTCGCACATTAACAAGGAAACTGATGCTATTGTTGTATAGCTAATGTTTAGGTAGAATTTGAAAGGGAACCGTTAGATCAATTTCAACCAAATTTTTTTATTCTGATCATTGATGTGTTGGCTACAGAATATATTTCAATAAAATGTGTGCAATTTCATTAAAAAAAGTTATTGAGCAAAATCTGAAAAAAGTCAAAAAAGCTGTTTTCAAAAAGTTGGCAAGTAATGTGGTATATATGGTAGCGGAATGTGGTATATATACTGATCAGTACTTGTAAAGTGGGCTGGTAATGTGGTACATATTAGTAGGGTAATGTGGTATACTTAACCATACAAACAAATATAAAGTTTGAAAGGTATGAAATAAGTTCATAATAACATTTACATTTGTTCTCAAACTCATAGTTCTTACTAAAAAATAAACAGCCATCAAATAATTTTAAGAATATCAAGAAATGTTCATATACCACATTAGCGAAGCCCGACTAAACCACACTGGCCAATTTTAAGAAATTACAAAATTATTGAAATTATATTGGAAACTTTGTGAATTTACGCAAGTAAAATTTCTACTTCGCAATATTTTTCACTTACCTTAATTGAATATAAATAAAACTTCCACAGAAAAAAACTTTTTCTTAACAAATTTTTTTGGCGAAAAAAGCGGAAAAAAAATCGACCACACGCGATTTACGTTTCGTTCAACTGACATCGGAAAAATTTTGTTTGGCCCCTGACAGCAACACATCACTGGTTTTTCATATTTTCTGACAGGTTAAATGCAGTGACGTGCGCAGGTTCTTTCCCAAATCGGAGATATGCAACTATACCACATTGAAAAACTATACCACAAAAGCATCAGTTCCCATATCATACTTTATCTATTTTTTCGTCACCAGTAACTAATCTGTGCAAAACTGTTGCGGTTTTCCTCCAGCTTTATAAAAATTTCATCCACTTTTTCTGTGCAAGGTTGTCCAGATTTAGGTGCGTCTTTTTTTATATCGAAATTTCTAGAGCGGAATTGATCTTATCATTTTCCAACTACCCTAGCCGATAAAGTACCTTCTCTATAATGTGCACAAATTTGTCTGTGAGCCTTTGCAGGCATATAGTGCTATTCGAAGAAATAAACTCATTTTAGTGGAGTTAAAACTATTTTATAATGAAGAAATGTGAATAGGTAAGATTGTTTTGGATTCTCAGAGATGTCAACTACCTTTAGCAAGAAAGGGTTGCCAGTTCGGACCACTACTTAGAGAGTTATCGTACTTTAAACTTTGCTATTTCACTTTTCTGAACTTTCTTTTTAGTCAACCTTACATTTTGTGACTTTCTTGAGTTTTAGGTACTTAAGTATTGAACATTTTTTTTTTTCGTTTTTTTAAATTTTTTTAAAAACTTTTCGATTCTACAACAGACGGACTTGATTGTGCAAAATATGTGTACCGAAAACTGAGCTCAGTTTCTTATAGAAAGGATCCAAACTAACAAGAAAGTAGATGTTGCTAGGAGCTTCGGTGGTTATTTTTTTTAATTACTACACCCCGATCTCTTAATTATGAATATGAAGTTGGTATTTGTATATCACGTCAGGAATCTGGATTTTCATCCTTCATTAGAAGTGCAAAAATCACTATACTATTTTCTTATTTTTTATTACGAGAATATCGATCACTTAGGGACCAAGATCGTAGCAGCTTTCACGTATATTCTTGTTATTGCCTGAAGTGTCTGTGTCACCTAGGTTTGATTCCGGCAGTCCTTAAAAGTATATAACAATTTTTCTATTTTTAAATGTAATACATAATTTTTTTTTTAAAGAAAGAAAATATAAATTTTTAAATCTAATTTTGGAAAATTCCTTACATTTAAAAATTGTGCTTAACTGATTAAAGTCCCTGAAGATTTCATATTAAGATGAACTTAATGAATCTCCATTGCACCAACGCTAAATGTGTTTTTAATTAAGCAAAATGAAAATATTCAAATTGCAATTTATAATTCCACTGTAATCGCCAGAGCACGTACACGTTTTCCGATTACCACTTCAGCAATGAACGACCACTTCCATCACCATGGACCTGCTAAAATCCAATTATCTTTCACGCAATGCGGCAATAATCGAAATTAATTCCAGTGTAGCGCCATAGCTGTATGGAAAGCAACAGAGCCATCTACTTGTAATACATTGACGTTCATACCAAAAATAACAGTCTCAGTCCCAGCAAAACTCATAGCGAGCGACCAGACCAATCCAGTCAAAATCCATTTGAACTACTACATCTTGATTACATTGATGCGGCGGAAGTAATTGTCTTGCCGCAGATAATCTCGTTACCTTATGACCTCCGAAACTTTGGCGACGCACTGAAGGAATGCAAATCATTTGTTTTGTAGACACAGCACAGCGCAGAATTGTCATCTTAAATTGTTTACCTACCAACAACACCTACATACACAGGCATAAAGTATAGTCCCCATTATCAAAATAGGGATATGAACGCCTCTTTTAACTCCTCACAAAATTATTTATGTGTTTGTGTAACCTTCACCCCTAGACGGACATAAGCCGATTTATTTGGTTCATGTTGTGTTTTGTTTTTGATATTCTATTCCATTATGTTATGTTGTTGTTGCCCTATTTGCCTAGACACCATGGGGTAGTACGTACAGCAGCAGCATCCAAATCAAATTTGTATTTAAAATTATTCTAAACGACCTTTCATGGTTTTTTTGTTTATTTTTTTAGAATGAACAGGAGCAGGTATTCGACCGGTTGTTGTCCAATTTATGTTCTCCTTAGCATACAAATTTTTTAAGTTGTTTTGATTTACTTTTCCAAGTTGATTTGTTTCATTTTATTTTATTTATTCCTTTTTTTTTTGTGGAATTTCATTAACATAAATTTGGATTTAATTTTGTGTTTATTTTGGAATTTTTTTTTTGAATAGACATTCTTGAGTTTTTTAAATTTCCGTTTGTTTTTGGTCAAAAATTGTCATATTTTTTGGTTGATAAATTAATATAAAAGCATTTTTAAGTATTAAGTATTTATACAAATATACATATTTAATAAATAGGTACAATTTAAAGAGGGTGATTTAATTTTACTCATAGATAGCGTTATTTATGAAGCAAACCAGGCCAAGCGTGTCTCCGATTTCGCTCAAATTTGGCAATATGGTATATTCGGTGCGCTAAAACAATTTTCCGGGAAGATTTGGTTCTGGTACCATTTGTTGTTAAAATACATACGTTTTTTCAAAAATGTATAGCTTACACCAAAGCTTGCAAATTGATATAACTAAGTAATTGGTCCCATTCATTTTTAAGTGTTCTTTTTATAAAAAAATATTACCTGTTGAAAAAAATTTTTTTTCACCAAAATTTTTTACACTTAAAAATACTTTTAAATTTTTTTTAAGAAACCTCCCCATACATTTTTTTTGGAAATCCTTTAAATTAAAGCATAATTTATAAGCTTTAAAATGATGTATGACTCAAGATGAGAGTTTTTGGCTTTTGAATGCTCGCGGCAGGCAAAACTCTTTGTTAACTCAAAAGGAAGGCAACTTACGAAAAAAGTGTACAAGGCATGAAATGCCGATGTATGTACATATGTATATGCCGAACTGTTATGTACACGAACTATGTACATGCCGAACTACTGATATGCTGACATGCTCAACATTTTGGAAAACCATTTGTGCCATTTTTTCAACAATTAGCTCAAATTGATTCCTTGTTGTTATGGGTTTCCTAGGAATAATAATTTTAATCATGTATTTGAAGTAACAATTAGTAATTTTAACATTTTAAGCTTATGGTTTGTTTAAACTCATTTTCAGAATTTAAAAAAAAAATTTTACACAAATACGCAACGTTTTTAATGCGGATGGCAGTCATTACAATTTGAATGAAATAAGTTTCACGAGTGGTTTCAATAATAGCTGTCTTATCCGCAAACTGCATTACCGACTTCAACGAATACACACGTATCCGTGTTGCGTTTTCAATAATATCATTTTCTGAATGAATCCCTCCGCACTAGATCCGCCGGTTTCAATAATAGGCATGATTATCAAAAAATATCATGAAATCGGGCGTAAATATTTAGTCAACGACGGTTCCCAACGTCCGGTCGATTTTTTTTTTCGGTGCCCCCTAGTCAAATTTTTTTAAAATATTTTTTGAAATTTTTTTAACCCATTATAAAAAAGTTTTTGAAAAAGGGGTCAAAAAGACCCTTAAACACGGGATATAATGGGTTAAGATGTTCACATAACTTAATGTAAAATCAAGCATGGAACAATATTTTAGAACATCTTAACCCATTATAAACAAGTTTTTGAAAAAAGGGGTCAAAAAGACCATTAAAAACGCAATATAATGGGTGAAGATGTTCACATAATTTAATGTAGAATCGAGCATGGAACAATATTTTAAAACATCTTAACCCATTAAGGGTCTTTTCGACCCCTTTTTCCAAAAACTTGTTTATAATGGGTTAAGATGTTCTAAAATATTGTTCCAATAAATTTAAATTTAAACAAATTTTAAACTTTCATCCAAAACGCACCGGTCTACTCTACATCCTCTGCTATACTAATGCTATGTTGCCAGTTTGGCGTGTCCCGCAACAGTAGGTATTTGTGCCCATACCTTGTGGAGTACTGATTTAGGTACTCCGTAACAACGCCCTGTAACAAGTTTTCCCAATATAACGGCATGTCAAATATTAATACTTGTTTTCAGGTGTAAAATCTCCCAAATTTTCATTAAAACTGTTGGAGTCGTTTTCGAATTATATTGAATCAAAATATTGAGTATAAGAAAGGAGGCGTGCCACTTCTTTGATACCACCCACTTTCTGTTTATTACAAGGCATTGATAAGTCTACATACCAAATTTCATTAAAATACTTTGTACCATTTGCGAGAAATAGCATTTATTGTGTTTTACTTATATGGGAGGTTCCACGCGCAACGGCGATATTTCGTCCACTTTCAGAACATAGCATGTAGGATCTCCACAGTTAATTTCAGAATGATTGCTTTATTAGTTTTCTTTTTATACCGTATTATATTTTTGTGAGCGGTGCCACGCCCTTCAACGAGCTTTCCCAATATAAAGGCATATTATATATTAACTCTTGTACGCAGACGTACAAAATTTTCAATAAAATTGTTGGAGTCATTTTCGAGTAATATTGAATCAAACTTTTCAAGGGTGGGCGTATCACTTCTTCGTTTGTTACAAGGCATTATTAAGCAATACCCGCCCACTAAATTTCATCCAAATACCTTGTATGGTTTGATCAAATCAAATTTAAAATTTAGGGCCGTGCTACGCCTCCTCATAAATATCTACAGAGTCAAAGCCTTTCTCAGTTTTCATTTCATATTAGTGTCTATCACTATCCTAAGTTTTATTGAAACCGCTGCAGACGTTTTCGAGAAAAATATTTGGCCAAAGGTATAAATATAAAAAAATTTATAAATATAAATACAATTTTATCTCGTATAAGAAGAGAAGATACACAAAAAGTGCTTGGAAAAAAAGTTGTTGGAGAAAAAAATCCAATAAACGGCCAAGTCGTGGAGGAAAGTCAAATTTATAGCGAAGAAAGAGATTTGAAAGAGATATTACGTAAGAAATGATCAAAAAATGTAGAAAAGATTACAGTTTTTTGAAGAAGTTTTGAAGTTTTTTGAAGATTTCGAAAATACTATCTTTAGTAAAAGTTTGGCAGTCCCATTTTAACTTTGCCTCTAATATCCTTAATCATTTGGTCCTGTTGCAATCTAATGATTAAGTACCTACACAACAAGGGAGCAAAGAATCTTTGGCGAAATTTAACTTTATCACTAGATCAAATGTTTAAATAACAGTAGAAATGGTATTCTTTCCCTCAAATTGTCGTATTTTATTGTTGTTTATCTTGCTTATAACAGTAATTGTAAAAGTGATGCTAACTGCTTTTTCTGCACAGTGGGATAAAAGGAGCATACTATCATATTTAACAAAGGTTTCTAAAATTTGTTTCAAACAGCATTTGACCTTTTGCCTTTCTGTACGTGTTAGTTTGCTATGTTCTTGGAAATGGTCGTAAGCTCATAAACTACGGATATTTGTAGCTGCGTTTCTTCCAGAAAGCACTCAAAAACTATTAAAGTTATGTTGCTGCATTTAAGCCGCTACTGTTAAAGTTTTTGCTTTGCATCTCATTTCTCCCTACTTGCGCTTCTTCTTCTGAAGTGTTGAGATTTTCGCTTATTTGTTTCTTGATGTTTTTACAACATGAATAATGGAGTCTGGAATTGTGAGACGATGACTTGAACAGTTGCAGCATCATTTCAACAAAGGAAGTCAACAAAAAGAAAAAAAAAAAAATTGATTTCGGAAGTGTTGCAAAAATTTTCGCAATGAAGCTTTCAATGCATTTTAGCGTTATTTTACGATATTAAGTAGCTTTCTGAAGTTCCCTTGTTGTGTTGTTTCATCTCTTGTCATGAAAGATATTGCCTTTACAAACTAATTTGCATAAAAGGAGTTGTTCTAACTAATTAGTATTCTTTTACATATGAATTGTCCTTGTATCATCGGATAAATGCTTTGAAAATGATTTCTATGTTGTAGCATAAAAAAAAATTTGCCCGGCATTGAATTTCCAGCGCAGAAGATATGTCAATGAAATCTCTGCTCTGAGTCGAAAAGCAAGGTCAATATAAGTATATGATTAAGGTATTTAGATATAAAAGGTAATCTATTTTTTGGATAGGGTTAGTTGTATATAAAACATTGTATATAAAACACACTTCTTAATGAGATGTATGTACAAATGATGACAGATTACTTATGAAACAACAATTTTTATAATCTAATGTTTTTTTTTACAGATTTTGATCTACAAGTATTTATTTCCAGAAGTTTGTTACACTGGTAAGTAAATTTAGAATTTTAATAAAACTAATTTTCAATATTAGCTGTGTCTTGGACTACAGTTATCCAGGGCTTGTAGAAAATTATAGGAACGCAACAAATTTATTTCTACGAAGGTTCTTCAAATTGTTGGATGCACAAGGTACAGCGAATCTAAAAAAAAAAAAATATCAATATATCAATGGAAATTAAATTTAAGACCTAGAACTATCCAATATTCTCTTTTTTAATCAAATTCTTCAATATTAAACGATTTAAGATTATTTAGTAACACATGCGAAATGTACATTGAATTGTGAAAAATTTGACTAAAAAAAAAGAATACTACATAGTTTTTAGGTCTTAAGTTAACCCTTTCGACTTGGAAAAAAAGTGTGGGGTGCACAATATTTGTGATAGGTTAATCTTAGAAACTAAATTTAAGTAAAATGTTTGACTGTCTCTAAATTCAAGTTTTCACCGCTAGAGGTGCTTCCGGTCTATACTCCGAACAGATGTTTTTGATTTGAATTCATAAGATTTGTCCGTGTTAGTTGTTTGATGGACACTATTTACGTCTATGTGTCTATGTACTAAGATTTATAACAATAGTGGCTTTGAGTATTTTATGATTTTTAGTATGGAATGTAAAACAAGTCGTTGTCTTTACCCCCTCACTTTTGCAGGACGTTTTGTCAATAAAATATACACCCACTTATAAAGTTTCACATCGATAGCTGCTATAGATGCGGAAATATGACATAAATAAGGATATCATGTGGAAGTATAACGCCCTTTATGAAATCTTCCCATTTTTTGCATGGCTTTTGGTAGATACCATGTTCATTAATGTTTCAAGTTTCGTAACTTCTATAGGTGCCGAATTATTGAATTCCAAATTTTCTAGTATTTGGGGTGCAACAACCCTGATTCAAACCCCTCCATTTGTGTATATATTTTTGTATTGGTAGTTACCATATACATACATTCATGCATCAAGTTTCGAATCGATGCTTACTGTAGGTGCGAAGATATGCAAGCAATTTTTGTATGAGGGTTGCAATACCCCATCGTTAAGTCCCCTTTTTTACGATATTAACCTAGAGGAAGATTTAGCATAGATATGGTGAAAATATGGCTTCAATATATTTTGTGGTTTATTCATGATGCGATGACAAAAATTTGCATGAACGATTTTATATACACATTAATATATTTGACCCCAGATGCTGGTATATTTAAAAAATCAGTTTATATGTTCTATAGACAAAAACCATTCTGGTCGGAGTAGTGGAGAAAATTTGGGTCAGACAGTGCAAAAGTCAAAGGGGAGATTTATCTTCCATTCGTATAAAAGAGCTACTTATAGCATACCTTTTGACATCAACTAAAGTTCTATATCCTAAGTTATTCTGAAAGCGAATATATATCTCGCTCGCTGCTAATGCAATGTCATAGTAATTAGTTATTTTGGTCCAATTTCTAAAGAATTTTGCCGTTTTATAAGGAAAATGTAATCAGATGCCTACGGCAAAGAAGACCAAGCTACTCAAATAGGGATGGATAGGAGTTTCAGAAGAATAAAATACAATTTCTATTGTAGTGGAAGTGAATACTTAGGCGTTGGGCCTTGGGTTTATTTATATTGGCTTTACAAAATATATTAGACTCCTTAATCCTTTAAACTTAAATTATCGTATAATGCAAGAGAAATAAAATAATTTCTGAAATTACAGTCATGATTAATAAATCCTTATTATGTGTTATCCTCAAAGTCATTAAATGTGTAATATGAATTTTTCTATGCGCTCTTTGCTGTGTCTACTTTATTGCTTACAAATACAAAAATAAAATCGAAACCTTAATTGTGCGCTTCGTTTGTAATACAAGCACACTTACAGACACACACACAGCAGAGATAACACCGCACACTTACATATGGATATACCATAAAGCCAGGATAGTAGCAGGATAATTGCTGTTTTAAAGCGAACCATTTAACAACGTCGGCAAAGTCCAAATGATAGCTGCTTGCTTGCTTGCTTCCACAACGCTGCAACGTAATGTTAAACGTAACGGTAACATATCTTTCTCAATTACATAAAAACGAGCAGGGTGTTGCCAGAAAATAAAATATTTGGCATTATAGCAAAAACCTGTAGAATTTCGGCTGCTGTGCAAAAATAAAAATATTAATTTTTTGCAACACCCTTCGCAAAATCACATTGCACACAGAAGAAAAAAATGAAAATTCTAACACGTTGCAGTTACGTTCGGAGTTTTTTTAAAAAAGTTTTTTGATTTATGTGTTAATGTTGCTTGTTGGTGGTCTATGACGACAACGCAACGATGTATAAATTTAACCCCCCTGCCCCCCTCTTTGCTCCAGCGTCAGCGTATTGGCGGCAACCAACAATTTTGACTTTTAAGTTTTTACCACAGAGCTACCAACACCATCACCCCCACCAATGACGACGACGACGTAAATCGAAATGCGCGGCTTATCGAAATGTAAAATCGATTAAATTGGGACGTAACGATAAAAATGCCGTTGCGGCACATGCAACGGACAAGTAGCAAGAGCGCAGTTAAAGGTAAAGCAGTTGGGGCGTTTGAGGGGGCGTGGCACACACGCATATGCACATACGTACGTACGTTTATATAACAACAGCATGCTGAAAAAGTTTGTTGTGCACGTTTTACGCTCATAAATTCATATAAACCGCAACTTGACTACATCGTCGTCGTCGGTGTTGCTTTTCATGATTCGACTGATATCCCCATCCCCCTCCGTTTCTATATTCCTTCTCCATTCATGGTTTCTTTTTATGACTGGACTTTGTCGAGGAGTCTTATTTTCTGTTATTTTTGTTTATTTTTTATCCTTCGGTTTTTGTTTCTATGTAGGTATTCTCGTACATTTTTACGACTTTTAAACAGGTTGACTCTTAAGTGGGTGGGGTCCGTAAACGTTATGGTTGTAAAAGCGATTTGTAGCTCTATAAGTGACTTTATCAGCGATTTTGAATGCAACATGAAAATTTTGTTTTTGTTTATGTGAATTTTTTTTTTTTCTTCTGACCTAAGGTGCAAATGGCTTGTCTGGAGATTTTCATTTGAACGGTAACTACTTGTACCGCTGTGATTTACATAAGTTAAGTGGTAGGATAAGCGCATGTCATTAAAGCAAATTTATTTGGGTCAGTTTTTAAAAACAAATATTCAGTATTTTACTTTTCTTTTGAGATTTTAAAAATTGATGCAATTTCAATCAGTACAAGGGGGGTTCAAAGATCAAAAAAGTAAATTTTTGGCGAATAACTTAAAAACTATTCTTCGGACAAAAAAAAAGTTCAGGCAAAATTTCTAGTTGATGCAATTCTGCAAATTTTTGTTTTTCCACATCTCTCTAGCATAAAAAGTAGTAATTTTTAAGTAAGAGTCCTTTCTTTCTCTCTCTGAAACAAGCGAGTTTCCAGAGAATTGAAATATTTCACATCAATTTTAAATTATAGTGGCTATGTTCACTTGAATCGCATTGTACCCAAAGCATAATCGCTCTTGCGTTCAATGAACTTTATGGAGCCTCTTCCGTCATACAAAGTTCATTGTATGCTCATTGTCCGAGATATTGCTTGAGGCATCTATGTCTGTTCAATAAAATCTGTTGCATTAATTTTAAGTCAATTTCTCAATGGTAAGGCCATATCCATCTTCAATAAAAGGGTATAACATATATGATGTATGATTCTTGGGACTATTCTGAACATATTTTTTCCTTTTGCATTTTTTGAAATTCACATTTTCAGAACTCGTAATGGCAGATCTAATGTGGCTTACGGAAATACAGATCATATCACGATTTTGGTGAATCTCGGTTTATTTAAAAAAAAAACTTCATAGTTTCAGCGGAATATGCTAAGGGGTGACATATTGGGTGTCTGCGAAATATGCAATATGGTCCATTTTAAAATCAAATCACTCCGTTGGTTTTGTGAAAAATGGTAAGGAAAAAGTGCTTTACAATAGTCTAAGGAATCTTCTTTTTTATACCCTACACCCAGGGTATATTCACTTTGTCCTTCCGTTTGTAACGCAGAGAAGGAGGCGTGGCAGATATAGAAAAGTATATATATTCTTGATCAGCGTCACCTCTTGAGTCGATATAGCCATGTCCTTCTGTCTGGCTGAGTGGCTGGATGGGTGGCTGGCTGGATGGCTGGGTGGCTGGCTGTGTGTTGAAATACACATTTTGGGAAAACAGCAAGATAATTCAATGAAATTTGGTACTTTGCCTCCGTCACCAAAGTTAGCTCGGGGGATTGAAATGAGCGAAATCGGTCAACGGACACGCCTACCGCCCATACAAAAAATATATTCAAAATGCAATTTTAGGAGTATTTTTCACGACAATGCAACCAAAATACGCATAAATACTAAAAATTCTAAGCGCAAACTCTAAGCAAAAACTGAGCGAATTCGGACAAGACGGCGTGGCACCTCCCATAGAAGCAAATGCTGAAAAACGCTATACTGAAAGCGTTTTTTGAGATATTCCAACCAAATTTGACTCAGACACTAAAATTCATAAATGAAAGCTCTCAACAAAAATTGGGTGAAATCGGTCAAGGAGGCGTGGCACCTCCCACATAAGCAAAAGTTTCAAAATACTATACTGAAACAGTTTTTTGAGATAATCCAACCAAACTAGACTCAAATACTAAATACTATAAATGCACGCTCTACACTGAGAAAACAGTATGATTATATACATCAAAATTTGGTAATAATTAACAAATAATATATTTGATATAGGCGAATCGAATATTTGATATCATTTAATGAGTGGCATATTTGAGCAATTTTATTGGTTCAATCGTATATTTGTTAATAATTACCAAATATATGTTTGCATATAAAGACATATATTGTTTTGAATTTAGACCTTTATTATTATTAATCTTTTTATTAATTAGAAACTAATATGACAATATTTGCTAGGATCACGGCGACATCATAAAATATAATATTTGTTATAAATTAAAAATAAAACTCCTCTCTGAAATTTGAATGCACTCGCCAAGTTGCAAAAAAAAAAAACAAAAAAATAAAAACAAAAAAAAAAAACACAAAAAAAAATCATATCTGGGTGGGGATTGAACTCATACCCCCGGGGCATTTTTTGTTCTTTGTTAGATGCTACCATATATTTACCAGCTACATTTGTAACCTTGGTTCATTGCAATCGTAAGAGGGAATCCATGTATAGCGAATTGGAACTATGCCGCGCGTATTGAATTCTTTAAACCTCAGGACGCAATGACCGAATGTAAATTACTGAATCTTACAGCTTAACAATCAGAACTATATTATAACTATAGATGTTCTACATATACAAATTGAAATACGAAAAAGTTATATCAAATCAAAAAGTCAATCAAAGTGAAGTAAAAAAATAAAATAATTAATTTAAAAAAAAAAATTTTTCTTGTCTGGGATTCGAACATAGACCCACAGGATATGAGTCAAACGTCTTATACATTGAGCTAACTCTATCTACGTTTGTAGTGATTGTTATTTTGAATTTATTTTAAACAAAAAGTCAAACACAAAATTTAACAAGTATTGATTGTTTTTGTAACTTTTGAAAATAATGTTTTTAAAATTTTTCAATACTTGTTGAATTTTTTGTATGACTTTTTGTTTAGAATTAAAGTAGATAGAATTAGCTCAATGTATAAGATGTTTGAGTTATAACCTGGGGGCGTAGGTTCAAATCCCAGACAAGAAAGAATTCTTTTTAATTATTTTTTTTTTTTTAGAGTGCGTTCGAATCCCAGACAAGGTTTTTTTTTTAAGTTAAAGCAAATATTTGACATTCCATCAAACAGATATCAGTTTTGGCCCAATCGACAATATTTCAAGGTCCAATTAAAGGCATATTAATATTTACCGAAATTTGTTAATTATTAACAAATATTTTCTAAAATGTTCAATCAAATATAATTCTTTGATCGAAACATACTCTTTTCTCAGTGTAAGCTAAAACTAGACGAACTCGGACAAGAGGGCGTGGCACCTCCTATACAAGCAAAAGCTTCAAACGCTTTACTAAAAAAGTTTTTCACTCAGACACTAAAAACTATAAATGCATGTTCTGAACAAAAACTGGGTGAACTCGGACAAGAGGGCGTATCACCTCACATATAAGCAAAATTTGAAAAACACTGCAGTGTAGGGTATTTAATGTTTGGCCAGGCCAAATTTTACACCCTTACTAGTTCAGTATTCTATCCTGTAAAATAAGGGTGTCAGCGTTTTTACATCACTGAGCCAAGCGCATGCAGCGCAGTCAACGCTCACAAAAACAATTTTTTGTTGTTTTTTCAAGCCTCGTTTACAACAATAATATTTCAACAATTTTCAAAATTTCTAAGAACTGGGACACACACAAAAAGTAGGGGTACTCACGCGTTGATGCGCAATGCTCTTGCGTCGTTGCGGAAGTGCGGTTTGCGAAAGTTTGACATTTGTAAAAAATCAAACACATTGCCGAAAATTTCGCACTACTTCTGCAAATTCTCAAGATGGAAATATTCACATTGAACGTTCAGGCGTTAGTGCGTAAAAGACTTGCATTTTCGCAACTGCGCATCAACGCATTAATACCCATATTGTTTGTTGTTTTTATTTTTGATGCGACTTAGTCGTTGTTGTTGTTTTATGTTGGTTCGAGTTCGATTTTGTGTGTACGCAAAAAAGCAACAAAAACGCGAAATTTTGACGAGCGTGAAAAAAAAAACAACAAAAATTATTTCTGTGAATGTTGTACAGAAATATTGATGTTGTTGGTGTCGAGCCAAAATTGGCTCACTTTTGTTCTACACTGACACCCTTGCGTATTTACATGCATAATGACGGATTTGGTGCAAAATAATTGATTACTTTGTCCGAAACTGTGTTGAACACGCCAGCCAATTAAACTACGCTTTTGTGGTAAGTCCCCCGTTTTAGCTGTATGTGATTTTCCTAGATTGACTTCATTATTATAATGTTATTAACTTAACCAATTGTATTCGGAATCAGAACTGAGCACGGGCCGTGTAAAGCAGTAAATGAAAGCTCTAATCAGAAACTTGATTTAGACAAGAATCCGTGGTACTTCCCAGACACTCAAAATTTTCAAAATGATGTAGTGCAAGTGTTATTTAAGATTATGTAACAAAATTTCTCGCAGATGGTCACAAATGGTAAGTGAAAGCTCTGAGCAGAAAGCAATTACACTAAAATGTCGTAAAAGGTCCTGAGATGCGTAGAAAATACCAAATAACAAAAAAAAATTTTTTTTAAATATTTGATTCCGACATCCAATGGAGGCCCTTGGGTGTAAAAAAATTGTTTACACTAAAATCTCGTAAAAAGTCATGAAATGCGTAGAAAACACGAAAAAATCGAAAAAGAATTTTTTTTTTATTTTTGTTTCCGATATTTAAGGCGGAGTCCCTTGGGTGTAAAAAATTTGTTTATACTAAAATCTCATAAAAAGCCATGAAATGCGTAGAAAACACGAAATAACGAAAATTTTTTTTTTTTAATTTATGATTCCTATATCCAGGGCTCTTTGGTGTAAAACATTTTTTTACATTAAAATCTTGTAAAAAGTCATAAAACGCATAGAAAACACGAAATAACAAAACAATAAAATTTTTTTAAATCTTTTATTCCGATGTCCAAGGGGACATCTTGGGTGCAAAAATTTTTTTTACACTAAAATGTCGTGAAAAGTCATGAAACGCGTTGAAACCACGAAATAACGAAAAAAACATTTTTTAAATTTTTGAATCCGATATCCAAGAGGGGTGGGCCCTTGAGTATAAAAAAATTTTTTACACTTAAATGTCAAAAGTCATGAAATGAGTGAAAACACGAAAAAAACAAAAAAAAAACAAAATTTAAAATGCTTCAAAGCAAACGTTATTTGAGGTATTTTAACCAAATTTCGCACAGACACATGTTATAGTTACCGTTAGTTCTAAGCAAAAATAAGTGAATTCGAACAAGCAGGTGTGACACCTTCTACACATGCAAAATTTTCAAAATGCTGTAAGGTAGGGCATTTACTTACTAATTTTAGTTTTAGTTTCAAGAATGTCTATGCGTTTACCAAATTTTACATTTTTTACTCTAAAAGGGCAAGCTTGGTTTAAAGTAACCGCCCAAATATTACGGTTGCAAGTCCAACTTCATACTTGAAAGTTTTTAATATTCGTCATATTTCGTTCAGTTTCCTTCTTTTGTAGTTACTCCCTGAACAAGTTCTTTGCACTCGTACCATATTCTTATCCAACATTGGTCTTTTTCTTTTCAAACTTTATCCGTAAAAGTTGCCAAAAATTCTTTTAAAACCCTGAGCTCCTCCACATTGTTTATAGGGTTCTTTTTTTGCATTTCTGTTGTTGGATATGTTGCTTTTGTTTCGTAATGCATTGCATTGCGAAGGTGTCAGGTTGATATACAAAAGGCAACAATAACAACAACAACAACAATAAGAATATTCTCACTTTTTACCTACTAAGCTGCCATAAACCGAGTTTTGTGCTTATGAATTATGTTAAAATGATAAAAATCTCATTTTTCATGTGCATTTTTAGTGTATTTTTTTCATTTTCAGTTTTATTTTTGAAATCGTTTTGACTTTTGTGGTTTGCATTATCATGATTGTTTTTTGTTGTTTTGCTTTTTTGAAGTTTTTTTTTTTTTTGAGTTTTGTGCCAAATCTGGTTGAAAGTGTTAATGGTTTTTGTGCAGGATTTCACTTCTTTTCTGTGAGATTACTGTACTCTTACCATGGAAGTTTGTTGTTTCATTTGCAGTTGCTTCTTTGTTCAATTTGGTGTTGCATTTCACCTGCATTCGTTCGCTCGTATTTTTATCTTGAAATTTGGATCTTAGTGAGCGTTAACGTAAGCATTTGCTGCACATAAATCTTTGGCACAAGTTTTAGGTTAGAAAATCATATTTTCTGTTTATTATTATTGTGATTTCTTGGGTTGCACTTTTAGTTTAGTTTTGTTTACCATTTATTTCGTTTATATATATTTCCCAAGAAAACTGAGCTGAAGGTGGACGCTTCTTAGATAGTATCGACGTCAATGCAAATAAGAAAAAATTGTTGGCTAACATCGAACATTTTGAAAGCTTATCTGAAATAATTTTTGAATGACATAAAATTGCGTTTTTGATGACTAAATGGGAGTTATCGTGAATCAAGATTCCCGGGGAATTTTCTCAGACTGCAGTGCATTCTCTATTGCAGTTTAAACCATTTTCGGCCGCTGTTTGCGTACGCGAACAGTAAAATTGACAATTTTCAATAATTTTTTAAGCAATGAAAGTTAATGATATCAAAAAGACTTTTAATGCCTTATATTACTTTGATCTTTTGGCTGTTCGAAAATATTATTTCCCACTTCCCCACCCCCCTCTATTTCAGTTTGAGAGGGGTGGTTGAAAAATGCCTTGTCGACGGACCTTTTTTTAAAAAATTATTAAAAACATAAAATAATCACAATAAAAAAAAAAAATTAATGATGAGGTTTTATAGCCAAAGGACCAAGCTATGTCCTGCAATCCAAAAATCAACACCTGTCATTACCTGATAGTTGCCGTAATGAGTCAAAGTTAGTGTTCGATTAATGGAACGTTTTCGGTGAAAAGGGGCTGCCCATAAGCCTCGATACGCTAAAATTCGCAAAAAGTTTTTCCATTACCACCGCTCCCACCTATGTGACGATGGCATGAGGTAAAAAAAAATAGTTCCGTCAATTAGGGGGCGGGGGGTGGGGAAAACGAAAAGAAAATTCCCAAAAAAAAAAAATTCATAAAAATTTTTTGATGACGGATTTGGCATCAGGAGGTGCTAATTACACTAAAAATAAAAAAGTTCTAATTTCTTGGCCGAAAATGGGTTAAGATTGATTGATTGAGATTGATTCAAGATAACTCCCAACAGGTTCCTAATAGACCAGCCAAATTAGAGACTGGCTATATACATGGAAGATTCCGAGTCAGTCAATTTCCATTTATAGAAACTCATTTGTTTAAAGTTAATAATTCATTTAATTTAAGTAAAGAAACTTAAAACTAAAAAAACTATGTATTTAGGTATTATAGAGTATAAAATATACGATTTTACAAACACGACTATTCAAAAGCGACGCTCAAACACGACTACGATTGCTTAGCTTCGGTCCGTTTGTTCGTTATTCTGTTTTCGTTATGTTCACGACAGTGTTGTCAACTTTATACCTTTCTCTATTTTTCACCAAGTACTTGGGTGTTGTCCCCTTGTCATTTGTCTGCCCTTTTAGGTCAATTCCTACATACATACATATGTGATATTTCCGATAATTCCAAGATACATAAAACTTTCCGAGAAATTATGTAAATTGGAGCTTTCCACGAGAAGCGGTCCAGTAAGTTTTTAGTAATACATATTTACTTATGAATATCTATACATATCTGTGGACTTTTGACAAAACATCCTAACTCGAAATTGGCAACTTTTCAGAAGAGCCTAAAAATTGATTAACTATTTTTCAATAATGTGGCTCGAATTCGTTGATCCAGCGTTGAATATCCTCTTTCCATACATTTTAACTTGTCTTAAAGTGTCAGCTGTCAAATAATTTTTTTTTTTTTTTTTTGGTTCAAAACACTTCATCACACGAATGGCACTAAGTTCAAATCTTGCGTAAACTATGGGACACCCTTATATCTCTGGAACAAGAAATCATAGACACATGGCGATTATACCCATAGAAGCGTATTTAAATTTTATATTTAGACCTAAAATCCTGGAGAATTGTTTTATCTCGACTTAGGTTGTTTTGTCAAAAGTCCACAGATATGTATATGTCCTCGATCCAGTTACAAAACATTTTTCTGGTTAACGAGCTATAGCAATTTAAAATTTTGATTCGAAGTGACGCGTGCCTGTCAAATTTTTAAATTTTTGCGTTAACCAGTCTGTAAACTGTAAAAATATTTTGTATCTGTATCGAGGACATATCAACATCAACATTTTTTACCTGAGCGCTTCACGTGGAATGCCACAATTTATATAATTTCCCCGAAAATTTCCGAGGATCCGTTTATATAGGTTATTGTGGGGAAAATTCTATATCGATAGATGAAGCAAGCGTACCAGCTGAAAATTTTGTTGTTCCCGATTTCGCTCAAATTTGGCAATATGGTAAATCCGGTGTGCAAGAACAATAGTCCGGGAGGATTTGGTTCTAGAACCATTCGTTGTTAAAATACAGGGTGGTTTAGTTGGCGTTCTTAGTCATTTTTATGAAAAGAGTGTTTTTTCAAAAATTTAAAGCTTACACCAAAGTTTGTAAATTGATATGTCTAAGTAACTGGTCCCATTCATTTATAAGTGTTCTTTTTATAAAAAAATATTTTTTTGTAAAAAAATTTTTTTCTTTCTTGACTAATCTGTAAATGATTTTTTTTTTTTATTGCTCCGATTCGATTAAAAAACAAAGTTTGCATAGTTTAAGGGGTTGAGATTGATTTCAGTTTTTTGCACTTAAGTTTAAGACTCGCTGTAGCTTGCTCGAATTCCACAATTTGAGAAAACTTTATAGAGATTAATTTTATAATATATTACTGGCTTTAATTTTATGGTGTATCCTTGGTACTTAAAGATGATAGAAACTGAGATAATGTGTACAATTAGTCGAAAATAATATATCAGATTAATTTCCCTTATGAGTAAAAGATAGCGTACAATGAGACTTTAACAACTGTATACTACACTTGATGCGCGGGCATCAAATAAAGCTATATAAACAAGTCATTAAGGAAATTATTTAGAGGTCGAAATTTTTTTTTTTTTTTTCGTTAAAAATCATTTCAGATAAGCTTTTTTTGTGATACTTCCTAGTGAACATTCGGATTTTTCGCACTTGTGGTATTAGATAATGAAAATGAATTGGCTCACATAATATTATGTTTAAGAAAAACATTGTCACTCCCTTAGAAAAACCACTTTTAGCATAAATCAAACAAAAATATACTACAATTATTTTTTTTTTTTTTTCTTATTTCAACAAATAACTTATGTTCAATTTGTAACACAACGTATACATATTTTCACAGAGTAACAAAAATAAAAGCTCTAGCTATAGCATAGAGGAGAGAAAAAACGTTTAAGCCAACTATTGTGTAACCACAACAATTGACCAAAGTTGAGCTGGCACTGGTGTTTGAACGTAGTTGTTATTCGTCGTTGTTGTAGCGCCGTTACTGTCGCCTCAACAAGTGATTAAAACTTTTCCCATTATGTGTGTAACGATAAAGTCGAGTAATTTTACGGGACAAAAAGTCACTGTTGCTGACGCTACCACAACGATGCCACCACCACTTTGAGAGCACAACAACCAGAGAAAAAAAAACTCCTTTCGAAAAGCCAGCAGAAATGAGAAAATAAAAAACTGAAATTAATACATATAAGAATTTTCTCGTGAATGGATACTTTTAGAATTTGATAACTTTTTGAATTTAATACCAAATACGACGTAAGGTTGAATGGTTGAAACAAAAAGAAAACAAAAACAAAGAATTTCAGTAAAGTTGAAATAAAAGTCAAATTGAAACCAAACAACAATGGATACAATAAAATCAAAAGGATTAAGCGTTGAATTCGAGTACCATTTAAAAAGCAAACCAGTAAAATAAAAGAAAAAGCGAAAACAATAAAAAGATAACAATCTTAAGGATTGGGGGAAAACAAAAAACATTAAACTGAAAGAATTTTCCAAAACTTGCATTGAAGGAAATTTCAACTGCAGAATGCATAAAACCAATGATACTGAAAGGATAAGACTATAAAGTGGAGTACAATTTCTATGCTAAAGTGTTCATTTTTATTTGATTTTCAACATATTTTCTATAAAAAAGAATTTGTTGAAAAACTGAAGCAATGATATTAAAGCAATAAGGGAAATTGAGCGAAATTTGCTCGAATAAAACGATGTGTTAGATACAAAAATAAAAATTGGTAAAAGCAAATAATTCGAGTAAGGAATATCTTTTGTCATTAACTGATTACACTGTACTATTTGAAAATTTGGTATCCCGCGAAATAGGTCATTCTTACCTAATTCGGGCATGGGGAATTCAGTGGTGTTAACCGTTTTGCTGGATTGGTTCAACACCCCATACAAAAAGTTCAAATCAAAATTTTTTCTAGAAAGAGGTGTTTTTCATAAAAAATCTCTAATTAACTACTGATTAATCAATGATTTCACATCGAAAATATATTTTTCAGTTCATAATATAACTTTTGTCATTCGGGTTAATCAGTTTATTTATTAAAACTTTTATTTTCACCGATTTTTCTAAAAAAAATATTTTTTCTTTTTCATTTGTTGAAATATTGTTCAGTTTTCAACTAAAAATTTTATTTAACTCCTTTAAGACAACGTGTTTAAAATTTAACATATGTTCATTAGTTCAAGACTCATATATACATATATCCAGTATCTGATTTGACTAGTCTTATTTTTGTGAAATTTTTTAAATTTTCTACACAAAAAAACTACAAATACTTATTTTAGTTTTCATTGTCGTCTTCTTCATCACGATTTATTTTCAGGTTCCAGCACTTATTTTGAAAATGACTTCAAGAGCCTGCAACAACTTAAAATAAAAATGTTGGAAAAAACGATTTTATTCCTTCTTAAATAAACTTCAATATGTCATTATTTAAGTATATAAGAGTACCATTTCTTCTTGCTTAATGTTAGTCTATTTTTAGGCGTAGCATATTGCCAAATAACTTTTAATGTTTGGCTGTCTTATTTTCGTTAGCTGTTGCCAAAAACGAAACTTAAAGAAAAAAAAAAATAAAAAATTTTTCTCCAAAACTCCAGGCTATAAAATTTAATAATGTTTAATACAAAATACATACCGACATATGTGAACAATAATAGTTGCATATACATACTTAGCTATCTCTATACGTACATATATAAATTTCTTTGTGTTCATGTGTGCATGAAGAAATTACAACTAATTTGGCAGCACTTGTTCGCATTATTTTTGATGACATGTCGGAAGGAAGCACTCTGCTAAAGCATTACAATACATTCATAGCGGAAAGGAAAAAAGAATAAAGTGAAATGAAATGAAATATGCAAGAAATGTGCGATATAAAACAAAAGATAGAAACGCTGAAGGAAAAGTTTCTGATCTAGGCAGGCAAACACATTTAATCAAAAAATAAGCAGAAATCAGTGCAATTTTTCTGAGCTGATACTATCATAATCTTATTTAGCAATGTTTTGTCCTTCTTTTTCTGCAACTCAGTCCGTTAGACAAAAAATTTCATAAACGAATTCGATCTTTTGCGTTGATTTTGATTTTTTTCCAGAACTCATCCGATACTTGGCTTTCCTTGCAAACCAAAGGATACTTCCATTTTGTTCTTTAGATAGTAAGAAGCTACACTTCCGAAATTTGAAATAATCTCCCGTGTAACTATTGACATAGTAAGTGTTCTTCAAGGAAGAGAGACGAATTAAAGTTTAGGCTGAGTACTATTATGCCCTCTTTAAGGAGTTCAACTGCAATTTTGAACTCTTTGTTATGGCTTCTAATGGAGAAAATTTGCTTAGGGTCTAACGATTTCACAAAAAAAGCAAACGTTAAGAAATTTCTTTCTTGTCTTTAAAAGGGCGGAAAGTTGGTTAGTAAGTTTTTTCTGAAAATCGACGACTGTCATCGTATATTGCCTTCATCCAAAAAGTTAAATCTCTTTTGCAGTTTCGCCCTCTTTGATTCGGGCAGCTGATGTTCAGTTTATTATTAGTTTGAAGATATCAACTTGTACTGTTCGACTTAACTTATACATATCTAAAGTTTTTTCTTTGTAAGTATGTAATAACTTTAACTAATGCTGGCTGTTTAGTTCAAACCACCACATGTATTCTATTCGATATTCTGTCTGTCGCATTATTTCTGATTTTATGCTCCATAATAAAGTTAAATGAATGCTTGCCATTTTCATGTACAATAGGACAGTTGGACAAACAGAGCCTTGCAGTTTTGCAAAAGCGCCCAAAATAAGAAAAAAAAGAAAAAAAATTGTATAAAATTGTTATTGTTATTATTATGTTGTTGTGTTTTGTAACTATCAAACGATGTCATTCAAATTCTATGGCGCATATATGTACATATGCTTGTTTAAGTGCGTATGTGTGGGTTCTCTGACGGTTAGCTGAACAAAACCACTGTCTACTCAAGTGACAGCCACATTCAGTGTCCACAAAAGCAACAAAAAGAAAAAAAAAAAAACAAAATGACAAACTTCGACAACAAAAATGGAAATGACAACAGTGACAACAACAGCAACAACAACAACATGTATGTATGCTTGCAACAACACCACCCAGCTAAGTTAAAACAAATGGCCGCCAACGGCAGAACAGCTGTCAATCAGTAACCATCGAGTGTGAAAAATTTCGAGCTCTTGGAGATCTTTGTTTTTTTATTTATTTTTTTTTAAATGTTGCTTCACTTTTTTAAACATTATTTCAGCCAAGTTATTTCTTTAAAATTTAAAGCCAAAAGTCGAATAATTTATATTAAATCGAATTGAATTATTTAATTCGACTGCGCACTGAGAAAAAAAAGTATTTCATGCTGCTTAATTTTTAGCAAATTTTACTAGAATTTTAAGTCAATATAGTGACAACTCCCCAATAAAATAAATTCTACCTTTCTGGTTTAGTAAATTCAGATAAATAATTCACATAAAATATTATTTTTACTTACAATTACAAACTTGCTTGACGTCTACACCACTGACCTTTATAATAAAGGGGAATTAAATTTATATATTAGGAAAATGTCTGTTCATAGATGAATATTAGGGTGACCCAAATTGTATGGAGGAAATTTTATCGACCTCGGCTACCCCCCTATGTGAAAGTTCATTTAATTCTATGAATATTTGCCCAAGGAACTATACCTCTGTGTTCAACTTTAGTTCGGCGCATTTTTGGTCGAAAATTTTACCATTCATCAATATTTTTTTTTATTTTCATACTAAATTTTAAAAATTTTTATAAAGACAAAAGTAATGTCATCATATGATTTGGCTGATATTCTATCAGTAATCAATTAAATTGGGTTCTGTTTACATAAAAAGTTTACTTGATGGTGTGGAATTGATGCCATATATTTAAAAAAGTAATATGGGTCAAATAGCCGATTATTATGACAGACTTTCAAAATAAACGATTCATATTTTTGGATGAATTTTTTCAAACAAAACACTAACCTAGGCTGAAAGTTCATTCAATTCTATGAATACTTGCACAAGGAACCATACCTCTACGTTCAACTTTAGTTCGGCGCATTTTCAGTTGCAAATTTTACCGGATTTTCAATTGAAAATGCGCCGAACTAAAGTTGAACGTAGAGGTATAGTTCCTTGGGCAAGTATTCATAGAATTGAATGAACTTTCACATAGGGGGGTAGCCGAGATCAGTTTTCAAATCGGCCCACCCTAATAAATATACTTACTAGAATTATAAATTAAAATAAAATAAAACATGTTTTTTTTTTTTCAAACAAAAAACAACAAACTCATCGCACTAGAACTCGAACCGGGGCCGTCCGTATGATAGAAATGTATCATTTTTACTCATAATTATAAACTTGCTAGATCTCTGCAACACTGATCTATATGATGAAGAGGCATGAAAGTTATATACATATTAAGCAAATGTCTGTCTTATCATAATTATTTTGACTACACTGAGCGAAGAAAAAAAGCATAACTTGCATTGCTAAATGACTTTCTACCACGTTCGTGGTGTTTTAACTACTTTTTGTTGCTGATTTGGATTTAACAACGCTCCAGGAACGTGGTTGAAACTTATTTAGCAACGCTGATTTCCAAGCGCTGTTAAATCCAAATCAGCAACAAAATGTAACTGACAAGAAACAAACTGACTTTTAGTCAAACTCATAATAATAATGCGAGTGGCTGAGTTCGTTACCGACCGCATCTATCACACGACAAGTTTCAGGTTCAAATTTCCCAAATACCAAACAAAAAAATATTTACTTAAAGCAAAAATTGAAAATTAAAAAAGAAAATAATATCAGTTTCATTGTTTTTGACCGGAAAATATGAGAATTAAAAAATAATAAAAAATATATGGGTGATTCTCAGATAACTGTACTTTTTGTGTCCTCTGGAGATTTCACCTATACAGTAGGCTTTTTTTTAACAAAAAATTACGCTATAAGTTAGAAACTATGTTTTTCTAATAGAGCGGATCAATTTTACCACCAAATAATTATTGGTCTATTGTGGAAGTTTGCAAATATACCCCAAATGTCACAAACGTGGCATGTCCTACCCCTACTTTTTATACACAAAACGATAAAAAACTACCAAAAAACGGAAATGGAACAGAAAACAAGTTACTACACATGTTAAGTAAATACTTAAGGCTACAATATTCTGAGCTCATCTGCAGTTTTAAATAATTTTTAGAGGGCACAATTTCGAATTGAAAACTGTCCCCTAGTTTTGGAAAAAAAAATTTCTTAAAAGCATTATGCTACTACTGCATGGTACTACTGTTTCAGTCAATAGATTGCAATACACATGCATTAATTCTGATCACTATCCATCACCCAAACGTCATCATGTCCGAACGCGTCCAAAAAGAAATCTGTTTGCGTTTTATAGGGCATTTTATAAACAAAAACCGTTTTTTCTAAAAATTATGGTCACAAACGTGGCACTCGGCACTCCCAGGTAGGACATTTTATTTTATGCATGAAACAATTTTTTTGTAGGATTTGCAGACATGACCCCAAATTCTTTCGGAAAAATCTTGAACTCAAAAGCGTGCTTTACAATGAGCGATAAACTGCAAAAATGTCACAAACGTGGCGCATCAAAAATGTCACAAACGTGGCACTTTTTATCAGTCTGCAAAAAAACATATTTCATATATAGTTTGAGTATAAGTACAGATGTTTAGTTGAAGGCTATTAATGGTTACCGGACATAATCCCAACGGACATAATCCCCATTTCGTAAATGGGGATTATGTCCGAAAATTTTTCGGTCATAATCCCCATTTTGGCCATGGGGGTTATGTCCGCAAATTTTTCGGACATAATCCCAATGGGGGTTATGTCCGAAAAATTTAATTAAGATTGAAGAAAATTTTTGCAATAATCCATTTAAAAAATTTATATAGTGTTGGATGTTATGGACTGATCCGCGAAGCCGGTGTTGGATTTTTGGGAGTTTTAAATCCTGAGCTGCGGCCGCAGGCCGCCCACTTACCCCTACTCTTATGAAAAATTACTGTGGCTAGCAAACTAGGTGTTGGATATATTAAAGACTGATTCGCGGCCGTTATGGGGACTATGTCCGTTTTTTCCTGGGGATCATGTCCGAAACACTTGCGGACATAATCCCCATTGAAAAAATGGGGATTATGTCCGAATTACTTGCGGACATAATCCCCATATCGTGAATGGGGATTATGTCCGTGGGGATTATGTCACGGCACCGCTATTAATTATGTTTTTAATACAAAAATTTTTCTACACCATCAGAATCCTGAGTTATCCTTGCTCAAAAGTGAAAAAATCACTGTTTTGACATCTACTTAAAGCTATAGAACAAAAACAACATCAAATAAAATTAATTTTTGTCAATGGATTCAGACAGCCAAATTTATTGTCAACAAGACATAATTTACCGTTTTTCAATTGGATTCTTAGCTTCCGAGTTATAAGCGTTTAAATTAAGGACATCTTTCGATAACATACAAAGGATTTTTCGAGACCGAAAAGTTACAAAAAATCAAGTTTTATTATTTTTATCAATAACATATTTAATTACAAAAATTTCGTGACTTTGCAGACCATAATCGCATGAAAAATGACAGCTCTATTCTAGATTTAGTGAATAAGCCTACTAAACTACTACTTTGCAAATTCACAGAATCAAAATTTCATCTGTTCATTCACTAAATCTACAATAGAGCCTTATTTTTTCATCCGATTTTAGTCTGCAAGGGCTTAAAATTTTCGTGATAAAATATATTTCTGGTAAAAATAATAAAACTTACCATTTTTGTTAATTTTTCGGTCCTTTGTGTGTTATTGAGAGGAATCCTTTTTTTAAAGGCTTATAACTCGGAAACTGGGAATCCAATTGAAAAACGGTAAATTTTGTCTTGTTGATAATTCGGCTGTCTGAATCCATTGACAAAAATTAATTTTACTTGTTGCTGTTTTAGTTAAGTAGATGTCAAAACTGTGATTTTTTCACTTTTGAGCAAGGATAACTAAGGATACTTATGTAATAGAAAAAAATTAAGATCAGATTCGTAATTAGGAGATCCTAATCCATCATAAACGGCTATTCAAACAGAGGACAGGGAACCATAGTTGATCTTTAGGGCCGTAGGGTTTAAAAAAAATGGACCACCGGAGACATGACACTGTTGCAAAATTAGTCTTGAAGTGTAAATTTGTCATTATATGCAATATATCTCTCATCAAAACGCTTCAAAACCATAATTTTTCCATACTGTGGCTAAAATGTCACAAACGTGGCAATTTGGTCACAAACGTGGCAGCAAAATTTCTTAATTTCGACCTTAAAGCCGTAAATTCACACTTGTTGTTGATCTACTTAAAAGGTGAGTTTTAAGAGTGTGTTTACACAAGATAGCATGAAGAAACTTGCAAAAATCCAAAAAAATTATTTGCCAATTTTACAACTCGAAAAAGCACAGTTATCTAAGAATCACCCATATGGGCTAATCCTGCGTTGCGAACGTTACATTTGTACGCATATTTTTAAATACTGAAGGCGCTCTGAATGTTAAATTCTTAATTTACCTGCAGTGGTATGTTGCCCTTTGAGAGTACTTTTAGAAGGCATTTAAAAATATTTCCTAGCTTGTATCAGTTACAATATAATCGTGCATAAAGTGCTATTCGCACGTTACAAAAAACAGAAGTCGTTGTGGAGATCAATTTACATTTTCAAAATTTTTTGCGAATTTTTCAGTACAAACGAAAAAAGCAAAATCCTCCAAAGAAAGAAGAATATTTGAGCATATCGAAACTGCTTTTGAGGGAATCAAAGAGTCCTCCGTTCGTACAAAAATTTAACTTTTGTGTGTTGCGCACGTTACGTTGCGAACGTTACAATTTTTATTTTATATATATACATAGGCTATCGAAAGTTGATCCAGCCCCTTTCCAACTAACTTAAACATTTTATATTAGCTTGATTTATTTGTGGAAAAGTTTGTAAAGAAGTGCAGTGCACACAAAAGTGAAATTTTTTCTTGGCACCGCATCTCACGGTAAAAAAACGCTGTTGCAGCTCAACCACTGCATCGATTTTTATGAAATTTGGAATGCAACCTTATTAAAGCCGCTTTGTTATGTAACTGCCAGTGCCACGCCCCTAAAGGCGAAATGCATTGCCGCGGCTAAACCGGTGGACCAATTTTTAGGAAACTCGGAATGGGGATGGAACCCTTAGAAAGCAAATTAAAAACCTTAAGTTATTAAGTGGGCAATACCACTCACCTAGTGGCAAAATGCACTTTTACGGCAACTTTCTAATTTTTCTCTTGGTTGACTTTTTTTCGGATTTGCCCATATATAGTTTTTTTTTGTATTTTATTTAGCAACGCGCCACTTTTGACAATGTTTTTCTCTCTGTAAAAAATTATAAAGCAAACATGGTACACATTTTTCTGGCTGAAAGCATAATTTGCCTTACGTGTATGAAATAAAAGCAAATTACAGTAAATATTACTTTATTATTTTAAAAAGGACTTTCCGAAACAAAACTCAAAAAACATCTGAAACAAGTGGTCCTTTATTAAAACTGAAACTCACTTTTAAACCACCATTTTTATTCCGTACGTAAAATTTTAAACCAAACTAAACTCCAATATTCTCGAAAATCTTAAGCATCCTTGCTATTTTGGCCTGAGTTCTGGACAATTTGGCGGATTTGCCTCACGAAGCACCTAAATCACATTATTTTTTGAGTACCACTCCAAGACTTTAATGACAAGATATGTGGAACGTCTTTAAACCTCCCATTTTCATACAAAATTTAGTTTTAATTACTTTAATTTTTTTACTACTCGAGTGGAGTTAAAATTATTGCACTCAAAGTAATGATTTTTATATAATTTTTGTTTCTTTCTGTTTATGCCAGATGGCAACACCTTTTTTTATCATTTAACATAACATTGCGCTGATGCCTAAACTGTGGCAATAATTTTATAGATTTTTAAGAATTTAAATATTTTCAATGTTGGTAGTTAAAACCATTATTTTGCAACCTTTAGTATAGAATTTAAATCTAAGTGACCTCCAATTCACTTTTGCTGTGTACTCCATATTGGTAAGAACAACGCTCAATAAAATCCATATTGAAATATAAACCATATTCTTTCATTTTTTCCATTTCTAAATAAAATTGCAAACTTTTTCCGAGTTTGGAATTTTATCAATTTCAGAGAACAACTTCATATCTTTTGGCTTTTCCCATCCAGCGTTCTAACGTTTCCACGTTTTCATTTGGTCCATCTCCGAGCCGGATATTCAGGAAAAGATTTCATTGTTCTCTAAGTCTCCAACTTCTGAAAGATCTCCAACAAAACTTGTTTCATTTGAGCAGCAAGTCCAATTCTCAACAAAGCGGCATATCCAATTCTCATCAAAGCAGCGATTCCAACTTCTCATCTAAGTCTTCAAATTTCGAAGAAGGTACGTTTGCATTATTTCTATGTAAATTTAGTTCTTGAGAGCCACTCCTACTGTTCGTATCGGCGTGTCGGTAGTGTTAGAAAAAGTAATAAAAAACGACGAAAAAATAAGAAATTAAAAAAAATTCGTGAAACAAAAAACTAAAAACTTTTAAATAGAGTAAAAATTGCACTAAAAAGTAGAAAAAAATTAAGCCCAAAGTGTTAAAAATTCATTTAAAAATTGAAAAACCCCCATACCTAAAAAGAAATTAGTGAACAAAAATAAATTTTAAAAGAAGAAAGCAATTCAGATCGGGAAAAAGAGGATAGAAAACTTAAATTAAAGGTAAAAATATTAAAAATCATAAAAAAGTTCATAAAGTGGTTCCAAAAGTGGATTAAATGCAGTAAATGTAAAAAACTAAGGAGTAAAGTTAAAAATTTTAAAAAAGTAAAAAAGAAAAGTGAAATTTTGCATTTTACAACATAAAAAACTTTGTAGCAAAAAGTTTTATAAAAGAAAAAAAATCCAAGGTACTGCATTTTTTCCCGCCATTTTTCCGTTGCATATTTTTCTTATATACTTATATATATTGTAATTCCAATATACATACTTATATATTATATACGCATATACATTCTTAATTTTCCCCTCAACATTTCGCCTAACATACGCTTTCGAATACAGTTTTATTGTTTCCAAGAGATCTGTTAAGACTTAAGGTGTCAGAACTTCTCTCTCACCAGGTCTAGCAACATTTCTCATTTTCGAAATTGCTAGACACATTTGAATTGTTTTAGCAACATCTTTTTATGAAACTTCCACTTCATAAAAAGATCTCCATTTCTCTCTTTCAGCAACTTTTCGTTCCATTTCTTATACTGTTCCGTACTTTGAAACAAAGGTCGTTGAACTTTTTATGCACACATTTCTAGCAACATTATATGCATTGAGGCTTACAAGAAACTTTATATGATTATATGAAAATTCAAAAATATAATAATATAATATTGTGAAAAAATAAAATAAATTATAATTATTTCTGCACAAATTCAAAACAAATTTCGAAACCAACATATTTAAAATCAATTTAAAAATAAAATATTTGTATTAGCTGAGTTTTGTATTTCAAAGATATTTTCAAAAAAAAGAAAGAAAAAATTGTCATTAAAATTGTGCAGTATTTTCTTTATCTCGCTTTGAGTTGAAAAATTTCAAAATTCTTTTTTTAAGTGTTATTTAAAAAAGTGATATATATGTTAAAAATTTAAATTTTTTAATTAAAAATTTCTTTAAGAGCTTTAAAATTCCAAAAATTAAAAATAGTAATAAGCAAAAAAGGAACAAAAAAAAAAAAATCCAAAAATTTCTAATCACTTTTTTAAATAATTAAATAATTCAAGTGAAGATTAAATTATATCGCTTCCTGCGGTATAGCATAATCTTACAATTCCAATTGTTTTCCATTTGAGTCGCGAAGTTTCCGGTTCGTAAGATCGTCACTTAATTTGAGTTTCAAAGTTTTCATTGGACATTTGCAAGCTATTTTTCCTAGCTGCATTTGTTATCGCGAAGTATTGTATCCAGCAGACTTAAAAACTTTTTTGTATGAAGTTTTCGGTCTAATTGAAATTACGTTAAAATTTTATTTCGTATTTTATGAAATTTCGGGCAGTTGTTTATAACATTTTTTTTTGGTCTTTTCTTCGAAAAAGAATTTCTTTGTTTTCTGAAGATACGCTTGACTTTTGGTCTTTTCAAAGTGCTGAAAAGGATTTCTTCGTTGCTTTTGTTTGGGTAGATTTTTTGGTACCTTAAAAAATTTATTCATTTTTTCTGAATATCGTCTCGCGCGTCGTCTTTTTCAGATTCATCGGTTTTTCCTTATTTGATTACTCTCTAATTTGTTTCTGGTTTTCGATTTTTTTTGGTTGTCTTATTTCGGTTTCTCTTTATCAGCTTCAATTCATAGTATAAGGATACACTATCCTGAAACTTGGTTCATTCTTTATATAATTTTTCTTACTTGGTAATTTGTTGGTGGTCACAATGTCTTCTTTGGAAACATTCATTCTTGTGTCTGATAGTTTAGTTGAGTTCGAAACAGATTTTAATGGATTGCCACAATCGGACTTTACTAGTCACTCCTTAGAAGTCCATCGGGAGGAGCTGCGATCAATTTGGAATAATGTCAAGACTGGTTATAATGCCTGTATACGGGAGCTATCAGCAGCTGCTGCAGCTGCAAATGATGGTGAGGAAACTGATCTTGAGCCAATAAAGAATCGGTATCGTAGAACATATCATGCATACGTTCGATGCATTGGAAAAGTCGCGCAGCTCATTCAAGAGCACACTTTGACAATCCCCACACCGCCAACAACATCCACACAGTTAAGCGAAAGACCTCTCGAATCTCAGGGAAGCAATTTCCGGTTACCACCATGCGACATGGAAGTTTTCCGAGGTGACTACCTATCCTGGCCATCCTTCCGTGATATGTTCACGGCTATCTACATCAACAATTCCAGGTTGAGTTCTGTGGAAAAGCTATTTCATTTGAACCAGAAGACACAAGGTGAAGCACGCGACATCGTGAAGAAGGCTCCTTTAACCAACGATGGGTTTAATTTGGCCTGCAGTAGTCTTAAGGATAGGTTCGAAAATAAGAAAATTCTAGTCAACAGCCAACTTAGAATTTTGTTTAGCTTAAACCATGTGACCACCGAGTCTGGAAGTGCTATCAAAAAACTTCAACGCGATATACAAAGTTGTATATCAGCGCTTACTTTGTATAACATTCAAATTCAAAATTGGGATCCTATTTTTGTTTTTCTGTGCTCCAGTCGCCTACCTGATGCAACGCTTGCACTTTGGGAGCAATCCCTTAGAAACAAAACAGATATTCCTTCCTGGGCTGAACTTGATACATTTCTAACTAACCGATATCAAACACTTGAAACTGTTTTAGATATCAAGGGTTCGGCTCCTCTAAAATCCACTCTTCAGAAATCAAGTTCATCGAATTCTAATTCCAATCGTAATTCATTACGAAAAATAAATACATACCATACCAATATGGCAACTTCAAAGTGCAAAATCTGTACAAAAGAACCACACACTATACGCAATTGTCCTCAGTTCTTGCGAATGAGCACGACTGATCGATTAGCTTCCGTCCAAAAACTTGGCCTTTGCCTTAATTGTTTTGCTGGTTCTCATTCTCTTAAAGATTGTAAAAGTACGCACAACTGTTTTAAGTGTAATAAGAGGCACAACACTCTATTGCACCATGAGTCAACGCAGCTCACTCCAATTTCACAACCATCACAGAGTATTCCTAATACTCAAAGATCTCACACAGTTCAATTACAGTCCACTGATCTTTCTTTTCCTTCCGATACAGTGCAAACTTGTTTCGCTTCTAGCTTAGGGTGACCAACCGTCCCGCATTTTGCGGGACAGTCCCGCATTTTTCCCTCTCGTCCCGCATTCAAAAATGTCCCGGAAATGTCCCGGATTTTCATGTATGTCCCGCAAATGTCCCGCATTTAAGATGGACGTTCATTGTGTAGATTTTTTCTATAATATGAATCTTTTATCGCAATAAAAAATAACTGGTCACACCTGCATTATTGTACTACTTTTTACTTTAATTTTCATCATAAACCTACTTACTTACTTAGAAAAATATTGTGGGGCAATATTGTCGCTTATAAAATTTTCTATTGTATAAAAATGACTATTTAATTGTTTTCGTACGACTTATAACTCAGAAGATATCCTAATTCAAAATTTGAAAAAAATTAGTAAATTGTGCATGCCGCTGATGAATAGGCTCAGTGATGTGTTGAGCTTAAAATTACGATAGCTCATGATCGGTGAATCACACGTTTAAAGTAAAAATATTTTTTTATAGGGAATTATTTGCACTATAATCCTCATAATTTTTTTTTTCAGATGTCCTATATTAAGGAGATATTTTTATAACAAACCTGAAATTTCGAAAAAAACAGTTTTTTCAAAAAATCTCCAAAAAACATTTTCTCGCATTTTGTAGAACGTTGAATTCCCATAAGGGTCTCTCCAAACTGTTTTTTCGTCTGATTACCGTTCATGAGATATCGCGTCATGAAAATCATTCAAAATTGAACATTGTACTATGCGCAGTACTATGTTCAGTTCTGAACGATTTTCAAGTCGCGATATCTCATGGAGGGTAAGTCTGACGAAAAACACTTCGAAGAGATTCTTATACGAAATTGAATGTTCTAAAAAATGCATGAACAATTGGAGCTATTTTGAAAAAATGGGTTTTTTCTAAATTTTAGGTTTGTTTAAAAAATATCTCCCAAATCATATGTTATCTGAAAAAAAAAAACCGAATGCAGATTGTAGTGCAAGTAATTCCCTATAAACAATTTTTTTTACTTTAAACGTGTGACTCACCGTTCATGAGTTATATTAATTTTAAGCTCAACACGTCACTGTGCCCATTCATAAGCCGCATGCACAATTTACTAATTTTTCTCAAATTTAGAATTAGGATATCTCCTGAGTTATAAGTCGTACGAAAACCATTTAATTTGTAATTTTTATAAAATATTTTATAAGCTACAATATTGCCTCACAGTATTTTTCTATAAATGTAACCGTTAAAGAGATATTTGTAAAAACTGATTTTGGACGACATTTTTCCAATATAGCGGCGCGAGCGAACACGATTCAAGGAAGCAAAGCTGAAATTCTGAAAGATCACATCGAAATCTATAAAATAACTCATTTGCAAAAATCCTGCAAAACTTTCCAGGTAAAACTACCAAATGACTGTACTATTAACCTATAATATTTTTAGTGAAACATTCATGTTCGTTTATAAAGAGTTTTTTTTGTAGGAACAGAAATAGAAGTGGCATGTTTATTCAAATTACTCATGTTCAAAAAAATACGTTTTTTCTGAAGTAAAAAAAAGTAAATTTTCCCTGTCCCGCATTGGACGATTGAAAAAATGGTCAGCCTATTCTAGCTCTAAAAGTGTCCTATTAGGCACAGCAGTTGTACAAATATGCCATATGGGCATCATATATTCTGCGCGTGCTCTAATTGATTCTGGGTCGGAAGCAACTTTCATTTCAGAAAAACTTTTCAAACTCCTAAAGCTTCCATCTAGATCAATTCATGCTCAAGTATCGGGATTAAATAATGCTATTTCTGCAAAGTCGCAAAAAATTTGCTCCTTTGTATTACGATCACCAATCAACACTGCAATTCAGATTGAAACATCAGCGCTTGTTATTCCGCATCTAACTGGAAATCTTCCTAGTCACACGGTCGACTCTTCAATTTTGAAAAAGCTTCCAAATATCCAACTTGCTGATGTCGAATTTTATAAAAGTGCTCACATTGACCTTTTAATCGGTGGTGATCTCCTTCCAATGATCTTGCTTGATGGAATTCAACGCAACATTTGCGATTCTTTGATTGGACAGGAAACAATTTTCGGCTGGATCTTAACTGGTCCAGTTAAAAACGTCAATTCTTCTGCAACAAAAATCGTTTCATTCTTTAATGAAGTTGCTTTGGACGAACAAATTTCTCGTTTTTGGGAGGTGGAGGATCTTCCCCAAAAACATATGATTACTCCATCCGAGCGTTTTTGTGAAGACTTATTTGTTAAAACCACAAAAAGAGAAGACGATGGTCGATATGTAGTTTCTCTTCCATTTAAGGAAGGTTATCCTGAAAACATTAAACTTGGCCACTCTCGTGCAATTGCAAAAGCACAGTTCCTCAGAAATGAAATTCGACTGAACAAAACCCCAGAGCTCAAAATTCAATATGATGATGTGATTCAAGAATATATTGACCTTAATCACATGAAAACTGTTTCCCCTCCAGAATATTCTCACTTTCCGGCTCATTATTACATGCCACACCATGCCATAATAAAGCCTGAGAGGACTACTACAAAAATACGTGTAGTATTCAATGCGTCGTGTCCTGCGTCAAACGGCTTAAGTTTAAATGATATTCTTCATACCGGGCCAATACTTCAATCCGATTTAACGCTTCTGATTCTTAAGTGGCGCTTTTTTCGCTTCGTATTTAACAGTGATATCCAAAAGATGTATAGACAAATTCTTGTAGATCCTAGTCATACTCCGTTCCAAAGAATTTTGTTTCGTGACTCTCCAAAAGACGAAATTAAAGATTATGAGCTAAAAACTGTAACCTTTGGTGTAAATTGCGCTCCATATTTAGCAATTCGCACTTTATTACAATTAGCCCTCGATGTTCACGACTCTTTTCCTTTGGCTAGCGATATATTGCAAAACTCAATGTATGTTGATGATGTATTGTCAGGAGGACATGATATGGACACAGCCATCAGAGCACGGGATGAACTTATCACTGCTCTTGGTTCAGCAGGATTCCTGCTGCGTAAGTGGACATCCAATGCACATGACATCCTTAAAGGACTCCCTCGGGAACATCTGCTCAACGAAGATTTTCTTGAACTTGATGACTGCAGCACCGCGAAAACGCTAGGCATAAAATGGAACGCAAAATCTGATGAGTTCTATTTTTCCACTAAGGCTCTTGAACACAAGGCGACTTTTACTAAACGCGAAGTATTATCGCAAATTTCTAAGCTGTTTGAGCCAGCTGGCTGGTTGGCACCATCTATTATTTTAGCAAAAATGTTAATGCAGCAAATTTGGCTTTCTAAAGTCGATTGGGATGAAAATCTAACAGAAAATTGCCTCCAAAAATGGCACGATTTTCTTGATAGTTATCCGAATATTAATCTTATCAAGGTTCTTCGATGGGTAAATTTTTCCCCTGATTGCAATTTAGAATTCCATGCATTCTGTGACGCATCCGAAAAAGCTTATTCTGCTGCAATATACATAAGAGTTCGTTCTGAATCAGGAATTATTTCCACAAATTTATTGCTGGCCAAAACAAAGGTGGCACCAGTAAAAACAATTTCAATCCCAAGGCTTGAGCTCTGCGGCGCTCTACTTTTAGCGGAAATGGTAGACGCTTTTATTCCATCTCTCAATGTTAAAAAATATAATATAAACTTTTGGACCGATTCTACAATTGTGCTCGCTTGGCTACAAAAACCACCTTGTCAGTGGCAAACTTTTGTAGCGAACAGAGTTTCAAAAATTGTCCAACTCGTAGGTCCAGCTAACTGGTTTCATGTTAACTCTGAAGCTAATCCAGCTGATCTGGGGAGCAGAGGAATTTTGCCTCAAGAGCTCGTTGATAACGATCTTTGGTGGCATGGTCCACAGTGGCTCAGGCTCGATCCGAGCTATTGGCCCAGCTCTCAGAACACTCCAGAACGTGAAACAGATCTTGAAAAGAAATCAGTTAAGTCCCATTTCACATTTTTTCAAAATTTCGACGATATTCTTGAAAGGTTCTCATCTTTTGACAGGGCTATGAGAGTAATAGCCTATATATTTCGATTTATTAATCATACTCATCCTGAATACCGTAAAAACTTTTGACACAACTCAGAGTTCGTAGCAAGCTCAGAAATAAAGGCTGTCAGGGATCGTATGATTATTTTAAGTCAAAAAGTTTCATATCCACTTGAATACAAATCGCTTTCGGCTAGAAGCCAAATTTCGTCTTCAAGTAGTCTTCTCAATTTAAATCCATTTATTGATCCTACTGGAATCATGCGTGTATGCGGCAGACTTATTTCTGCACCTACCTTATCCTACGATGAACGTCACCCAATTATCCTGCCATACAACTGTTCTCTTAGTAGATTGCTCATCCAGTTCACACATAAAATTTCGCTACACGGCGGGAATCAGTTGGTTTTAAGATTAATTCGCCTTCAATTTTGGATTCCCAGGGTTAAAAATCTCATAAAAGCTACTATCCACAATTGCAAAGCATGTGTTCTTCAAAAACAACGGGTCCAAACTCAATTAATGGGACACTTACCTCCAGAAAGAACTACTTTGTCACGTCCATTCGAACACACAGGCCTCGACTTCGCTGGCCCTTTTGAGATAAAAAACTATACTGGCAGAGCGTGTTTGATCACTAAGGGTTATGTTTGCGTCTTTGTATGCTTCTCTACTAAAGCGATACATTTAGAAGCAACAAGTACACTTTCCACTCCTGCTTTCCTTGCTGCGTTCAGTCGATTTGTATCCCGACGAAGCTGCCCTTTACATTTGTATTCCGACAATGGGAAAACTTTTGTAGGTGCATCTAAAGAACTAGAACGTGAATTTTTCCTAGCTTCTCAAAAGGAAATTATTTCTAAATATAGTCATTGTCATTTAACATGGCATTTCATTCCACCGGGCGCTCCACATATGGGAGGTCTATGGGAAGCTGGAGTTAAAAGCTTCAAAACCCATTTTAAAAAGATTGCTGGGTCCTTCAAATATACCTTTGAAGAACTTTCTACGATATTAGCAAAAATCGAAGCATGTCTCAACTCTAGGCCAATTTCTACAATGACTGTAAATCCAACCGATATTGCAGCCTTAACTCCAGGACATTTTCTTGTTGGTGCACCAATTTTAGCCCCAATAGAACCTAAAATTCATGAACAACCGATTTCTATTATTCAAAGATGGCAGCGGCTTAAAGCAATTCAACAACAGTTTTGCGCTCGATGGAAAAACGAGTATCTTAAGGAACTCCACAAGCGCAATAAATGGAAAAGACCGCAAGAAAATATAGAAGTAAATTCGATTGTTGTAGTTCGAGAAGAAAACCTTCCGCCTTACGATTGGCGTTTAGGTCGAGTATCTAAAGTTTATCGTGGCAAAGATAATTTAATTCGCGTCGCTGATGTTATTACCGAGCGTGGTCCGATAACGCGTCCAATAGTTAAATTGGTTCTTCTCCCAACAAACTAGATTTCTTTCCATTTCCAAATATATTCTACGTCCTCATTTTTCCAAAAAATTAATTTTCAGCTTCAGCATGCCCAGAATAGTAAACAACAAATCAAAGGTTGTAAGCAATGTTCAGGCGCATCTCTCCAATAGGGCCAATCCAGGCAGAGTAGCCAAAAAATACCAATGCCGAGTTTGCAGTGGCTACCATGCTCTTCGAATTTGCTCCAAATTCCTCGACATGAACACTGAGCAACGAATGCGTGCAGTGCTTCTCCACAAGTACTGCTCCAATTGCTTAGCCCATCAACATTCTGAAGGTTCATGTAGAAGTAAAGATGTTTGCCATTACTGCAAGGAGAATCACCATACTTTGCTTCATATGCACGAAAGAAGGCGCAAACGCGACTCTATCATTCCATCGAGCTCTACTCCAGTAGAGACTGTAACAGTTGGCTCAATATTAGCGCAGCATGTTATCGCATTATTTCCAACAGCACTCGTCAGACTTCAAGGCAAAGGGCGATTGCACTATGCAAGGTCGCTCCTTGACCCTTGTATAGCAGTGAGTAGAGTATCGACCAGCCTAGTCGAAAACTTACAGATTCCTACGACAACTATTGGTGAAGATCGATTTTGTTCTTTACTCATTCGGGCACATTCTGACTCCCAAGTTAAAATTGAAGCTACGTTTAAAATAGTCAACAGAATTTTGATAAAAACACCGTCAAGATCCTTAGATCCTAAGATTAAAGAAAACTTTCGGAATTCTGTCCTAGCCGATCCAGACTTTGATAAATGTGCCCCTATTTCCATGGTCCTCGGTACAGACTTGTATCAGAAAAGTATTTTAGCAGGGGTAATGCCAAGTTCTAGCGGCCTTCCTGTCGCTCAGAACACCATTTTTGGATGGGTCCTCTCCGGGTCCTGTTCAGCTTAAATTTATTGAAATATTTATTTTAGATTTAATTTTAAAAACATAAAAATGAAAAATATGAATGCTCTCAAGAATTGAATTAACAAAAATGCAAACGTACATTTTTAACAATAACACTGTATTTTTTAAGTTATCGTAATGCAAATTATTAAAATGAATTTAACTGAAATCCTAATTATGCATTAACCATATTTTGAAGTCAATATTCTAGCTTTTTTTTGCAGCCATACTGCAAGGCTGGCGGCGATGTTTATGCCAGATGGCAACACCTTTTTTTTATCATTTAACATAACATTGCGCTGATGCCTAAACTGTGGCAATAATTTTATAGATTTTTAAGAATTTAAATATTTTCAATGTTGGTAGTTAAAACCATTATTTTGCAACCTTTAGTATAGAATTTAAATCTAAGTGTCCTCCAATTCACTTTTGCTGTGTACTCCATATTGGTAAGAACAACGCTCAATAAAATCCATATTGAAATATAAACCATATTCTTTCATTTTTTCTATTTCTAAATAAAATTGCAAACTTTTTCCGAGTTTGGAATTTTATCAATTTCAGAGAACAACTTCATATCTTTTGGCTTTTCCCATCCAGCGTTCTAACGTTTCCACGTTTTCACTTTCTTTTACTAAAAAAATATAAAGTTTGCTTAATTTTGTGTATGCTTCTAAGTTCGATTAATTTTTGCAATATTGCAGCAAAGTCAACCAAGATTATTTGCATAATTAACTTGAAAACTTTTGAAACAGCAAGATTACGGCAACAAAAAAAGAAATAACTACATGATGACTCCTGATTTACTGACATTCAATGACTTCTAATTACATTACACCAACAAGTCCTTATGCTCACAGTCGTTGACTGCTGTTGTGTTGTCTGTCCATTATGCTCATAATTCTATAGACCTTAGATGAACTTAAAAAGCGGAAGCAAAACACGTAGTGCACGATTTTCTTTTGGTTTTTTTTTTTTATTACTACTTCCGTTTACGCTTGTTAGCCGTTCCGTCTTTAGCATTTACTTACTTGTATTTTTTTGTTGTTGTTGTCCCATTTTAGCCATTATTTTCTTGCCACCTATTTTTGCACGAAATACGCCTGACCGTCCATTCCTATAGGCATTTCTTTTCAATTTTCTCTTTTCTTTCTCCACATTTTTTGCACATTTTCTTTTTATTTTACGACATTCTAAACGCTAGACGAAAGTTTAATTCTTCATAATAATGTTGGTCACGTTTGTCAAATAGGGCGAGCGCAAATAAAATGAAGAGAAGAATTTGTTAGAAAAACTTCATACTGCGTACACTACAAGTAATGCTAGTAGACGTTTACACAGGCAAAAAAACGCAACTTTTTTATATAAATTTTTAGCAGTGTAAAGTGTGATATTTGATCAAACAAGCTTCCCAAAATTAATATTGATCTTGAATTGTATACCTACATCCTTGAAATGTGGTACAGAGCTTTCAATGCTAAATCGCTATAAGCACACCTCTCCCCACGTGTTTTAAATAAAAAGTGCTTGCACCCAAAATGTTTATTTGGGAAAATGTGCAGAATGACTCTAAGATGAAACATATATAGCCCTTTTTTCAAACTGAACGGCACTTTATCAAACCAGGGCCGAAAACCTCACGCTTAAAATTCTATCTAATATCGTTTACGAGATATTGCATTTTACTTAATTTTTTGACTTTCTATTAAAAAATTTAATTTTTGAGTACTAAAAAAATAATGATCAATATATAGAAACAAAGATAGTCAATTCTTATGTATTTTTTAATGCTAAATTCGATTCTGGTCTTGAAATTACTCTACCATTTGTGAATTTTGAGATTTTCTAACTTGAAATTTCGGCATGTACGGGTTTTTCACCACTTTTGAGGTATATGACAGGACCAGGTAATTGTTCATCATAAAACTCTTTAGGGTTTTTCAAAGTAATATTTTTTTATTTAAAACTCAATTTGATTTATATTGATATCTTTATTTGTCACTGAAATATCGTAACCTAAAAAAGTTCAAAAAATGCACGAAAGACGCCATTGGCAACATTGGTTAGTTTAAGTAAATTGTTAAAAATGATAATATTAAATTACAAGTGACAATAATTACTTTTTACAGAAATAATCTCCATTCTTAAACATCATAATCATTTTTAACAACTTTTTATTTAAATCAACCAATGTTGCCAATTGCGCCTTTCGTGCATTTTTTGAACTATTTTAGGTTACGATATTTCAGTGAAAAATAAAGATATCGATATAAATCAAAATGAGTTTTGAAGAAAAAGAATAGTGCTTTTAAAAAACCTATCGAGTTTTATGATGAACAATTGCCTGGTCCTGTCATATAACCTCAAAAGTGGTGAAGAAACCGTACATGCCAAAATTTCAGGTTAGGATATCTCAAAAATTAGAAGTAATAGGGCAATTTTAAGACCAGATTCGGATTTAGCATCAAAAAGTACTATTTTTGTTTCTATATATTGATCATTATTTTTTTTGTACGCAAAAATTAAATTTTTTAATAGAAACACAAAAAATTAAGTAAAAACGCAATATCTCGTAAACGATATTTTGTAGGGTTTTTCAGTTTAGTGTTTTTTAATCTACGGACAAGCAGGTTACTTTCTGCATACTCTTTTTTTGTATCCGTTTTAATCAACTTTTTTTTTGGTTTTAGTATAGAGCACAGTGCTAAAAAATTGGTTTTTTGGCCCTGGTTTGAAAAAGCGCCGTTCACTTTGAAAAAAGAGCTATATATGTTTGATCCTAAAGGCATTCCGCATATTTCCCCAAAAAAATATTTTGGTTGCAAGCACTTTTTATTTAAAACACGTGGGGACAGGTGTGTTTCGTTATGCTTTAGATACTCATGATCCAGATTCATATACCAAATTTCATCGAAATATGTTGTACCACTTGGGAAAAATGACATTTAATGTGTTTTACTTGCATGGGAGGTTTCACGCCCACAGGCGACATTTTGCCTACCTTCAGTTCGTAGGTGCCTAATAGCAAGTAGACTCCCTACCGTTGAATCCAGAAAGATTGCTTTAAAGTGTTCTTTTCATAGCGTATTATATTTTTGTCGCCGGTGCCACGCCTTTCAACGAGTTTTCTTAATATAACGGCATATTACATATTATTACTTATTTTAAGGAGTACAATCTCTTACATTTTCATTATAATTGTTGCAGTCGTTTTCGAGTAATATTGAATAAAAATGTTCAATGGTTCAAAAGGGGGCGTGGTACTTCTTCGATACCGCCCACTTTTCGGTTATTACAAGGCATTGCTAAGTAGTACCTACATACCAAATTTCATTCAAATATCTTGTAACATTTGCGAGAAATAGCATTTAACGTATTTTGCTTGTATGGGAAGTTCCACGCGCAACGGCAATATTTCGCCCACTTTCAGGACAGAGATGCCCTATAGCAATAAGCCTCCACACAGTTAAATTCAGAATGATTTCTTTATTAGTTTTCTTTTTATACCGCTTTATATTTTTGTGGGTGGTGCCACGCCCTTCAACGAGTTTTCCCAATATAACGGCGTGTTACATATTAATCCTTGTTTGCATAGGTAACATCTCCTAAATTTTCATTAAAATTGTTGGAGTCGTTTTCGAGTAATATTGAATTAAAATTTTCAAGGGTTTAAAAGTGGGCGTGACACTTCTTTTCTCCCGCCCACTTTTTGTCTTTTCTAAATCATTATTAAGCCATACCCGCTAACAAAATTTCATCCAAATACCTGGCACTGTTTGCGAGTTATGACTAAATCAAATTTAAAATTTAGGGCTGTGCCACGCCTCCTGGTGAGCGTTAACAGAGTTCAAACTTAGCCCATTATTCATTGTATGCTAATATCTAATATTTAATTTATCTAATTTAAAATCGTTGTAGCCGTTTTCGAGAAAAATATTTGGCACAGAAATAAGTAAAGAAAGAAACAAACAAACAAACATACATACAATTTTAGCTCGTATAAGAAGAGAAGATATTTTTGACATGTATAGCTTCTTCAGACAACTGTATTATTGGCAGTAAACAGCTCGAAATAATATGGCTATCTTTACTTTCACATATTTGGCATCTGTTTTTCACACCTCAAACAATTTAAGTCTTGTGATTTCTGAGATTTTGTCACTCCAGAAACGAAAGCGCAAGTTCAGGCAAGATACTTGATCTGAGTACTCGTTCTTGGAGCGTTGTAAGTTGGATCTTACTCGTCTATAACTTCTTTTCTTAGCGTCAGAGTTTCTTTATCAATTTTTGCAATTGTAAAAGATTATGATGTAGATTTTCTGTCAGTGCAATTTTTTGTTAATATTATTGTAGTTTTTATACCCTACACCAAGGGTATATTTACTTTGTCCTTCCGTTTGTAACGCAGAGAAGGAGGCGTGGCAGATATGGAAAAGTATATATATTCTTGATCAGCGTCACCTCCTGAGTCGATATAGCCATGTCCGTCTGTCTGGCTGGCTGGCTGGCTGGCTGGCTGGCTGGCTGGCTGGCTGGCTGGCTGGCTGGCGGGTGGCTGGCTGCGTGTGGAAATACATTTTTTGGAAAAACTAAGCAAGATAATTCAATGAAATTTGGTACACAGCCTCCGTCATCAAAACTAGCTCGGGGGATTGAAAATGAGCGAAATCGGTCCACGGGCACGCCTACCGCCCATACAAAAAATGTCTTCAAAATGCAAATTTTTGAGTATTTTTCCCAACAACGCAACCAAAATACATATAAATACTACGAATTGTCAGCGCAAGCTCTGACAAAAAACTGGTCGAATTCGGACAAGAGGGCGTGGCACCTCTCATATAAGTAAAAGCTTCAAAACGCTGTACAGAAAGCGTTTTTTGAGATAATCGAACTAGATTTGACTCGGACACTAAAAACTATAAATGCAAGCTTTAAGCAAAAACTGGACAAAATCGGACAAGAGGGCGTGGCTCCTCCCATATAAGCAAAAGCTTCAAAACGCTATTCTGAAAACTTCTTTTTAGATAATCCAACCAAATTTCACTCAAATACTAAGAACTATAAATGCAAACTCTGAGAAAAACTGGGTGCATTCGGAGGGCGTGGCACCTCCCATATTAGCAAAATTTTCAAAATACTACTGTGTAGGGTATTTAATGTTTGGCCAGGCCAAAGGTAACACCCTTACTAGTTAATATTATCTCTGTTGAGTGTGTGTTTTAGCATCGTGACGTTTACGTATTTTGTTTTTATACAGAAATTTATGCAATGAAAACATTACAATTTGTAAAACCAAACAACAACAACACCTTCATGGAGGGATTTTTTGTCAAATATCTGTTGTCCTCTTGTAATATCAGCGAAAAGACGTAGTCACCACGTAGTTTTTATTTTCGCATTGTGGTAATTGTACGGACAATAAAGGTGGGAAACAAATAAAATACAAAATGTAAATGTGAAATTTGGCAACATTAGCAAATGAGAAAAAAAAAACTACTATAATCATGGAGAAAATTCTTGTGGTATGGTATATGCACAAAGTTGAAATATAACTGGACTTGCCGTAAAGAAGTTTATATGCACTTAATGAAAATTTTGACAATGCCAGCGGAAACTGTATAAGTGGCTACTGTTTTGAATACCAGTTGAGTGTTGGTTTGACTACAGTGCAATAAAAAACGAAAAAAATTTTAAAAACAATATGCGTAAATTTAAAATTACCATTCCTTGTAAATAATGCCAAACATCTGTGCAGATTTTTATAAAAGAAAATTAGAATATTATATTTTAAAAGAGATTTTAAATTGTTGATGATTTTGAATGCATTTCACTTCAGGGATCAAACTCATAAAAACTAAATTATGATATATAGTCTTCCACATTTTAAAAGTAATTAATATTTGAAAAAAAGTCATGATAAGATAATTTGTATTAGATTTAAGTATTTGTTCCTATATGTATACTGATTGTTTTGTGCATCAAAGACTAAGTCTTATAGCACTAATGTGATAATTAAATAAATTAAATTAAATTAAATTAAATTTTTTAAGGAAATATTGAAATTTTTTACTTTTAACATCTTAGGAAAAGAGAACTAATTTCATTTTCATATCCATTTTGATTTTTAACAGTTTTGTTGACAGCATGGTATATAGTATGAATCTTTAGTGCTTAATAAATTTTTTCTCTTCTTCTAAAAGTGTTACACAATGTCATTTGTCAAACACGCAGCAGCAGCGCGCACTCTGCCTACAAAAATGCACAAAACTTTTTTATATGTATTCCCCGGACACAAATGTTCAGGCAAAAAACTATTAAACTGAAATTTCGACCCAGCAACCATATCCGCTGACATTAAGCGTCAAAACTGTTTTTATTAACAAGAAATTCATTTAACCGTAAAAAACTTTTTCCAAAGCATTACGCACACAAAGACACTCAAAATACACAAACACACATAAACACAAATTGACATAAAACTCACAACAGATGGCGCTAATGTCAGCCAAACCACAAAAATGAAAAACTTTCTTAAAAAAAAAAAGACAACAAAACAAAAACAGCGCTATAGAATGAATGAGAAAAGCGTTGCATTAACACTTCAATGCCGTAAAGTGCAAAATGACACCAAATATCATTTGGTGGAAATATAATAGATATTTTGTTAGAATTTAGCAAAACTGCAACAACAACAACAAAAAAGTTTACAAATGACAACCAGAACAAGAATAAGAACATAAAAACATCAAAAATCATCTGCAAAGCCATCAACATTTTCTTTAGTTGTAATCTAATTTTACAACAAATTCTCCGTTAACTTGTTTATAATTCGCACTGCGGAAAAAAAAACAATGAAATAAAAATAACAGCAACAAATGCCATAAGAGGAAATCCAACAAAACAAAACATAACATTAAGAAGTTGAGAATAAAAAAAAAATATAAGAACGGAAACAAAATAAAACAAAAACTTGTCCCGGAATGTTTGCGAAATGTAATGTCAAAAGTTTGCTTTAATTTACACATACATAGCAGAAATATAATTGATAGAGTTGCCAGATGTTATCGAGATCTATCTCAAACAGAATGTTCAATTGTGAGTTCTGCTAAATTCCAATAGCCGTGTTCGTTGAAAATGACGAAAGTATCAAATTTTAAGTTTCAACGAACGCTTTTTGCTAAAAACTTTATGAATTTACAAATATTCATAGAGTTTTTTTTCAACGAACACGGCTAATAAAAAATGATTTTGAAAAAATGTTATTGGGAATCTGTATATCGTCACCTGGAATGCAAAAAGGCGTAATAGTCTAAGAGCCAGCGCTTATTAATGACTTTTGCGTTTCTAAGACCTGGTTTTGTTTCAGTTGGTTATAGTATTTGTGTACACACATAAACTGTAGGTCAGTCAAGGAACTATAGAACAGGCGGCTGATATATAGTCTCAAACATGTCATGATTTTGATGGTGATAAAATTAATTTCTTAAGGTTGAGAATTGTTATACAGATTGTGTAGTGCACATATAAAACAATTATGTCGGTCAGTCAGTTAAACGTTAGAACAATGCTGCTCAGCAGCCCCGTGAAAGGTAAAATGCTTTTTTTACTCAAGAGGAAGGCATCTTATGAAAAAAGCGTACGTGGTTCCAAATGCTTAGAATTGTCCAAGAAATACGTGTGAATTTTCCATTGTTTGTTTTTTTTTTTATTCTTGAAAAAAAAAATTTTTAAATTTTTAAATAAAGTCTTCATTTTGAGATTTTTTGAAGGCGTTCCAAAAAACGTCTTAAAACTTCAAATATATTCGATTTTAAAGACAGTTTTGACGTTAAAAAATTTAATCGCTAACCCTTTACGCAGATCAGTCATAATATATCAAACACCTAGTTTGCTAGCCACAGTTAATTTACATAAGTAGGGTAAGCTCAGGGTTTAAAACTCCCAAAATCCAACACTGGCTTTGCGGATCAGTTTGTAATAAAGTTTAAGTAAGTTTTAAGTTTTTTATGTCCGCAAATTATTCTGACTTAATCCCCATTTACGAAACGGGAATTACAACCGTGGGGATTATGTCATGGCACCGCCATAAAAAAAGGTTTTTTGCGATTTTCCGGGAAAGTTGGGGGTTTTCCGAAAAACACTTTTCGCTTTTGATGAGCTCGAAATGACTATCTCGAAATTCGTGTGTCAAATGATATGATCGCCAAATATTCTCATGGGTTCGTCTGACTGAAAAAATTAAGTAAGCCCTTAAAAATTTTTTTGGGATTTTCCGGGGAAATTTAAGGTTTTCCGGAAAACACTTCATTCAAGCTCAGCTCGAAACCTGCTCGAAGTTTCTGCTTCAAAAGATTTCATCGCCTACTCTTCCCGCGGATTCGTCTGGTTGAAAAAATAAATAAAACTGGGCAAAACAATTTTTCCGCTTTTTTTATTCTTAATTTTTTAAAGAAAAACTACAGCTAAAAAATTGTTGGTGTTACAGAAAAATCACAAAAAAAGATGCGAATTACAAGTTAAAAATTTTTTAAATTTTGCACTGAAAAAAATTCAAAATTTTTGAAACACCCTAAAATTTTCGAGCTGCAAAATTTTTCTTTCCACAGCAAAATCACAGCAAAAAATTATTAAAAACCATAACCAACCTATAAGCTACATTTTTTTATAATTTTTTGTAATTTTTAAATAAAATTAGATTTTTTATGTAAAATTAAAGTCTGTCATATTGGATTGGCCTTTTTAGATTTTCGAATTTTGGAATTCTGCTCGTGGAAGTTGAAACCGTATCGATAACAAAGAGTTTGAAAAAAAAAAAAAATTATTCAAATTCATCAACTGGAGTCCCAGGAATTGTCGTTTGTCCATAATACTCGTATATGCTTTTCACACCACTGTGCGGCGGTGAAATGGATCGTTCGACCTAAAAGTGCGTGCACAGTTAAAGTTCTTACAGAAAGTTTTTCTTTGGAGTTTTTTTAACACTGTGGAGTAAAAATTTAAAAAATCCGTCGGGCCGTTTTAAAAAATCTCATTTTGAAAATTGTACTAAAATTTCCATGTAAATCAAAAAAATCATAAAAAAATAAAACCAACAAATAAAAACCGAAATAGTAACTTTAGATGTATTTTTTGATGCTGAATCTGAGTCCGCCACCGAAATTGCGGTAATTTGTCAGGATTTGTAGATATACTAACCTAAAAGTGCAAAAAACACCGTTGGCTATTTTCGAAGTTTTGTAACAAGTTTTGAAAGTTATGAAAGGTATTTGAAAAAACTATGTTTGGCCTTAAAAATCAAATTTTAATTATATCAATATCATTATTTTAATATGGAATATCCTGAACTGAAATAACGAAAAAACAAGTTTTTTTTTTGCGATTTTTCAGCTTTTTAGGCTACGACATTGAATCAACAAGACAAACCGGTTTTTCATAACTTGGAAAGTTGTTAAAATATATCTCCTTAACCGTGACTCATACGAAAATACCTTTACTTCAATGGACATTATTTCAAAAGTGAGTTCCTCTACTACTTGGATAACCGACACACATATGCTTAAAAACATATTTTGTGCTTCTTAATTCAAGGATAAGTCGGATACCCTGCTGGAAAGCGTAAAACGATCATCAGATTTGGAATTGGCTTTCGTAATTTATATACAAATGAAAAAACTTTAAGGGATCTTATTCAAAATTTCGTGTTACACAGTCTTATGGATTATATCCGTATTCAAAGAATGACCAGAAAAGTTGGTCAATATGAAGACGATGTTTTGAAATTTTATACATTTTTTCACTCTTTTCTCGCATTTATTTAATCGCTTCAAGCATAAGGGAGCATTTTTTAAGTTTTTGAATTCACCTGGTTACCCTCACATAAAGTAACTGTAGCAGAAGGTTTTTTTTTTTTTGTTATTTTTGTTTTGAGTAGAAAAATACAAATCAAATATCATTTGGTGGAAATATAATAGATATTTTGTTAGAATTTAGCAAAACTGCAACAACAACAACAAAAAAGTTTACAAATGACAACCAGAACAAGAATAAGAACATAAAAACATCAAAAATCATCTGCAAAGCCATCAACATTTTCTTTAGTTGTAATCTAATTTTACAACAAATTCTCCGTTAACTTGTTTATAATTCGCACTGCGGAAAAAAAAACAATGAAATAAAAATAACAGCAACAAATGCCATAAGAGGAAATCCAACAAAACAAAACATAACATTAAGAAGTTGAGAATAAAAAAAAAATATAAGAACGGAAACAAAATAAAACAAAAACTTGTCCCGGAATGTTTGCGAAATGTAATGTCAAAAGTTTGCTTTAATTTACACATACATAGCAGAAATATAATTGATAGAGTTGCCAGATGTTATCGAGATCTATCTCAAACAGAATGTTCAATTGTGAGTTCTGCTAAATTCCAATAGCCGTGTTCGTTGAAAATGACGAAAGTATCAAATTTTAAGTTTCAACGAACGCTTTTTGCTAAAAACTTTATGAATTTACAAATATTCATAGAGTTTTTTTTCAACGAACACGGCTAATAAAAAATGATTTTGAAAAAATGTTATTGGGAATCTGTATATCGTCACCTGGAATGCAAAAAGGCGTAATAGTCTAAGAGCCAGCGCTTATTAATGACTTTTGCGTTTCTAAGACCTGGTTTTGTTTCAGTTGGTTATAGTATTTGTGTACACACATAAACTGTAGGTCAGTCAAGGAACTATAGAACAGGCGGCTGATATATAGTCTCAAACATGTCATGATTTTGATGGTGATAAAATTAATTTCTTAAGGTTGAGAATTGTTATACAGATTGTGTAGTGCACATATAAAACAATTATGTCGGTCAGTCAGTTAAACGTTAGAACAATGCTGCTCAGCAGCCCCGTGAAAGGTAAAATGCTTTTTTTACTCAAGAGGAAGGCATCTTATGAAAAAAGCGTACGTGGTTCCAAATGCTTAGAATTGTCCAAGAAATACGTGTGAATTTTCCATTGTTTGTTTTTTTTTTTATTCTTGAAAAAAAAAATTTTTAAATTTTTAAATAAAGTCTTCATTTTGAGATTTTTTGAAGGCGTTCCAAAAAACGTCTTAAAACTTCAAATATATTCGATTTTAAAGACAGTTTTGACGTTAAAAAATTTAATCGCTAACCCTTTACGCAGATCAGTCATAATATATCAAACACCTAGTTTGCTAGCCACAGTTAATTTACATAAGTAGGGTAAGCTCAGGGTTTAAAACTCCCAAAATCCAACACTGGCTTTGCGGATCAGTTTGTAATAAAGTTTAAGTAAGTTTTAAGTTTTTTATGTCCGCAAATTATTCTGACTTAATCCCCATTTACGAAACGGGAATTACAACCGTGGGGATTATGTCATGGCACCGCCATAAAAAAAGGTTTTTTGCGATTTTCCGGGAAAGTTGGGGGTTTTCCGAAAAACACTTTTCGCTTTTGATGAGCTCGAAATGACTATCTCGAAATTCGTGTGTCAAATGATATGATCGCCAAATATTCTCATGGGTTCGTCTGACTGAAAAAATTAAGTAAGCCCTTAAAAATTTTTTTGGGATTTTCCGGGGAAATTTAAGGTTTTCCGGAAAACACTTCATTCAAGCTCAGCTCGAAACCTGCTCGAAGTTTCTGCTTCAAAAGATTTCATCGCCTACTCTTCCCGCGGATTCGTCTGGTTGAAAAAATAAATAAAACTGGGCAAAACAATTTTTCCGCTTTTTTTATTCTTAATTTTTTAAAGAAAAACTACAGCTAAAAAATTGTTGGTGTTACAGAAAAATCACAAAAAAAGATGCGAATTACAAGTTAAAAATTTTTTAAATTTTGCACTGAAAAAAATTCAAAATTTTTGAAACACCCTAAAATTTTCGAGCTGCAAAATTTTTCTTTCCACAGCAAAATCACAGCAAAAAATTATTAAAAACCATAACCAACCTATAAGCTACATTTTTTTATAATTTTTTGTAATTTTTAAATAAAATTAGATTTTTTATGTAAAATTAAAGTCTGTCATATTGGATTGGCCTTTTTAGATTTTCGAATTTTGGAATTCTGCTCGTGGAAGTTGAAACCGTATCGATAACAAAGAGTTTGAAAAAAAAAAAAAATTATTCAAATTCATCAACTGGAGTCCCAGGAATTGTCGTTTGTCCATAATACTCGTATATGCTTTTCACACCACTGTGCGGCGGTGAAATGGATCGTTCGACCTAAAAGTGCGTGCACAGTTAAAGTTCTTACAGAAAGTTTTTCTTTGGAGTTTTTTTAACACTGTGGAGTAAAAATTTAAAAAATCCGTCGGGCCGTTTTAAAAAATCTCATTTTGAAAATTGTACTAAAATTTCCATGTAAATCAAAAAAATCATAAAAAAATAAAACCAACAAATAAAAACCGAAATAGTAACTTTAGATGTATTTTTTGATGCTGAATCTGAGTCCGCCACCGAAATTGCGGTAATTTGTCAGGATTTGTAGATATACTAACCTAAAAGTGCAAAAAACACCGTTGGCTATTTTCGAAGTTTTGTAACAAGTTTTGAAAGTTATGAAAGGTATTTGAAAAAACTATGTTTGGCCTTAAAAATCAAATTTTAATTATATCAATATCATTATTTTAATATGGAATATCCTGAACTGAAATAACGAAAAAACAAGTTTTTTTTTTGCGATTTTTCAGCTTTTTAGGCTACGACATTGAATCAACAAGACAAACCGGTTTTTCATAACTTGGAAAGTTGTTAAAATATATCTCCTTAACCGTGACTCATACGAAAATACCTTTACTTCAATGGACATTATTTCAAAAGTGAGTTCCTCTACTACTTGGATAACCGACACACATATGCTTAAAAACATATTTTGTGCTTCTTAATTCAAGGATAAGTCGGATACCCTGCTGGAAAGCGTAAAACGATCATCAGATTTGGAATTGGCTTTCGTAATTTATATACAAATGAAAAAACTTTAAGGGATCTTATTCAAAATTTCGTGTTACACAGTCTTATGGATTATATCCGTATTCAAAGAATGACCAGAAAAGTTGGTCAATATGAAGACGATGTTTTGAAATTTTATACATTTTTTCACTCTTTTCTCGCATTTATTTAATCGCTTCAAGCATAAGGGAGCATTTTTTAAGTTTTTGAATTCACCTGGTTACCCTCACATAAAGTAACTGTAGCAGAAGGTTTTTTTTTTTTTGTTATTTTTGTTTTGAGTAGAAAAATACAATACAAACGTCACATGTTTTTGCAGAAATAACCACAACAAGAATATCAACAACAACAAAATCAACAACAACAACGCAAATAATAACAACATTAACAATAGTGGCACCCACGTGACTGACAAGTTGTTGATTGAGTTTTAAAAAGTTAAAATTTGATTTCATATCCGTGCCATTTTATCATGAAAATATTTTGTAAAACTTTCACATCCAACAGCGATATATAGCAACAATATTGAGCTTTTAGTTGTATGTGGTTATATGAGCTTTCAATATATTGCCATAGTTACTTTTATATATATATATATACTGGAATATAAAAAAAAAAATAGAAAATGTATGTTTCGGTCATGAAAAGTTCTTTAAAAAACATTTGTTTAGTCAACTATTTAATTGTAAAACTATTAAGATGTAAACATTAGAGAAGGATTAGGATCTGAAGGTCATTTATATATAAACTTCAATTACACAGTGTAATAAAATTTTGAATGAGATTTCTATATTTTTTTTTTTTTAATATTTTGCAATCGAATATGGCAACCATTTTTCTTTATCAGGTCTGTGATCCGAGTTATCCTTGCTTTAACCCCTTGAGACCGAAGCCTAGATCCTTGTAGATATCGAAAAATGAACTTCGAAATCAGTTTCCTTGTGTTCTAATTAAGAAAAAAAAGTAGGCCCGGAAAAGCCCCTTATATCCGGAAATGGTGTAGTCATATTCCACAGTGCAACAAAAAAAATCCAAGCAACACTTTTTTAATGCTGTTCCTGAAAGCACATGATGTTACTCGTAAAACCTTATCTGCGTTTCGCTGGGTTGGCTCCAGGTCGGATTTTACAGTACTATAAAAATTTCTTCAAAACTGCCTTTTCAAAGTTGCCACGCCTAAATGTCGTAAACCGTTTGAGATTTGTTTTTCTATTTCCAACGAAGTTGTAGATACAGTGTTCAAAAAACTAACCCGAAAAAATTCGGTTTTGGGCCTTAAAATAACAAAACTGCCAAAAAATTTTACCACTTTAGGTCATAGCTATAAAACCGTTCCGTATTTTGCAAAACAATTAAAACGAAATTGTAGTTAAGACTATACTGAACAACTCTGTAAAGCATATCAATAGCATTTGAGTACTCCTTGATATTAATTTTAATTAAAACAGTGATGTATCAAAAAATGCTTGGGGTCCTATAAGACCCCATCGGTCTCAAGGGGTTAAAGTGCAGAAATCACTATTTTCCGGTTTGTGCCGCATATCCAGGAAGTAGTTTTATTCAGTTTTTCCAATGGTATCGAATAGTCATAATCTTTCTCATTAAATCGTATTGTTACACATTTCCAATTTTTCGAACCTAGTATTTAAGTGTTTTTACTGTAAATATTTTCGTAAAAACAAAAAAAAAAAAAAAGTAGAAGACTTTGACACAATGATGGCAATAAAGTGTTTTTCCCTCGCTCAGTGCATTTTTTAGTGCCTTACTAAAAAAAAGTGACGAAGTAAAAAGTAGCATTACTGTTCCCATTGATAAACAGAGTCGAGCTTACTTAAGTGACACTTCATATTTCTTTTTTTGAACAAATTTAGTTTAATAAAGTTTTTTCTATGAAAGAATATGTAATCAAGAACTGTCGCTCAGATCAAGTATTGGGGGTTTAACGATCGGAAGGACTGCATAAAGCTTTTATAAAAACTGCTATAAGTTGGAAACTCTTGGATGGATATCAAAAATATTGTTGTCATATTCGCGCTTCGAAGTCCCTGTTAAAAAATGGAGAACAAATTCTTAAAACAAATCGTCGGGTTAAAACCACAACTAGACATCTCTATTTTTGACGTTTTGAGAAAAACGATTTATATGTTTTTAGAAATTTAATTTTTGTATGGAATTTTGTAGTTTTGAACTTTTGCTTTTTTGCATAAAATTGTATGGGAACTACATTTCATGTATTTTCGTCATGTTTTTGTATAGGTACCTAAGACAAAACTTCAAAAATTTAGAAATCTAGTTATAGTTTTAACCTGACGAAATGTCATAATATTCCCTTCCAAATTATTATTGATATCCGTACTTTGTACTTTCCAGTAAATTTTGCCCTTCCAGGAAATTTTTTATTTTGCGATTTCTTGCTGGGGAGGTGGAGAAAAAATTCTCGACAATGTTTATTGGTGATAAGGCCCATTGTTTTTGTCATTGGTACTAAGCACAAACGCTACTCTCCATCTAATAATTCTTGACTAACATTTTTTTATAAGCTCTATATTAAGCTAAAATAGAAATACGATCCAACATTAAACCTCATTTAGAAATTGTCGATAACGTTTCCGACAGAGACATTTCAGATCTGCAAGATAATAAGAGATGTTAATTAGACTGAAGCTGAACCAGACCTTTTAACACTGTAATTGTACTTGTTGAATGTATCATTGGAGAAAATATTAAGTGAATCAGTCAAAATTGTTGGGGGAAATCAAAGTAGTCATTATTATTATTTATTTGGTTTGGAAAGGCCCCAATACATTAAAGATAATATAGACCCAAATTAACCAAAGTAGTCATGTTTGATGGAAACAAGTTATTTTCACTTAATACTTCCCGTAGAGAAAAAAAAAAAAAAACAGACTCTTCAAAAATTGATTTTGTAAATATACAGTAAAGTGATAATGACCATTAAAGGGAGTTTTCAAGTTATTTTTGTTTTTTATTTTCAAATGAATAGCTACTAAAAATAACAACAATAACAAAAAATAGTAACAAAATTTTTGTGTCATATTTCATTTAAATTCCATTTAAACTCTGCACCAAGTGCGCGTAAAACTTACTGAGAACTGCTGCACTTTGCACACTCAGCCCACTAACAACTGAACTAAAACTGAACTGAACTCAACTCAACTTAACTTGGCTACAAAAAGCATTTGCATAACTAATGCAAGTTGACAGTTGCACACAGCAGTCAGACGTTGGCTGGTTGGTTGGTTGGATAGATGGAAGAAGTCATCATCATCGTGGGTTGGACCCACTCAAAACCGTTGTTCAACAACAAACAGCAGCAGCAGCAGGCCTATGAAATTTTGTAAGCGATGCTCTTGTCGACGTTTTTACGGCTGCATAAATTTAAATTACCCCGAACGAACCCAGCTGCATCAACAAAAAAGAAAAATAATTCAGTTGCATTTTGGGGTGTAGGCAGAATAAATACACAACTGTCATGATGAAGAAATTCCACAAAATACATAGTAGGAACAACAACAATAGAGCAGTAACAACAATATCCAACTACTACCGTCTGCCGAATGTAATCAAGAAAAAGTTTTCATTTCTTATCCTGTGCTGGTGCATTTTTTATTTTTTTTTTTTTCTTTTTTTACTGAAGAAGAATTGATGGTGAAAAAGTGCATAACGGATACGACCGAATACAAAATTGCGCCTATTGCAAAAAGTTTGCTTAAAATTGTGCAACAAATATAAAAAGAAGGAAAAATTTTCACAAAAAAAAAAAAAATATTGGCTCGTGTAAAGTTTTGGAAAGGTCTTGGTTGTCGTTCTTGAAGCATATAAAATATCGATAGTTAGAAGCATCGATATATTTGTGTTGTGTATTTTGTCTGCTCGATAATTTCTGTGTCTGGAATATTGCCTTTAGTACAGCCATGTCTCGTTTGTGTTATCCTGCATGTGCCTGGCTTTCGCTATATATCATGCAACATTTATACATCCATATCTGCATTAGCGCTACCGCTGTCTGTTAAAGTTGTTGACGATGTTGATGATGACGGTTGCCGGTTTCTTTTTCATTTTGTTTTCTTTTACATTTAAACATTATCATTTTTCTTTCTAAACTTTGTTTTTAAATTTTTATTTTTTTTGTTTATTCTCTCTATTTATTTTTCCATCTCACGCTTCATTCTATTTCATTTTACTTTTTATTCTATTTACCAGAAGAGTTCTCTCCTTTTATTTTTATTTGATTTTTCGTTCTTGTCACGATTGATCGAAAATGTAAGTTTCACAATAATTTGATTTTGCGCCCCTTGGGGATATGCAGCATTTGTTGGCAATGCAATGGCTCACGTTTTCTTATCTTTTTTCATTTGAGTTCTTTATTCTTTATTCTGTTGCATATATGTGTGTCTGTTCGTTTGTTGGTCTGCCTTCTGCCTGTACGTCTATTTGTCTAGTTACGTCTGTCTGTGTACGTGAACTTTTGACTGTCTTTCAAAATTTTAAGTTTTGCGCCTTAAGGTTGAGTGTAAGAAAAGTTAACTTGCCGTTTGATAAATTTCTTTTATGTTGCAATCTTGAAAAATTTTTAATGTTTCAATTCAAACCAATAAGAAACAGTTAAAAATTTCTGTATTTTTACATGGTTATAATACAAAACCGACATAACTTTAATAACACTTACTTTTGTATGGCTTTATAATAAAATTTCGCATATTAAATTGGCACAAAATAAAAATGCAATGAACTTTTGACTTAACAGGTTTACCCTTATGAAGTATAATTCGATGAAGCGTACGAATCTGAGCTCTTAATTGATAATACACATGCAAAGTTTCAAGACAACCTTGCTTGAATTTGCAGGAACCAATTTTTCATGGTTATGCAAAATTCCTGGAAAATTACTATTCTTTTTTAATGACACAGGATAGCTATAAACTTTTCCAATTGTTCTTAAATTTTACGAATAGCATCCTTTGTAGTAAAGGTATAATAACCCCCGTACAAAAGACTAGATAATATTTGAATCGAATAACCAATTTACTGTCAAAAATATTTCAAATGAGATCAAACTTGCTGCAGAGTAATGTGAAATGTGTTAGTGATATCACGGACACGTCCTAGAAAAATTAGCGATTCTATCCCCCCAAATAATTATTTATATCACTGAAAATATTTGAGCAAATAAATGAAATTTAGTGTACCTACATATAAAAATGGGCGTTGCCATGCTCCCAAAATCCAAATTCGTACTATCTCCAAAAATATTTGACGAGGATGTTGAAGATGAAGATGTAGATGTAGAAGATGTAGATGTTAGAAGATATTCCAAAAAAAAACCTGAAAATGCCAAAAAACCGGTTTTTATCGAATATCTTCTGTACGGTTACTTCTATTGTATGTGTACACTTATCGCTTATGTTTTGTAGATTTTGTGATTCTCTACAAAGTTGGTCTCATACTTTTTATCGTAGCACTTACAGATTCGGAGATATCCTTCAAAAACCAGAATTTTCGAAGTCTTAACGGTTTTTCAAAAATATTTTTTAAGCCATGAGTAGCTCGAAAAAAAAATGAGTATGGTAAATAGAAAATTAAATCATCTTTTAAACGGCATTTTAATTTTGTTTGTACGACTTCTCATTGAAAAGGTATCGCAATTCAAAAAGTAATAAATTTTAATATGAACCCATAGGTAGCATTTCATATCACAACTGTTAACAACTTTTTAAACTGGGTGATCTTCTAAACTATAAGTCGTACGAAAAAAATTTTAACGCACTTTCGTAGGAAATTTGCTACAAAATTGGAGAACAACATTTTTCTGTAAACGTTACCATTAGCGAGATATTTGCAAAAAACTGATTTTAGCGACCTTTGAGCCTTAATAACTTTTTATGCGCACACGACTTTGCAATGGAATTTTCACACTTTATTTATCATGCATTAATAAAGATAATTCCAGTGAAAAAAATTCACTTGGAATTATTTCGCACAGCAGCTCTTTTTTTGTCTTATTTTCCTGGGCTAATAAAGGAGTTTTAAAGAACATTTTTTGAGTTGAATATAGTACTCGAGTTCTTATAAATTGAAAAATCATAGAATCTGAACTTTTTAGGAATAAATAAAATTCAATCAAAAAAATCGCAAAAATGTCTAAATTTCTCGCAGAATTCAATGCTATAATCTGTTACACTGCAGTATTTTAAAAATTTTTATTATAAGGGAGGTGCCACGCCCTCTTTTCGGAGTACACCCAGTTTTTGTTCAGAGCTTGCATTTATAGTTTTTAGTGTCATAGTGAAATTTAGTTGGATTATCTCAAAAAACTCTTTCAGTATAGCATTTTGAAACTTTTGCTTTTATGGGAGGTGCCACGCCCCCTTGTCCGATTTCACACAATTTTTTCTGAGAGCTTTCATTCATATTTCTTAGTGCCTGAGTCAAATTTGGTTTGAATATCTCAAAAAACGCTTTCAGTATAGCGTTTTGAAGCTTTTGCTTATATGAGAGGTGCCACGCCCTCTTGTCCGAATTCGGTCAGTTTTTTCTCAGAGTTTGCGCGTACTTATGTGTATTGTGGTTGCATTGTCATGGCAAATACTCCTAAAATTGCATTTTGAATATATTTTTTGTACGGGTGGTAGTCGTGTCCGTTGACCGATTTTGCTCATTTTCAATCCCCCGAGCTAACTTTGACGACGGAGGCAGTGTACCAAATTTCATTGAATTATCTTGCTCAGTTTTCCCAAAAAGTGTATTTCAACACACAGCCAGCCAGCCAGCCAGCCAGCCAGCCAGCCAGCCAGCCAGCCAGCCAGCCTGCCTGCCAGCCAGACAGACGGACATGGCTATATCGACTCAGCAGGTGACGCTGATCAAGAATATATATGAAGCACTCCATGCCAAGTGTACCAAAAAAAAATTTTTTTTCTCCGATTTCGCTCAAATTTGGCAATATGGTAGATCCGGTGTGCAAGAACAACAATCCGGGAGGATTTGGTCCTAGTACCATTTGTTGTTAAAATACAGGGTGTTAAATTTGGCGTTTTTAGTCATTTTCATGAAAAGGGTGTTTCTTCAAGAATTAATAGCTTGTACTAAAGTTTGTGAATTGATAAATCTAAGTTAATGGTCTCATTCATTTTGAAATGTTCTTTTTATAAAAAAATATTTCTTGGTGAAAAAAATTTTTTTTCACCAAAATTTTTTACACTTAAAAATGATTTTGAATTTTTCTTAAAAAAAGCCCCTTAAATTTTTTTTAAAAGTACTTTAAATTAAATCATAACTTATAAGCTTTAAAATGATGTATGACTCAAGATGGGATTCGGACGCTACATGGGAGTTTTTGGCTTTTGAACGCCCGCGGCAGGACAAAATCTTTTTTTAATCGGGAGGAAAGCATCTTACGTAAAAAGTGTACTAGGCAAAAACAAATTTTTTCACCAAGAAATATTTTTTTATAAATAAAAAGAACATTTCAAAGTGAATGGGACCATTAAATAAGATTTATCAATTTACAAACTTTAGTGTAACAAAAAGGCAATGCAAAAAATTTAAAAAAATATAAAATTTAAAAAAACCAAGAAAATATAATATATAAAAAAAATAGGGGCCAGCTCTCTACCACGTCCACACTGTTGGTTCTGGGTAATGCAAAGAGTAGGGAATATCTTCAGAATCTCGGGATTCTTAAATTAGAAATTTTTTGAAAAACGGGATTTTTTTAAGTAAAACAGGATTTTGGAAAACGGGATTTTAGAAAATGCGATTTTGAAAAACGGAATTTTGAAAAAAACTTAAAATTTAATCTCTTTTCCCTTTTTTTTTATTCATTCATTCACTTGCCATATTCAAACACACAACACTATGCTCAGTCTGTCTCTTTAAAGCTTATCCTTTGACTTTTTCAATTGGATCCTTTGTTTTTGAGTTTTCATCCATTTAATGAAGGTATTTTAAGTGCAAACAAATATAATTTCGAAACTGTTGTATCCTTAAAAATTGTAAACACAGTAGGGGAAGACGGGGTAGATTCGTGCACGTGGCACCTTCGTACAATGGCTATATTTCGAAAACGATAGACGTTGACATGTCCGCTTCTTCAAATACAATATTGGTGCTCTTGCAACCATTGAGCTTGTGAAATGTGGCGTTGGTGCGATTGTTAACTTAGCTGAAAAGAGTCTTTGTGTGTTTTTCCAGAGCAAAAGTAATTTTTCTTAATTGATTTCAACTTCGTTAAATGGTAGTGATTTTTTGCTAAAATTTGATAATACTTCTGCTATGTTTATGAAGAAATATGCTATTTTACTATGTGTTTACTATTTTTGCGATATTGCTAATAGTTTTTAATTAAAATATCAAAAACCTATGTCTATCAATTTGGGGTACATTCGTACAGAAGTTACGGGGCACACTCGTATACACCCTTATAAAGAGTAATTGTAATTTATTAAGTATAACAAAAGGAAGGGTGGCTATATTATTACCATTTAATTGCTGAAACACGTCCATAAAGAAACGCAATACTCAAAAGATAGCCCTAATATACCGCTAGTCGACAGATATGGCTGTCATTTCTCAATAGTTGCAGGTAATTATGCTTGGGGCAACGGGATAGTTTATCTCTTAGTCCTACCACACTTTACACACCATCTTCAACTAATAGAGGCTTGATTGGGCCTTTTTATTGAAAACTGAGAACTGCATTCAGCGATTGGAATGTGAATAACCATGGAAAAGTTCCGACTATGTACAATATTCCAAGTCTGGCTAAAGTTTTCAATCATGTCATGGTAAAAATATTACAAGTGCATTTGAAATAACAAGAATATGGCCATTTAACAAACATTTGTGCAGCAACGAAGATTTTGCATCTGTTGGGATTTATCAGTCAAGTTCTATGGCAGATCTGCAAGCGAAAGATGTTCTATACGTTCAAGAGGATACTCTTTTATTCAATTCACACACGATTTCATCGCCTTAATTGCTGCATCCACCGTTGCACGTATACCCCACGTTATGTACGAATGTACCCCGCATATGGGGCACATTCGTACGTTTTGAGTATAAATTGGACCGCCTTTAGCTTACTCTACATTAAAAGCTTAATATTGTGCTTATTTAACTGCATTCTAGTTATTTTAAAAAAGCTAGTAGCTTGCTTTACTTTTAGCCATAAAGTCAAAACTGTACGAATCTACCCCATCTTCCCCTATATAAAGTAATTTTAAAATGTTTCTGCCCATTTAGAGCTTCATACTTAGATTTTCATTTAGTATAATTCACATGACAGCTATTAACTCGACTATATTTTTCTAACCTACTTAATGAAATGAAAAAATTCCCATTGTTTTGCACAGTTAGTAGTGAAAAAAAAAAAAACGATGGGAAAAACACTTTGCAACAAGTTCAGTAATGTTCCACTGTTCATAGAAATGATATAAAATTTTACGATTTAAGCATTTAGTAATGAACATTCACAAATCATACAATATTGTTCACATCATTTCATCGCAAAAGTGTTGTGATGTCCCCAAACACATTCCGTTAGAAGTGGTTTTTTTTTGCTTTTTTCCCCCCATTCAAAGCCTCAAAATTTGCAGGGCGGAAGGAAAGCAAAACAAGAAAACAAAACCAAATCAGTCGTTGCCGTTGTTGTCGACGTCGTCGTCAAAAACCCCATGAACACATAAAAGGCCACTGAACATCGAATACCGCACATGATGGAACAAACCGAACCGCCATAATGACACAGACAGTTGAGTGACTGAACACACAACAGTTCGCTCATTTCATTTATTCGACGATTGCTTTTTCACTTCCCCCCCCCCCCCCCCCCCAAACTTCATGTGTGGATACAATCCAGTTGACATTTTTCCAAATGATTCCACTTCATCCCCATAGATTTTTTTTTTCTATACAAACGCTGTTTTTTTTTTTCTATACAAACGCTGTTTTTTTTTCACTCTTTAAGTTCTGTTAGTGTTTTAGGATGGCACTTGTTTTCACAAAAAAAGAACATAAAAAAACCTTTCATGCTCGGCTTTCATTTATAGTAAATTTATTTTATGCTTTCTAGATTTTTAAGTGCTCCATATCTAGCAAAAAGTCATACTTTTTCAAAGTTGGAACACTATCTTTGCTTAAATGAAAACCACCCTAATGTGTAATCATTTTTCGAAAATTTTATTTCTGTCTTTATATTGTACAGCTTCCTTTTGTTACAATTTTCTGCGACGATAATTTCATCAAAGTTTTATTATGTTGATTATGATTGCGGCATTGATAATGATGACGATAATGATGCCATCATCGTCATCATCATCAGCATGGATGATAATACGGGCAGCTGTAGAGTTAAGTGTGTCGCTTGGCAGCTGGCTGTTGCTGTTGACATTAAAGTTTTGCGGATGACGTAGATAATCCTTATGACTGCCATAGAAAATCCTTCATAATCTGCGATATGAAATCAATCAAAGTGTTAAACAGTCGACTGAACAGAGAACGCGCGCACTTTTTGCGTTCTTCAAGCGCTTTGGTCCCTTAATGGAATTTTATTGTTGGCGGAATAGGCGTTAGCCTTAATAGTGCGATTTTGTGCTTTGTCGTCGTAGCTGCTGTTGTGTTGCTATTTAATAAAGTTTGAAGCAGCAAATGTTGCGTTTTCTGTCTGTATGTCTGTCAGTAGTATTGTTAAGTGATAAAAAAAAGTTTTCCATTTTGTTTCATTATTTCTGTATTTTATTATATTTTTATTGCTAAACGACTGTTCTGCAAGTAGGAAGTTTTTAATTAAATATCGGTTATATCGAACTTATGGTCCATTTAGTTTCATCGCGAATTACGCATAAAATTTGGTGACGCGCTTAGGTTTATTTTCAGTAAAAAAATTTATTTTCTGTTTCGCTTTAAAAAGATCTCAGAGACAATAAATTCAAAGCTATAAAAGTTCTCCTTTAAACTACAATTAAATTGTGGAAATTGAAACGGATATCAGCATTTCCACCATAAGAACTTTGTTTTGTTGTTGCTTTTGCCATTGCCAACTGTAATTGCATTGCGTTGAAATTTTTCAAATGTCTCTATTCGCCATTCTCAAAAGTTCAGTCCAAATAACTTAACCTTAAATTTTGCATTTCCTTTTCCTGTTCTCTGTACGTTTAAAGTGGAAAACGAAAATCGAAGTAAAACAATGAAATGCAATAGAGACAAATAGAACACACACAAAACTTGTGTTTAATGTACAGATTATTTTCATTAGGGTGTCCTTTTTGAAGAAATCTAAAAACTAAAAATTTTTTTATTAAATTTGCAATAACACTAGGTTAGGAATAGTTAGGTTAGTGAAAAATCTTTTGTGTCTTTTAAATTAAAAATATCGAACTACAAATAACAATAATTTTATTTCAAGAACATTTTCGAGACTGATAAAACGAATTGAAAATATTTGATTGAATAAAATTAAAAACTAGATGTTAAGATAAGTTAAAGTATCTAAACAACAGGTTTACAAAATACCCTCCGACTTAATTGTTCAATTATATGGTTCAAATCAGACCACCTTTTTGGGTATCCTTTGGGAACGGCGTTTTTGAAAAAGTTAAAAAAGTATGAAATGAGAGTAAGTGATTCTAATAGATTTTTGATCGCTAAATCCGAATATGATCTTCCGATTTGCTCCCTCACGTCGGAGATCTGAGTTATCCTTGATTTAAAGTGCATGAAACGCTATATTCAGACATATGGCGTACATCCTCAAAGTTGTCAAGTTCACCTTTGATAGCGGTATTAAATAGCTCTGAGCTTCTTCTATAAAGCGTATTTTTAACTTTTTCAATTGAATCATTAGTTTCCGAGATATCATCGATTAAAGTAAAGGTATCACTTATCCCTGTAAAGGACTATATTCAATTTGTATACCTTTACTTCAATGGATGATCCAATTGGAAAAGTTAAAAATATGCATTGAAGAAAAAACTCAGAGCTATTTAATGCCGCTGTCAAAAGTGAACTAGACTACTTTCAAGATGTATGCCGAATGTTTGAAAATAGCGTTTTCTGTACTTTAAATCAAACATAACTCGGTTCTCAGACGTAATGGAGCAAGTCGGAGTTCATATTCGGATTTAGATAACAAAAATCTATAATAATCATTTACTCTGATCTCATACTTTTTTTCATCACAGGACTTTGTTATTAGTTGCTGAAATTTCGGAATCACCATTGGATGTTGTTGCTTTTGATGCATTTCTATTAAGCACTGAGCCAGGCGATGAAACTTCTGGAACTTAAATTGTGTAACCGTTTTCAAATTCATCCTGTTCAGTTAAATTTCTTGGCTGAATGTTTTGTTGTTTTGAAAATTCAGTTTTCTTTCTTAACTGATTTTGATGTCTTCGAATTATGCCATTTTCAGTTTTGATAGAGTACATTAAACGACCTACAACCGCACTTATCCATTTTTTTCTCCCGACATAAGAGCAAGCGTAGACATTTTGTCGAAAAAAAATAAACTTGCTCTTATTTTCTTGCTTCAGATGTATCGATGGAAATAAAACTGATAAGAGGGTTTGTGGTTGCCGACCGTGTAAAGAGTTCACTTGGATATTAGCCTGTCAAAGGATTCGGTGTTGTTCGATAGGTCGTTAAATATTTGAACAAAGCTTGATGGCTGTTGTCGATGTCGCAATTTATTTTTGAAAAAAATTCTTTGAAAGTTTGCACCGTCCTTTCTGCCAAGCCGTTGGAAGCTGGATGAAGCGGTGCACTTGTGAGATGCTTAATTGAATTGAGTTTGCAAAATCCCTCGAAATCCGCCGATGTGAATTGTGTTCCATTGTCACTCGCTATTGTATTAGGTAGTCTTTTAATATGATCTTCGTTACTGAGCCCGGTCACAATGATGTCATCAAGATACACCGCACATCCAGGAATTCCAGCAAGAGCTTCTTCCATAAATCTCTGAGGAATTCCTGGAGCACTAGAAATTACGAATGGCAACCTTTGATATTGAAATAACCAAAAAGGTGTGTTGACGACCATGAGTTTTTTTGAAGAATCGGATAGCTCAATTTGAATATAAGCGTCGCTTCGATCAATTTTAGTGAAAAATTGGCCACCTTGGCAATAACGATTGGAGCAGCCCATTCACTGGACTAGGATAGGATTTAATACCTTTGAAGAAGTGAGTCGGTCGAGTTCAGTGCGCACAGCGTCATTCTGCGCGAAAGGTTGTATGGCGAAAAACTTTGAACGAGCGTCTGATTTGAGAACGATTTCAGCTTTGAAAGTCGAACAATGTTCAAGAGTTGGTGAAAAAAGCGAGTTATGCTGTGCAGTGAGCTTATAAGGTGAATCAAGTAGCACCAGATGAGATTGTGTACTAAGAGAAGATAAGTTGCATTGACTAGGGACAATTTAGGTTGAAGGAATATTGACATGAAAATTCAATTTCCGGAACCAATCAAAGCCAAGGATATTTGAAGCATAAACGTTATTAACGACTAAAAGCGGCAACTGTTCCAATCAATGGAAGTATGTTCCCACCATACGTCCTAAGAACTTTGTTTGTACTTGTACACTTTGGTTGACTTAATTTTTGGTAACCAGAAATGCCTACAAGAGTACAGATTGCACATGTATCAACTTGGAAACTCAAATTTTGATTGATAACTACGATACTAACAAACATTTTTTCTGCGCTGATGTCAAAACTCGCTGTCTCTTGAATATTTTCGAAATGTGGTTCAATGATTTCGGTTAGACCAATTGCTTCAAATTCGTCTTCGACAAAGTTAAATTCCGCGTGATGTTTTGACTTTGAATTCCTGTTAGGTATTGTAGACTTAAACCGATTTGAAGAAATATTTTGAGGTGACTGACAAACCCTCGATATATGACCAGTTTTAGAGCAAGTATTGCATTTAGATTTATTCTTGTAAAGAAAGCATTGATTTCATTGATTTGACTAACCACAACCTAGAAAAGACTTGCTTATTTTTTTCTGAAAATATTTGACTGAATAAAATTAAAAACTAGATGCTTTATACATAAGTTAAAGTATCTAAACAACAGGTTTACAACAGTTAGGTTACAATGTTCTCCAGAACGGGGCTTAATTGATAGTATGAGCAACTTCTGATTTTCTTTTTTTATACAATATCTTATTGCCATTTTCAATGTACTTTGCAATATTGAATGCAAATCCGGTCTCACAATTGCTCTATCTCGTATAGTTATTGAGATATTCTAACCTAAAAGTACAAAAACATGATTTTTGAGGTTATGCAGAGAACACATTCTTCGTCTTCAAAATAAGTTATGAGCTGGTCTTGTATGATTCTTCCTTAACCCGTGAGTAGGAGGGCTATCAGCATTTTGCTCACGCAAAACTTTATTGCGATTGTTTTTTAAACATATTTGCTTGAAAAATCACCATCGTAAAACATAGTTTCTTTTTTTAAAAAAACACTTCTCAAAGTTCCACTCAAATACACATATGTGCATGGTATTGAACAGAAAAAAGGACATTCGATAAACAATTGTGCTTTCAACTTTAAATGCTTGAAAAACGATTAATTCGAAAGAGTGCTGTATGAGGACAATGAAAACTTCGTCCTTAGTTTTGTATTCAGGCACTTCCTTGGTGTCATTGATGTAGGTAGCAGCACTGAATGAAAACTTCTTTTTTAAAAATGAGTTTTGCTTTATGTAATGAATTTTCTCTCACTTTTTCTATTGTGTAGCCGTATGAGTGTATTGTATTTTGTGCCAGTGATTTTTCTCGGAGTTTTTTTCTGGTAACATTTTTCTTTTATTTGATTCAGCTTGTCACTTGCAGGTGTTTGCTGGTCTTCCATTTTTTCTTTCATTTACCACTTCGATTTTGTACATCAATAGTAACGAAACCTCATCGTTTCCATTAAAGTTTTTTTTTATTTACTCGCCTGTATGGCAAAGGAGCAATGAGGTGTTTCCTTTTGGTGTTGTTGTTGTTGTTGTTGTTGATTTGTTTTGGTGCAAATACAAAACCCAATTCAGTGCAACACCGCACTGTGTTTTGTGGTCACTTTTGTGGGCAACCAAATACTTCGTATGGTTACCTATTGAATGGAACGAACGAACGAACTACTTGAGGCTGCACACTGTCTACACTGTGAAAAATGATGCTTCAAAACTTTATTTTCATTCTTTTTACGCTTTTTTTCTTTAGAGAATTTTATTTATATTTCTTCTTTTTTTTCGCTGAGAAATATTGGCAGTTTTTTCACATTCTCAATGACCAATTTTACTTTAAAAGAAAAAAGTAGCAGCTGCTACTGAACAACAAGTTTTCGCCACAAACTTTTTCGCATTTATTGCATTTTTTTCGCTATAACATTTTTATTGATTTCATGTAAAACTTTTGATCTTTTTTTGCACCACCATGTTCAAGAAGATGCAAAGGACTTGCATGGATTTTTTTGTTTTCGTTTTGCTCACTTCAAAGTTTAAACTTTCCCAACATCAAGTGATGAAAAACACAATTTCTTCTTAGAAGTGAAATTATTAAAAAGCCGTTATGGTGAAATATTAGTTAATTCAATATGATGGAATCTTAAAAATTGGATTGTCTTATAAGCAGTAAAAGGCTTACCTTAACGAACGGAATATTCAAGTAGTTTCTAGCTATGAGAAACTAGGAATTGAGGATGTATTCCTGTGCTATGAATTACTGCTATAGTACCTATGATCATTAAATTGGGTCGAAATTTATATTCATCCCACAACCGACTCAGAAGTTAGAAGGACTCTTAAAAACAATATCTGCATCATTTCTTTTTTTCATTTCGATAAAAACCAATGGAGCGCTTTTGGTTCTACTGAAGGCGTATTTTGGCTAAAAAAAAACATGGTTTTGAGCATAACTTTTTTTGATTACAAAATGGATACCCAAGGGTGCTTCAGAAGTGAAGCCTATCTTATTTCAAAAATTTTGGCGTTAAAAAGTTATAATTTTTTTTTTGGGATATAGATAATATTCGCGTTTCAAAATCGAATTTTTTATGTTTTTTTAATGACGAGGTAGTAAAATCGATTTTTTACTGAAAAGCAAGATATCTTACGAAAAAAGTGTCTGAGGCAAAAAATGCTTGGAATTGTTCTAGAAATACGTGTGAATTTTTCCAGAATTTTTTGAGTAAATTTATAATTTTTCAAAACTTGGTCAAAAAAAAAAACAATAAAAAACATTTCCAAAAATTTTGAAAAAATGTACACCTATTCTTTAAAAGATTCTAAGCATTTTATATCGCATGAAATTTTTTCGCAGATGCCTTGGTTTTGAGTAAACATAGCATTGTGCTGACGAACTTGAGTATAACAGCTGAAAACTCTCAATTTGATCAACTTGTGAAAAATTATAAAACATCTCAAAAAATTCTGAAAAAATTCACGCATACCTATTCTTCAAACAATTCCAAGCATTTTTGTCTGGAACAATTTTTTCGTAAGATGACTTATTTTGCGTAAAAAATCGATTTTACGACCGCGTCATTGAAAAATGTAAAAATCTCGATTTTGGAACGCGAATATTATCTTTACCCCTCAAAAACTTTATAATTTTTAAACGCCAACATTTTTTTAAGAACATATTGTAGTTTTTATTTCTAAAGCACCCATTTTGCAATGAAAAAAAAAACTATGACCAAAACAATGTTTTTTTTAGCCAAAATAGGCCTTAAGTAGAATCAAAAGTGCTCCATTGGCTTTTCTCGGAATGAAAAAAAAAAAATTATCCAGATGTTGTTTTTATCGCCCTTCTAACTTTTGAGTCGGTTTAGGGATGAGTTTTTTTTTTTTGCTTCATAAAGTAAGTAGGTCATAGTGAAGGATGCAATCCTTCATCTCTCTAAGATTTCCACAAAGGGCTTAAACTTATTTTACGTTTCAGAACTTTGTAAGCTACAGTATAGTATCCGACCGATTTAAAAACAGAGATGTAGTGTTTTAAGTATTTTTTGTCATTTTAGGCGTGCAGCGCCTCTTGACCAATTTCCTTTATTTTTTTAAAAAAAAATTTTGCTACACACAAAATACATTCATTTGTGAATACGCTATAAGTACAGAAATATGCCTTGTTTTGTTAATATTTTTACACGGACCACCGTGCTCTTTTTCCCATTTCCTATTATTTTCCATGTAACCTCAAAAGTCATACAAATGATTTAACAGTGAAATATATTATGACATTATGTTGAGTACTCTTTCAAAAATTGATTTTCCTATGGGCTCTGGCTCCCCCACCCGAAATTTGTTATTACATATTACAAAAAGACATATGAGTAAAGTGTATTTCGTGATTTTGAAATGTGCACAAGAACAACAGAGCTTGTTGCCCTCCGAAAAAAATCCTATTTACTTCCCTGACTTGATATATGTATGAGGGTTGCTCCATAAGTTTCTAGAATATAGTACAAATTTTTTTATGACAGTTGAAAAGTATGACATTTTTAGAGTATGTTTCTTCAGACGCATAGCACATGAGTCTTAAACGCGTCAACCGCTTCTTCGGGTGATGTAAATCGTTGTCCATGCATCTATATTTGATTCTTGTATATATTTATGTTCTGAGAAATGGCTATTATTAATACTACTTCCTTAAGGTATTGGAAATTTTATTGGATATACATATTCGTGACACAATTGCTTTACGGTGTCAAAACCTACAATGACAGTATGGCTCCATGCGCTACATTTTAATTGTATTTCAATTGAATATAAAATGCGAAAACACTATATGTTTCGAAAGAATTTTTTATTTTTGCATTTTGGGATGTAATAATAATAATATAATTTCTTTATTTTTTTTTTTTTAATTCCGTAAAAATATATTACGTTTAATATGCCAATGCAACAGAGTTTTTTTATTATTTTCTTATTTCATGTGTAACATCTAAACCGAACGCATATGGTCCAGAAGAGCGTGGATACCCAGTTGAATATAAAAAAATCTAATATCCTACTTTGATCTGCAGCAACTCAAAATCTAGAGATTAAGCATTAATTCTCTCACTTTATTAGGTTTCAACTCATAAAGGATTAAATCTCTATAAGCTATTCTAGAGATGAATAATCACGGTTTTATGCCGCAGACTTTTGTGTTTAATTATTCAATTTAAAAATTCGTTCATTAATGTTTCGCTCAGACCATAAGATTTCATATCTGTAAAACAATTCTCTTTAAGAACTGACGAGTCCGAATAGAATATGTTGCTATTATACATCTTTTGCAATATATTCTGGTATACGGAAGTTTAAACATTTAAGTTACATTTAAAATTATTTGACGTGTTTTGAGCTTACCCAAAAAATTTGACAAACGATGATTTCACAATGTATGATATACAAAGATGGAATAAATTCTATTTTTGATTTTCAAATAAGAAACCTTTCCAGACGAAAATCGTGTGAAAAATGACAGCTCTATTCTAGGCTGTGATCATTTCACTTTTTTGTAAACTTACAGTTGGTTTTTTAAAAAAATTCACAGAGATGTTCTAAGTGCTAAGCATGGAGACCTCTTATTATTAGTTTTGGGAAAAAAATTTTTTGTTCCAAGTTATGGGCATTGAACTTCAGAGTGTCCAAGTGGTATTTTTGCGAAAAATTGATTAAATTTTTTTTTCTAAGTCCCGCCATTTTTTCAAAAATAAATTTTTTTAATTTTTGTTTTTGGATTCTTGTAGCATTTTAAACGTTATTTTAATTGCCATTTTTTAAATTTGGAAAATTTTGAAAATTTACAAAATGGCGGCCATTTTTTGAAAAATCTTAAAAGTTGATTATCTCAAAATATTTTTTTTTTTTATATTTTTTTTTTTTTTTTTTGCAGAAAGGTGAATAAAATACAAATATTTTGAGAAGACTTGTTTTGCGCGAAACGGTTGTGAGAGCCACAGAAATTTTTTTTCTAAAAAGTCACGTGACAATTTTTTTTTTTTTTTAACTTTGTTTTGTGTTTAGATTTACACCCACTTGGTGGCAAAAAAAAAATTTCAAAGTAGAAGAACATAACTTCCATTGCTTAGAAAATACAAGGTATACAAAAAAAAACAAGATTTCTCATACAAAAAGTTTAAAAAAAAAAAATTTTCAATTGTTATTTCATTTAATATAAAATAAATTAAATAAAACATTAATTGGTCCGATGATGGTTACGTGGCGGTAACCGAAACATATGTCACCAGAGCCATGCTTAGTAATTTTTTTCTCTAATCCTAATTGTCATGATTTTCATGGTTGAAAAAATGCATAGAATTTTAGATTCTTGCAAATAATTTCAGTCATTCGTAAAATTAGTATAATTTAACGCTTGGAAATTATAATTACTAATTAATATACTAATTATAATTTTCAAAAAGTCAAAATAAACCATTTTAATTTCGAGAAAAGTGAGGTGATCACAGCCTCTAGCTTTAGTGAATGAACCTATTAAGTCACAAAATAAAATGAAGAATAAAAAGAGTAAAATATAATTTGTTTAATCACTAAATCCACAATAAATATCTAATTTGTCTTCCGACTTTGGTCCGAAAATGTTCAAATTCTTATAATAAAATAAGTTTTGTAAAATAAACTTGTACGGTTTTGATTGTCCGGTCAAAAAAAAAAAAAAAACCCACATCAAGCCTAGATTTTGCATAAATCGACCTTGAGTGACCTCTAAATGCTTGAATTTTTTCATACTTTCTTTTCAGTACTGTTAAATATAATAGATAGAGTAGAACGGGGTAATGTCGTGCAAGGGGTAATGTCGTGCACTGGCTGTTTTAGCCCAAGGAATTGAATGATTTACCAACTGTTCGTAAGGTAGGGACCTGCTGACCTACTGAGCTTATGCATATAATACTAGCAATTTTCACCAGTTCGTCTCTACAGAGTAACCTTTTTTTCAAAAAGTACGCTTTCGGGACGATAAAAGTGTTTTTTCATCGGGTCAGAAAAATAATTTTCCTTGCGGGAAAATATACCAGGTAAGTGTTTTCTGAAACGAAATATCCTGCCAAAGAAAAGAAGTATTTGATTTCCAAAAAAATTTTGGGCTTCACCGAGTTATCGAAGTTGACCTTTAAAGCGACCATTGGGGTAATGTCGTGCACATTCACTTATACAAACGCAATTTCTCGCTACACAAATGTTGTTATACATGGATGTAACCAATGAAATTATCTTTCGATCGGATGCTTACTCGTTGCATTCGGTAGAGATGTACGGCTTTACGAGCATGTCAAAGATGAGTGCGCGACATTGCCCCGTTCTACTCTACACAACATATTATGTACTTCACACTTGTATAATAATGAATAAATACATGAAAATGCTAAATCTCCTCTAATAGAACCACTACTTATCATTTCTCACACATTTTGGTACCTTTACTATACTTGGAAAACAATGCACGACATAACCCCACAAATTTTGAGGGGGGTAATGTCGTGCACATTTTTATTTTCTTCACTTACACAAACACAATTTCTCGCTACACAAATGTTGTTATACATGGATGTAACCAATGAAATTATCTTTCGATCGGATGCTTATTCGTTGCATTCGGTAGAGATGTACGGCTTTACGAGCATGTCAAAGTTGAGTGCACGACATTGCCCCGTTCTACTCTATTATACATATTGTTTTATTTTTTTACGATGTTGTACCCCTTATTTTTTGCTGTCGCGTCGGTTACTTTTTTAAAGCTTATTTTTTTCAACTTATTTATCTACTAAAGGAGCACACAAAAAAAATTTTTGTACAAAATATTACAATGAATTAACTTCAAAGTTTTATTTTTACCGTTTCATACAAAATTTAACAGATCTGAGCGATCAAATCTCATAAACCGAAATTAACACATTTTCTAGCGTATGTATCCAAATTCTACTTTTAATTTTTAAAAATTGTCCTTAAACTGCCGCATTCTTTAATATTGAAATGCCCATATCAAAGAACGATCGCAGAACAGCGTTTTGAAGATTTTCCACTAGGAACTGATACATTCAAATGTACGTTCAACGCTCTCACATTAAATCTTTTATTGTTTTTGCATTTTATTTTCGTTGTTGTTGTTTTTGTTATTGTTATTATCGTCACATTTTTCACACTCCACATTAAGCACACGCTTGAAGGGAGCACACAAGGCGATTCTACTGATTGTCCTTTTTCTGCGAGATTTCATGCATTTTTATTTTAAACCGTCTCACGGTATCCAAACCTATTCACCCTACTTTTCACATTTTCCCACATTTTATTGTTGTATAGCATATATGTATATGTAGTATGTATGAATGCAGGGTAGTATGTGTGTGACAAGGGTAGGGATCGGATTGAAGCTTCAGGCAGCGCCTCATAAAGTGAATAAATAGAAAATTCAAGACAATAAAATGCACTCGAAAATGTTCTCTTTGTCATTGCGAGAAAAAAGATGGGATTTTCTTTAACATTTTTGTGTTTCTATTTTTAGTGTTGTTGTCGTCCTCTTGGTATTCTGTTCTACTGGTACTTGGTTGTTTTTGTTGTGGGATTTATTGTTGCTCTTGGTTTTTGCTATTTTTGTTGTGGGGTTGTGTGACTTTGCCAAAGGCGCTTTGTTTCAAAAATGAATGTCGACATTTTTATTTGAGTTGAGTTGAATGGAGTTGCGTTCTAAATTATTTTTTTTTTTTTTTGTATTTAAAACTTCAAGTTCCATAAAGTTTTTTTTCTTTTACTTGCACTTCTTTATTTCTTTCCTTTTTTCTCTATCTTTTCTCTCTTTTCTTTTCGCTTTTAGTGCTTCATAGTGCTTGTGGGATTTTAAGCTCTGTTGTAAACATTAAAAAGATCGGATTTTTAAGTTTCGCGCCTGCCAGCACCCGTATGTTTTTTTTACTTTACTTTTCACTTACATATACACATTAAGTGTCGGCTCTATAGTCACACGCAGCACATACATATAAAGGACTACTATGTGACGAAGTCTTCTTACTTTTGTTTATTAACTACAGAAGGTGTTGACGATAATGTGGCAGAAAGCCACTTAAATACACGCACACACATATAGAGCGACCAAAATTTATATGCAGAATGTTTTTAGGCTGGCTCTTATATGGTTTAAAGTTGTTTTTCTAAAAAGTGTATCGGAAAAACTTATATACACTTTTTCAGCCATAACTTATCCTGTGCCCAACGAATAATTTTTTTTTTTTTGGGACACGCCTGTCTTTTGGGTGATTTGAATAAAATTTTCGAGTACCCCATTTTTTTTACGGATTTCTGTTAAACATCTTAGTTCGGCATATTTTCAATGAAAAATTTCAAAATCCTTAGAGCACTTCGGAAATGATCGGCTAACGAACGATTTCCATGTTGCTTTAGCCGAAGCAAAAAAGGATAATTCTGAAAAATAGTTCCAAATGATTTTTTTTTCTGGATACATAAAAACTAACGTGTGAAAAGTACATTGCAAATTCGTATGCCCAAAAAAAGTTTGTCAAGTTCAAAAGTTGCGAAAATATATTTTTTTAAATTATTTCGCTTACGGCTGCAGTTACGAAAAAATAGTGGTCGACTGTTATTTAGTGAGTCAACAGTTGTTTAGCTTTAATGATTTACTACGAAAAAGTCTCATGAATTTTTTTTTTTGTTTGTTACTCATGGTTTAGGAGATATCTTTCATAAACTGTTCCAGTTTTGAAAAACTAGTTACTTATGGAAATCTCCCGGGCTATTTTTCACTAGATAAAAAGCAACGGGATCTTTTTTATTAACACAACTATTATTACAACTTCCGGGTCAAGATTTTTATGTGGCTGATGGACGATGTAATAAGTATTCAGGAACAATACCGAACAAAAAAGCAAACAAAATTTCTTAAGAAGTTTCTTGTGTGGCAATCCATTTGCAGCTGTGGCAAAGGAAGCCAAGCATTTGTGACATCAGAAACGATAAATACAGAAATGTATATTAAGAAGTATCTTCAAAACGGCTTTTGCCTTTCCTAAAACAGCACAGAGTGCCTATATATTTTTGGCCCGATTTAGCATCATGCCACTATAGAAAAAAGGCCCTTGAGTGGTTTGCAAATAATAATGTAAATTTTGTACGACGCACAAAGGGGTATTGTATGCGCTTTTACGCATTTAATTGAAAAAAAAAAAAATTAAAGTACCGGCTTTTTTTGATACTGTTTTAAAGATAATTAAATTCTACAATAAAAAATGTTGACGTAGCATTACTAATAAAAAAGTTATATGCGGTTGAAGATCAACTTTTTTTTGCTTTCGTTCGCGCTCTGTGAAAAATTTGAATTTGTGGGCCTTTTTAAATTACAATTTTATTAAAAAAAAAGTTTTTTGTGGAAAAAGTTTTGATGGAACCTTTAACTTCAGGTAATTGTGGTTCTTACTACATAAAAGTTTTTTTGAGTTAATGTTTAAAAAATTTTGTTTATTATATATTAAATATGTGTTAAAAAATTAAGGTTTTTTATTATTCAAGTGGAGTTAAAGTATTTTAGGTTGTGCAAGGTTTTCATCTTGTTATGATTTTTTTTAACTATAGACAGTCCATAATAAGTGTCAAAAATTTGGTTGTGCCATGTTTTGCTCCTTCGGAATTATTAAACTTTTTGTGAGAGAACTCCAGTCGCTATTATCACAAGAAGCAAGTACAGCCACCAACAATGCAATGATTTTTTTTCCATTCGTTTTGTTTTTCTTCTTAAATTTTGATAGACCCTTTTAGTTCAGGTATTTTTGTAATACAAAAGTGGTTTTTGTTTTGTGAAAAAGTGTTTTGTTATATATAAATTTTTTTTTTTTTATGTTCGTTAGTTTAAAATTAAGTGCATTTTGGCTATATACATAGACATATAGTCGTTCAAAAGTGAGCTAAAACATAAATCTTTTGATTTTAATAAAGAGTAGACACTTAAGTTACTTTTTATGAAAAAAAGGGTTGCGGGTTTTTGCGCGGCTGTGAGAAATTTTCATTTTTCTAAGGCAAACTGACATGTACAATATGTATGAAAGTGGAGCAAAAAATAAATAAAAAGTTAACTACAGACATATAGACAGATAATTACCACAAAAAATCTGCAGAGGGTGTCAATAAACTTTATTGAATAAAGTACGCTGAGTTTTTAAAAATTTTTGAAGATCATTAAGAGGTCGCTCATCGCCGTTTTATGCAAAATCCAGGCTTAGTACAGTTTTCATTTTATTACGATTTAAGAAACGCTCGAAATGAGTCATCTGATATATCAAACTTTTTGTCTTGGGTCAAGGTATATAAAAACATTATATCTCGAATTTAGAATTATTCATATATTGTTGTTTTAGATGAAAAACCGAAAGAAAACATGTTTTCGTTATTTCGGCCTGCTGTAAAACTCTTAAACTACATCTTGGAAAAACTGTTTTTCATAAGTTTATCATAAAATCATACAAGAAATAATTTTCTTTTGCATCTTAACCCGTTATATCCTGTTTTTATGAGTTTTCTTGACCCTTTTTTCCAAAATCTTGGCTAAAATGGGTTAAAATGTTCTACAAAAATATTCTCCAAAAAATTTCACTAGGATTCACCAAAGACAGAAATCCTTAAAACTTCAGAATAATGCGTAAAAAATTTGATGACAATTTTCAATTTCCGTTTTTTATTGCTATTAAAAAAAAATTTCACTACATAATGTGCAACTGCATAAGTTTTCTACTTTTTTATGCATAATTAACAAAAAAAATAAGTTATTATAACCCTCATTAGTCTGGATGAATTAATAGCGTGTTTTGGTATCTAATAATTTAATACCCCACTGTGCGACGGGAGGCTAACCCACCCAACTGTTCAGAACTCCAACCAATGGAGAGTTATTGGGCGCTCGTGAAAAGGGAATTGAAGAACACAGGAACGTTATCCCAGGACATGTCTGACTTCAAGCGTAAATGGACCGGCTCCTCCAAAAAGGTAACGGAAACAACTATAAAATCGTTAATGACAGGATTCCCGCAAAAGCTGGGTAGATTTAAAAAATTCCGATTAATATTCCAATATGTTTAATGAATTTCTATAATATATTAATAAATTCACATATTTTTAAGAATTTTTAAATTGAACGGCTTAAGTTTTATTTAACTTTAAGCGTGTATAAGTTTTTTTCGACACACTCTTTATTACGTAACTTTCGAAAATTATTAAAGTGAATGTTACTCTAACGATTTTAATGAAATTTTCACAAATTATAATTTTGAATCGTAAAATTTAAGATATTCGCAGCAACATATAATTTTTAAAATTTTTTTTTTTTAATTTCATGTTACTCATACGTCCTGTTGTACAAAATTTTATTGTGCAGCTGATCGTGTCTTCGAAAAACGAAATCTTTTAAATAAAATTCACCCTAAACTATTACCAGATGCACTTATGCATCGTAAATGCATACAAGAAAAAAACAGCAAAAATTGCTACTCATTTGCATTGGAGTTCGTTCTTTTTATGTTGCATGCCTGTCGTAAGCGAATTTTTGTTTTTTAAAGCTTAAGAATTATAGTGTCAAAGTTTTTAGCATTTTTCTTTTTGTTTATTTTGTAAGAAAAAAAAGTACTATGTAATGGCATAAATGAATTTGTTGTCTGCTGTATAAGACCAACACACACATACTTATATGTACGTATGTGCACATGCAGTAACATATACTTAAATGCATACATACATACGTGCATACGGAGACTAATGTGACATGTGCTGTTTCATCTTAACGCTGCATAACTTAAGCTGTATATCCACACGGCTATGTCAATGTAGCGCTTTTAATATGCGTTTTTAAGCTAGACTGCTTCAAAAAAGATATAGTTTCCCCATATTCTCTTCAAAATCGAACCAAAATTACAAGGTTAAGGACGCGTCGCTTCACGCTTTGCTCCAAGCACCCACTATGGTCGCAATTCGCAACTTGGTCTTTGCCACGCTTTGCTTTGAGCGCAATTCACTGATTCACATTCTTTAGTAAACTAATTTTATTTTCAGACATTAGTTAACCAAAAGCTAAACCTCTTAATTTAATTTTTAGACCATTAGTCAACCAAAAGCTGATGCTGTAGAAATAGAATTCACATAAGTTTTGAGAAAATTCTGAAAATATTTTAAAAATTAAATCGTGTTTTTGCTCTTTTAGGTTAAAATGTATCAAAAACCATACGTGAAAGAGCGCTTCCAAGACTGTGTTCTGATTCTGCACCAAAAACTACATCGAAAATGCCTAATTATACCCTACACCCAGGGTATATTCACTTTGTCCTTCCGTTTGTAACGCACAGAAGGAGGCGTGGCAGATATAGAAAAATATATATATTCTCGATCAGCGTCACCTCATGAGTCGATATCGATATCGATATGAGCGAAATCGGTTAACGGACACGCCTACCGCCCATACAAATAATATATTCAAAATGGAGTCATAGGAATATTTTTCACGAAAATGCAACCAAAATACACATAAATACTACGAATTGTAAGCGCAAGCTCTAAAAAAAACAAGGCAAATTTGAACAAGAGGGCGTGGCACCTCCCATATAAGCAAAAGCTTCAAAACGCTATACTGAAAACGTTTTTTGATATATTCGAATCAAATTTGACTCAGATACTAAAAATTATAAATGAAAGATCTCAACAAGAATTGGGTGAATTCAGACAACGGGGCGTGGCACCTCCCATATAAGCAAAAGTTTCAAAATGCTATACTGAATGAGTTTTTTGAGATAATCCAACTAAATTTCACTCAAATACTAAAGACTATAAATGCACCCTCTAAGCTGAAACTGGACGAACTCGGAAAAGAGGGCGTGGCACCTACTTTAGAAGCAAAAGCTTCAAAATACTGCAGTGTAGGGTATTTATTTTTTGGCCGGGCCAAAAGTTACACCCTTACTAGTTTTGTTTTGGTTTGTGTTTTTTTTTCAAATACATAGTGTTATTTAATAGTTTTGCTCAAAAGTAAACATATCTTCGGGTTAAAACTACAACTAGATATCTACATATATTGAAGTTTTGAGTTAAGTACGCAAAAACATGAAGAAAAAAGGGCGCTATGCTCCAATTTAATCGGTTTTTTGAAATGTCGTTCCCATCCAATTTTATTTAAAGAATAGAAAGAAGAAAACTTCAAAATCCCATACAAAAACCGAATTTCAAAACATTTAAAATGCTTTTTTTTTCAAAACATGAAAAATGTGGATGTCTAGTTGTAGTTTTAACCCAACGATATATGCAATAAAAAATGAGGTTAAATAAAAATTAATTTAAATTTAGTCAACGTGATTTTTTTCTTTCTCATTGTTTTAGTTAACCAAAACCCTGCGAATATAAAACCTTAGTTTAACTTTTGTGACCGTTTTAGTTCACTAATTAGTTACTTACTGACTGCGAATCCGAAACTAAGGTGATAGTAAACTTCAAAGTAATTTAAATCAAAAACCAATCAGTAATCTGTTATTCTCCTTAAACTAAAGATCACACAATTAATGCTTCACTTGGATTAGGAATTCCAAAAACATGTACAAAAATTTATTCGACCTTTTTTATTGCAAATTAATTTTTTGTCGTGGTTTTTATTTCAAATATTCCCAATATTTCAAGGAAGATCTTTTTTTATCTTCAGGGGGGAAAATTGGACTTGAAGAAATAAATATTATGTCAGTACAAACGTTTACTAGTCTACAGTGAATATTCTCAGGTGCATAAAGTGAACCATACAGGTGTGACGAATTTAGAAGTTTTCTGGTTGGAAATTTTAAGCTATTTTCGAGCTTTTCAACTGTAACTTCAAGCTGTCTGGGAAATTTTCCATTTTCCGGAAAAGCGGAAAAATTGGTCTGCATAGCTTAGTTTATTTTTTCAGCCAGACGAATCCGCGGGAAGACTAAGCGATGAAATCTTTTAACGCAGGAATTTTGAGCAACTTTTGAGCTAATTTTGAGCTAAAAGCATTTTCCGAAAAACTCCCAATTTTCCTGGAAAATCCCCGAAAAATTTTTTTTATGGCAAACTTTATTTTTTTACGCCAGACGAATCCGCGGGAAGAGTATGCGATGAAATCTAGCTAGTTTGGAGCTGACCTTGAATGAATTGTTTTCCGGAAATCCTTAAATATCCCCGGAAAGTCCAAAAAAAATTTTTAAAGGGCTTGGCTTATTTTTTGAGCCAGACGAATCCATGAGAATATTTGCCGATCATATCATTTGACACACGTATTTCGAGCTAGTTTTGAGCTTATCAAAAACGTAAAGTTTTTTCCGGAAAACCCCCAACTTTCCCGGAAAATTCCAGAAAACCTTTTTTATGGCGGTGCCATGACATAATCCCCACGGACATAATCCCCATTTCGTATATGGGGATTAACTCCGAATAATTTGAGGAATGGGGATTATATCCGAAAGTTTTTCGCGGATCAATAATATATCCAACACCTAGTTTGCTAGCCACAGTAATTTAACATAAGAGTAGGAGTAAGTGGGCGGCCTGTGCCAGCAGCTCAGTGTTCAATACTCCCAAAAATTCAACACCGGTTATCGGCGTCCTTCGCAGATCTGTCGATAATATATCCAATAATTTGCGGACATAACACCCATTTACGAAATGGTGATTATATCCGTGAGGATTATGTCATGGCACCGACATAAAAATAAGTTTTTTGGGATTTTCCGGGAAAGTTTGGAGTTTTCCGGAATAGTATCTGGCATAAAAGCTAAAATATATCAAATTTGGGATAAGTTTTATATTTTTATTTTCTTGCAGTTACTAAATAATATACTTAAATATATTTTTTAGATAAATCTTATTGTCTGAATCTTATAACGAAATACAAAAATACAATAAAAAAATAATTACTGAAGCTTAAAGAAATGATGAAGAAATTTTTTCCATAACTTTCAAAATTTTTTTTTTTTGATTCAGTCTAACATGTATGAGTATGTGCAACCTGACATTACTTGGGGCGCTGCTAATGAAGCGTACAATTTCAATTAAGCTCCATTAATGAGATTTTCTTGCTTTTTTCAACCTTGTTCATATATTTCTTTAAAACTTTTTTCGATATACACTTACGTATGTATGTATGAATAAATTTTATGATAATAAAAGCATACAATTGAATTGAGCTTTGCGCAAATTTTCAGTGCACATTTAAAATTTAAGTTTTTTGCTATAAAAAGTGTTGAAAATATTATTTTCTTTAGTTAAAAATGAATTCTGTTGAAAAGAGCAAAATGAAATTATTATAAAAATCCACGAAATAATAAAACTGTTTATATCTATTTATATTTGCATAACATAAGGAAGAGTTCTGAAAAGTATGCAATGCAATTTGCTGGATATGTTAGAAAAATACTGAAATTATTGCAACATTTTAAAAGCGCTCTTCTTCCTAGAAATTATGCATTTTTAAAGTGAAGCAACAATTTAAATATTTGATAAACAAGTTGCCGCTGGCAGGGCTTTGAACATAAAATACATACAAACATTTACACACACACATACATGCATATAAGATAGCAGCAAAATGCATAACAAGCATTTGAATGAATCTGCATATTCAGTGAACGAACGCTTGTTATTATTATTATTATTATAACTCTTGTTGTTGTTGTTGTTGTTATTGTTGTTGCTACAACAATATAACATTATCAGCGAAGCGTACAAAATTGCAAAAGCACCAAGAGCAACATAATGTTGTAGAGGAGCAGTAGCCGGAAGGACAGCTCCTGCAATTTTGTTATTTTTTGCATAATTTGCATTAAACATTTTACGAGTTTGTGGGCTGTTTCTTCGTTTACTCATTCTATAGCGAATTTTAATCATTTCCAACATCAAAATTATAACGAAAATCAAAAGTATAATACAAAAAAAAAAAAATTGGCTTTAAACGTTGTCATGAAGTTGACCCGTTGTTAAGGAAAAAATTAATGTGTATGAGACTGTGAAACCAGCCACTAACATCTATTTAAAAATTTTATGGATCGATGCCTTTCAATTGGGCATTAATTTTAACTGAGGTTGTCTATTTTTTTTTTAAGTGAAACCAGCTGGTGGCTCAACGTTGAGCGACACACTGGAGTCAGAAATCCAAAAAAGCGTTTGAGCATAAAGTTTACATACCTACAGAGACCTCTGTAAATAAGTGGAAAACATAATTTAGGTTGATCTATTTGCAATATAACAAAAAGAAATCTCTCAGTGTAGGTTTGTTAAATGTGTTTCTCAAATCGGGAGCAATTTCCTTTATTTTAATATTATATGCATACAAAAATACACTTACATAAAAAATTTGTTGAATTAATATCAGACATGGTAAATTTTAATAAATTCGCAGAAATTCCTCAAGCGTCGTAAACAGAGTACATTTTTCTGCCCCGCGATGCCCCAAAGAAAGTTATTACGATCTTTGTAAAGTATTTCATATTCGTAATTTTTAAACGATCCCATAAAGTAAGTATTTCATTTCATTTCATTTCATTTCATTTCACTTCATTTCATTTCATTTCATTTCATTTCATTTCATTTCATTTCATTTCATTTCATTTCATTTCATTTCATTTCATTTCATTTCATTTCATTTCATTTCATTTCATTTCATTTCATTTCATTTCATTTCATTTCATTTCATTTCATTTCATTTCATTTCAATTCATTTCATTTCATTTCATTTCATTTCATTTCATTTCATTTCATTTCATTTCATTTCATTTCATTTCATTTCATTTCATTTCATTTCATTTCATTTCATTTCATTTCATTTCATTTCATTTCATTTCATTTCATTTCATTTCATTTCATTTCATTTCATTTCATTTCATTTCATTTCATTTCATTTCATTTCATTTCATTTCATTTCATTTCATTTCATTTCATTTCATTTCATTTCATTTCATTTCATTTCATTTCATTTCATTTCATTTCATTTCATTTCATTTCATTTCATTTCATTTCATTTCATTTCATTTCATTTCATTTCATTTCATTTCATTTCATTTCATTTCATTTCATTTCATTTCATTTCATTTCATTTCATTTCATTTCATTTCATTTCATTTCATTTCATTTCATTTCATTTCATTTCATTTCATTTCATTTCATTTCATTTCATTTCATTTCATTTCATTTCATTTCATTTCATTTCATTTCATTTCATTTCATTTCATTTCATTTCATTTCATTTCATTTCATTTCATTTCATTTCATTTCATTTCATTTCATTTCATTTCATTTCATTTCAATTCATTTCAATTCATTTCATTTCATTTCAAATGTCAGCTTTTCTGTTTTTGGGGCCGTTGGCTTTAAATCTGAAAACTATTTTTTAAAAATCAAAATGGTGGACAATTTTCTTAAAAATTGATAATATCAAAATATAATTGTGGGGTTTTTTGAAGTCGCTAATTTTGAATTCGGTATCATCTTTTTTATAAACAAAATGGCGGAACTTTTTTCTTAAAAATTGATTATAGTACGACAAAATTGTGGCTGGAGGGTTTTTGACGTTGTTAATTTTGAATCCGATATCATAGTTTTTGTAAACAAAATGGCGGACAATTTTTTATTTATTTTTGTACTTCAAATAATAACGAAATTAAAGCGATTTCAATGTTTTGGTTTTATGGAAGGTGGGCGTGTCCATAACCTGATCTCGTCCATTTTCAAGAAATAAATAGATGCTATAGATGCTTTATTGATTTATCTCAAAAGTAGTCCAAGAAGGGGTGTGAAGAGGGAGCCAGATAAATGCGAAGAACCTTCAGAGAACCTCATATTACACATTTAAATGATCTAGACGTTGCGACTCCATAAAACATTTTAGTTATATTCCACAGAGTGCAAAATTCGTAAATTTGGGAAATGAAATTAGAGATTTTTTGTGATGATCCAGACATCCTTTTTATATTAAAATTAACATCTAAGGTAGTACGCAAATCTTCAGAAAAATTATCAAATTATGGTAAGTTTCAGGACGTAAGATCATTTAGTTTTAAAGATACACTTATTTAAACTTTCACACATATTAAGAGATTTTTTGAAAAAATCTGAATTCATCAAGTTAAAGACTTGAAAACTCAGAAACAGTGTTATTTCTTGGTATTTCGGTCCTTGAAATATAGATATTTAGCTTTAAACTTGTGCAAAAAAATTATTACTTTTAATACAAAAATTTTCGGAGTTATGACCGGCTAGCGCTCTCTTATAGACCACGGTGCGAAGTGTCCGCCTAAGGTTCGAAGGAGTTAAGCTTATTTCAAATTTAATTTTTCACCGATTACAAGCACGTTACTAATGGGTCATTCCATTTGAATCTCGGTTTTTATGAAACACGTAGATAGTAGTAGATTAAAATTATGATTTCCCAACATGTCTCTCGAACAAACTTATTCTCCATCTGCTCTTCATATAGAAGTCTCATACAAAATTTACCTGTAAACATGAATTTTGTATGGGAGCTTCAAGTGGGGTGTGGATCCGAAAGTAAAAACGTGCAAACATGTAGAACTAGACAATAAGATAGCATAATCTGTGCGATATATTGACTTACTTACAACTTAATGTTATAGCATTAAACGATTCATATTTAATCTAAAAAAAAATAAAAAAAAAACATTAAATGCCGACATCAACTCAAAAATTAAAAACTTTGCAAACTTTTTAGCTCATGTTAAAAATCTTCTACTTAAACCGGAAACTTCTTAACTTTTTTCATACTGTAAGCAACATAAATTTCTGTACGCGAACAACATTTTGCTACGAACCCAAACATTTGTAACATCTACTCCAGCGTAAACAACTTGGAATGCCAACAAAAATACAAAAACTTTGGCAACGCCTGGCACTCCACGTAAGCTTTTCATTAAATTACATGAAAAATAAAAAAAAAATTAAAAACAAAAATAAAAAAACGCTGCTAAGAAAACACAAAAACTTGTGAAAACTTTACAACACAAAGTGTGAGCGATGAGCGACTTTTGAATTTCTTCCTATGCAAGCGAAAATAATGCAGTTAAGAAAAACGCCTACACTTGCCACGCCTACTATGGTCGCCACGCCGGCAGTCACTGCGCGCCAGTGGTAACAGCTTTCGCCAGCAGTTTTGACGAGTTTTCTTTGTACGTGTTCTGTGGTCTTTGCGCTATGTCACTTACGCGTTGTCGTTTTCTTACTTTAACCCTTGAATGCATTTGATTTTTGCTTGTGAATTTGTCACAAACTGATTTTATAGAACAAATGCAGAGTTGTACAAATGGTAGCCACCAACTCATTTTTTAGACGAAATTAATACTTTTTTGTAATTAATATCACTGGTGTTTGCCCCAAGGCAGAAATTTAGGTCCATAAAGTGAGCCATACAGGTTTGACGAATTTCGATGATTTTTGGTTGGGAATTTCGAGCTATGTTTGAGCCTTTCAACAGTAATTTCGAGCTGTCTAGGAAATCTTCCATTTTCCGGAAAAGCGGAAAAACTGTTCTGCATGGCTTAGCTTATTTTTTCAGCCAGATGAATCCGCAGGAAGAGTAAGCAATGAAATCTTTTACCGCAGAAATTTCGACTGACCTTGAATGTAGTGTTTTTCGGAAAACCTTAAATTTCCTCGGAAAATCTCAAAAAAAATGTATAAGGGCTTGCTTTATTTTGTCAGCCAAACGTACCAATGAGAATACTTGACGATCATATCATTTGTCACACGAATTTTGAGCTAGTTTCGAGCTCATCAAAAACGAAAAGTGTTTTCCGGAAAACCCCAAACTTTCCCGGAAAATCCCAAAAATCCTTTTTTTATGGCGGTGCCATGACATAATCCCCATTTCTTAAATGGCTGTTATGTCCCCAAATTATTGGAAATATTATAGACTGATCCGAGGCCGAAAGCCGCCGCGAAGACGGTGTTGGATTTCGTAAATGGGGATCAATTCCGAATAATTTGCGGACGTAACACCCATTTACGAAATGGGGACTATGTCCGTGGGGATTGTGTCATGGCACCGCCACAAAAAAAAGTATATGCTTGAAAAATTGAAAGAGACCTGAAATTAAAATTTTAAAAATAAATCATCTAAGTATTAAATTTTTTTCGAATTGCTCAACATTTTCCGAAATTATCTTCACAGCGAAGTCCGTCGAAAAGCTCTGGAATGGAACCCACAAGACAGTAGAAGACGTGGTAGACCGAGAACCATCTGGAAATGGTAGCAAGATAAGGAAATTCAAGTATCAGAAAAATCATGGCAAGTTATAAAAGTCATCGCCAAGGATCGTGACAAATGGAAAGTAATAAGAATTAGAGAAAAAGGCAATACAGTATAATCTACAATTTCAGATTTCCGCTTCGTAAGGGTTAACAATATTTGTCCAACTTGCAGAACATCAAATTTCTTTTCGACAGTACTTCATCTTCCTCTTCCAAGTATTTTTTACTTGTCATTGTTTAACTCTATTTCTCAGGCATCGCCATCTGTGTAGCAACGACGAACAAATATTTGTTTGCTCCTCCATCTGACATTTGGTTTATTGTCGCTTGCTCGCTCTCGCTCAAGCTCTTAATGTTCTTTCTCTTTCTTATGCTTTTCATTAACAAGTTTTAAAAACTTAACTTTTATGCAACTGTATTCGTAGCCTTTTGTGTTGTTCTTGGTGCTGCTGCTACTGATGTTGTTGGGGTTTTTGTTGCATGTCCTCAAAGTTACGTTTGTTTAGTTTGTGTCATTGTGAATTTTAGTTGCATTTGCTCGCTCGAAGTGACAGTAAAATTCTTACCAAAATGTCAACAGAAATTATGAAGCAATTAAGAGTTCTTAAGACAGATAATAAAAATGAAAACTTCACAAAGATGCAAAGGATGCATAATCGTAATATTTATTTTTTATTTTTTCCTTTTCAGTCTTGGTTGACTTAATGTACCTCTAAAAAGTATGCAATGGAATTATGAAGGATTTAATGTTTCCTTTCTTTATATACAAATGAAGAAAAATAATTTTATGAATTATTTTTTCCAAGAAATTGTGTATGCTTATAATGTTGCAACAAAAAAAAAAGAAAAGAAAAGACAAAAAGGAATGATGGAATAAGCTTAAAAGTTAAATTAGTCTCAGTGACAATATCTTATTCATTCACATCACTTCGTTAGTTTCTTTTTTAGAGTACTGAGTACTTTAGTTTAAGTAAAATAACTTAATTAAATGCTGCTCATATACTAAACATATTATTTTCATAATTATGAACAAAAATTTACAACAAATATTATATTTTATTATGTCACCGTGATCCTAGCAAATATTGCCTTGTTAGTTCCTAATAAATAAAAAAAATAATAATAATAAAATTCTTAATAAAGAATAATAAAGGTTTTTAGATTCAATCATATACATATTTGGTTATTATTAACAAATATACGATTGAACCAATAAAATTGCTTAAATATGCCGCTCATTAAATAATATCAAATATTCGATTCGCCTATATCAAATATGTTATTTGTTTATTATTACGAAATTTTGATGTATTTCTCGGTGTAGAGGCTGAAATACCTTCTCAAATGTCTTTTATCGAACTATATCTTACAATGTTTGATACATAACATTTTAACATATTTAACTTGTATGGGGGCTGCCACTCCCACTGGTAATATTTCACCTACTTTTAGCTCAGTGAAGCCCTAAGTATAGCAAGTAGACTCCCTATAGTGAACATCAGAAAGATTGCTCTATTAGTTTTATTTTTATATCGTATTAAAATTTGGTAGGCGGTGCCAGGATCTTTTTGAGTATTCCGGATATAATAGCGTAACAAATATTTTTTCTAGTCGACTGAGTTAATATTAAATTACTAATATGCATCACTCAACTAAGTATCCCTAAAATTGCTTTAGCCGTTAACAAAAAATAGGTTAGCCATTTATTAATATATAAATGCAGAGTGGGTAGAAATCTGGCGGACACCGAAAAATTAGACTGTTCTGAACAACTTTTTTCCATTAGAACAGTCAAATTAGATAAGAGTCTTGTACAAATTCCAAACTTCTTAAAACATATAGCAATCGATAGAGAACTTTGCCATGAACAACACATCAAAATGGGTCCACCCAATTTTTCTGGGAAATTATGTAAATTGGGGGTTTCTCGTGAATAACCAGGAAAAAAATTTTGATGTTTCCGATTTTAGTAATATGTATTTGATTATGTTATACCTGCACATGTATGTCCTCAACCCAGATACAAAATATTTTTAAATTAACTATCCAGAGGATTTTAAAAATTTGACCAACTGGCAGGAATGCGCTACTTTAAATCAAATTTTTAATACCCTCTAACTTGTAAGCCAGACTTTATGCAGTAAAAATATTTTTTACCTGGATGTAGGACATACTTATATAGGTATAACATAAACAAATATTAATAAAATCGGTAACATCAAAATTTTTTACCTCGTAATTCACGGGGAAAACCACAATTTAGATAATTTTCCGGAAAAATTGGGTGGACCCATTTTGATATGTTGTTCACTGCAAAATTCTCTTTCGATTGGCATAGGCTTAATGACATTTGGAATTTGTGCATGACTCACATATACGAACATTTCCCAAGCGACGAACGTGACCCTCATAAACAATTAAAGAGCAAAAGAAGCGGAAGTAGAACATATTTTTATTTTAGTTTTTACTTTACATTATAGCTCTTACCCCTGCGGGTAAGGGGTCAGAATATGCCCGAGGTAAGCATGCCTGTCGTAAGAGGCGACTAAAAGCGGGTGACCAGCCAGGGTGTGGAAGGGCGTAGCGTTGGACAGCGTTGCGCCTTGAAAGAAAACCCACAATGCCCGTAACTGGCACTGACAAGGCGAGTCGATGCCGCCTTAAAATAAGCATCTTGTCAAAGTCAAAATCCTGAAGCGTCTGACCCAGAGTGGGCGGCTCCCAGGTCAGCGTCTGTTCCAGATTGGGCGGCTGAAATTAAAAGTGAATTTGGCCACTATATTTGCAGCGCTTGCCGGATCCAGCTTTAAGCTTATAACTTACTGCGTGGGGCGTTGCCGGGAAGATTATACTAATGAAGCATGGATCGAAAAACAATGGGAAATAACTCTCCAAGTGGTACCCACCAGAGTGTGGTTAATCCACCTGCCTCGGCAGCATGCACATCGGATTTGGAGGTGCAAGAAACATGCATAGTTAGGAATGATTCTCCTATAACTGGAACCAATATGGTTTCTCAAAATTTTAAAATCCTTTCGATGAAAACTCGAACACGCATCGGCTCTTGGAATGTCCGAACTCTAAATGAACCAGGCAAAATACACCAAGCCGTTAGAGAACTCCACAAATTCAACCTTGAGATATTGGGATTAAGCGAGTGTAGATGGAATGGTGCCGGCGAATATGTACTTCCTGACGGCGAAAAATTTCTATACTCCGGTAGAGCCCAAAATGACATCCACAGGGATGGAGTTGGATTTTTGTTAAGTAAAACTGCAGTAAAGGCAGTAATGGAATGGAAACCTGTAAACGAAAGACTCATTTGGTGCAGATTTCGAACCCCCGCAAGAAATATTACCATCTTTCAAGCATACGCGCCCACCGAGTTGGCAGAGAGAGAAACCAAAGATGAATTCTACAGCCAGCTCGCCGCAGCAATAAACAGTGCTCACAAAAACGACATCATAATGGTTATGGGCGATTTGAATGCCAAATTAGGCTCAGAAAACCTTAACCTAGAGCACGTGATTGGAAGACATGGTTTGGGTGCGAGAAACGACAATGGAGAGCTTCTCATTGACGCCTGCAATACAGCCGGTCTTGTCGTTGGAGGTACGCTATTCCCACACAAAAAATGCCATAAAGCTACTTGGGTGTCTCCAGACAACACCACTGAAAACCAAATCGACCACTTCTGCATTAGCAGAAAATGGAGAGGGAGTCTTCTGGACGTACGAGTAAAGAGGGCCGCTGACATAGGCTCCGACCACCATCTTCTCGTCGCGGTCATTCGACTAAAACTTGCCGCTAATAAACGTCCCAGCGACCAATCTGTAGCAAAAAAATTCGACGTGCTTAAGCTTAAGAACGACGAGATACGCAGATCTTTCGTAGAAGAACTTAAAACAGTTCCGTTCGATTGTGGTGGAAGTATTGAAACATCATGGAGGGCCGCTAAGGCTGCGTTCTTAAAATCCAGTGAAAAAATACTTGGGTTTCGACCCTCGAACAAGAAGCACTGGATGAGCGAGGAAACGTGGGATCTTGTCGAAAAAAGAAGACGCGCGAAAAAACTGAGAGACGACGCTAAAACTAGAGCGCAAAAGAACGTCGCCAAAAAGGTCTTTAACTCTCTCAATAAAGAAGTCAGGCGATCGTGCAGACAAGACAAAAGAAGAATGTATAACGACCTCGCGAGCGAAGCCGAAAGCGCTGCAAATGCTCAAAATCTCAGGCAGCTTTACGATATCATCCGCAGATTATCAGGCAGAAAACTCCAACAGAGCCGCCCTATCAAAGACAAAAATGGAAATCTCTTAACATCAGCGGACGAACAACTAAACAGATGGAAAGAGTATTTTTGTGATATACTAAATCCCATGTCTACCACATCCCCGCAACCAGAATCACCAACTACAACTGCCGCAGTGACTCGCAGTAGTAGTCGAATACAAACACCGCCGCCTACAATTGACGAAATAGTGAAAGCAATCCAAAGCATGAAAAACAACAAGGCCGCTGGTATAGATCAAATAACAGCTGAACTGCTAAAGGCATGCCCCATAACATCAGCTAAAATTCTCCATCCTCTGTTCACCAAAATCTGGAGTGAAGAGCGTTTGCCAGAAGATTGGCTACATGGCATGTTAGTCAAATTGCCGAAAAAAGGTGACCTAAGCGAGTGCCGAAACTATAGAGGCATCACCTTGCTCTCAGTACCATCAAAAGTACTGACGAAAGTGCTTCTGAGCAGGGTAAGCGAAAAACTTGATTCGGCCATTCGAAAGCAGCAAGCAGGATTCCGGCGAAACAGATCATGCGTGGATCAAATCAACACCCTCAGAATAATTGTCGAACAATCATGCGAGTGGCGTGCAGCACTTCAACTTGTCTTCGTTGACTATAGCACTGCCTTCGACAGTGTTTCCCGAGAAAACATCTGGGCGTCACTGCAACGAAGAGGTATTGCCGCAAAGGCCATAAACTTAGTACGTGCACAATATGAAGGCTTTAAATGCAGTGTGCTACACAACGGGTTGTTGTCACCGACATTCACCACTAATTCAGGCGTACGGCAGGGGTGTTTACTGTCACCATCTCTCTTCCTTATCGTTCTTGACGATATTCTAGATAAAGCTCTTAATAAGGCCAAAAGGGGTATCCAATGGAACTTTACTGAACATCTAGAAGACCTCGACTACGCCGACGACATCTGCCTCTTATCGTCCAAACATTCAGATATGCAAAACAAAATTGAAGACCTTGTCTTGGAATCACAAAAGGCCGGCCTGAAAATCAACGTATCCAAGACTAAAAGCATGAAGCTAAACGCAAGCAATGACATCACGTTTAAAGCTGGCAGTGATGACATCGGAAACGTCGATAGCTTCACGTATTTAGGCAGCATTATCTCCATGGATGGTGGAGCAAAAGAGGATATCAACTCAAGAATAGCAAAAGCAAAAGGCGCGTTTGCTCAACTGAACAATATATGGTCTTCATCCGTTATATCCACCAAAACGAGAGTACGCATTTTTGATTCGAATGTGAAATCGGTTTTGTTATATGGGTGCGAAACATGGCTTGTTACTGAACAACTAACGAACAAGCTGCAAGTATTCGTCAACAAATGCTTAAGGCGTATACTAAAGGTTTGGTGGCCTCGCACTATATCAAATGCCGAGCTGCATCAAAAATGCAAACAGAAGGCAATAGCAAACGAAATCAAGCTGCGCAAATGGGGATGGATTGGTCACACTCTCCGGAAACCACACAGCGAAGTTTGTCGCCAGGCCCTTGAGTGGAATCCACAAGGCAGTAGAGGACGTGGTAGACCCAAAACCAACTGGAAAAGGTCGTTGGAAAAGGAAATTCAAGAATCGGGAAAATCGTGGCAAGAGATCAAAGTCATCGCAAAGGAACGTGACAAATGGAGAGATTTCATATTGGCCCTATGCTCCTCCTAGGAGTTAAAGGAGAATACATACATACATACATAGCTCTTAGAAAGCGCTATAATTAGTGGCAACGTAAATAGCAGGTGAAGTCCTGGTTCTAAGATACACGCAAAAAAAGACACAAAACGAACGTGACAAAAATAGAAGTAGTTTTCATGCCTATTCAAAAAAAGTCAGAATCCAGCGAAACAAGTCAGCATTTTTATCTTATGCAATAATGTTACTTTATAATGTTTTTTGTTTGATTCAAATGTCTTCTGTACTTTTCTTCGTTTTGATCATAATCTGAATCGATACGTGACAATATGAACGTGAAATTTTTTCCGTTATAATTCAATCGTGAATTGATTTGCATATTTATGTTTTTTAAATTTATTTAGTAAGTTTGATTTAAGCCAAATTCAATTTTGGGAGCAAAAAAATCTTGCACGCTGCTCTGGTGACAATTTTTAACTTTGCTATTCAGACAACTGCAACACTTTTATAATATTTTTACGCATTGTTCTTAAGTTTTAAGAATTTCTTGGCAGTGATGACCACTAGTGAAATTTTAAGTAAAATATTTTTGCAGACCACTTTAACCCATATTTTTTTGAAAAGGTGTCAAAAAGATCATAAAACATGATATGTATATTGAGTTAATGTGTTCTAAGAAAATGTTCTTCATGTGATTTTAATATGACCTTAATAGAACAAGATTTATCCAAAATGTAGTCTTATGGTTGTAAAGTAGAATGTAATTTCAAAAATACGTTGCTTTTGAGCCAGAAGTGACGAACGGGAACGGATTTTAATTTTTGAAACACTTCTGCTTGGCTTGCACTAGATTTGTGAAGCAATGATGAGAAATTATCTTTTTCAGCGGTTAACAGGACGAAAGAAATTGGACCAAAGAAAATAAAAAATTGACAGTTAATCGGGATTGCATTGTTCTCTTTTCATTTTTTTTTTATATCATTAATGTTGTACGAAAGATTATGTGGAAACACTGTTATCATGTATTAAGCAGTGAGATAGAAAAAATTTTAACACATGTTTTACCTAATAATTTTTTTTTTTTTGGGTGTAAAATTTAAAAATTTCTTTGATCTAGTTATCTTTGAAAATACGTCAGTTATGATTTTTAATGACAAACATGTTGATTTGTTGTGAGTTTGATCAAAATTTGTGAAGAAAAAGAAGTACGTCTTAAAATTATTAAAAATTTTCAAAAAAATCCAAATTAGTCCAACCAAAAATTAGCCAAAGAATTGAAGGTTTGCCGTTAAACTGTTTCTAATGTTATTAAAAGGTTTCAGGAGAATTTGACCATTGATATGAAACCTGGTTCGGGAAGAAAACAAGGACCATATGATATTGGGAAAGCCAAGAAAATTTAAAGCATATTGAAAAGATCTCCAACACATCTGCTAGAAAAGCTGCCCGGTTAGCCCAGTGCTCTGATTATTTGGTGTGAAAAGTTAAAGCCAGTGCAGGTTTGAAAACTTACAAAGTCCAAAAAGTTCCAGACAGGCAAATTAATGTGTTTATTGCTTAAATTAGTAAAATTTAAATGTTTCTCTAAGATAATACATAAAATGATAAATTTTTAATAACTTTTAATATTTTGGTCATGGTGGACCTTTTGGCGGAAGTGCCAATAAAGCCAGTATCTAATTTGACTGATCTATATGCCATTTTTCGAAGTACAAGTTTTACTTGTTTAATAAGAGAAGATTTCTTTCTCCTAACTACTTATAATTGATTTAATCTAAACTTCCACTAAAAATGTCAAAACTTTCCCATAGATATCGCTTCTTACTTTCTATTATGCGAATCTACAAAAAATTAACGCCATTCAAATTAAGTACAACAATTTGCTATGAAAATAATTGCAACAAAAACATAACAAACAGAGAGCCTGACTTGAAACCAGCATTTACGAGAACGATGAATTTGCAGCTGAACTAATTTGAATTTTCGAAAAATTGATGGCGTTGGCGGTGTTGAGTTAAACCAACAATTAAAGCAACACAGACGATAAAAATGCAATAAAAGAGAGAGTTCAAAACTAAAAAACGTAAAATTTGCATTTTTAAAATGGCGGTGAATTCAACACTTGCAACAATATCCCCACAGTTGTACAGTGTTACCAACATACGCGTTTTAAAGTTCAAATGGGCACAAAAGAAGTGTTATAAATTTAACACAAAAAAAGGAAGGGAGAGATACTGAAAATACAGTAAATTCGAAATGACGCAATTTGAAGTTTTGTGTAATTTTATGCGGAATGACAATTTTCCGTAAACGGAGGAGCAACAGCTGCATTCACATCCGCTGCAGCAATTGCAGCGGCGAACTCATACGCTCCTGAAAATGTTGGTGTGTGTGATGGGGGTAGTGGGCGTGCAACGAGCAACGTATAATTTAATTAAAAAACTTTCGCAATTAAATGCAAAATTGGTTTCAATTTGGTTTCAGCCAACAATTTTTCGGTCTGATTTTTTCCATTTTTTTTTTTTTTTTGGTTTTATTTTTTGGGCAACCCTTTACTTTATCGTGAGTTTAATTTTTTCTCTCTTTCTTTTTCTTTATTGCAGATGAGCTCCATGGTGATAAAACTCTCGACTGAGTGGGCGGCGTACGAGATGCAATGACACTAAGTGTGGCTGCAGGGTAAGTACAAAAAAGTGCTTCTTTTTTCTTTTTTTTGCAACATTGAAAAGGGGTTTACAGGTTTGTGGTCCTTTCTTTTTTTTTGACATGGGACCGTTGTGGTTAATGGTCGCTGCTAACTTTTTTCATTCACATTTTTTTTTTTTTTGTTTTTTTTTTCGGTTTGTTAATGTTCTTATCAAGTTGGCGTCGGCAACATTGTTAAGCGAATTTCGAAAAGGCATAAAAATATCGTATTGCAAAATGTGAGAAATGTATCAGTGTAAAATTGGTGCCGATAAGAGCCCCGCAATATCCTTTGACACATTCCCCGTCATTTTTATTGTATATCTTGACTTTTCATCATACGTATGTGTTGGGGTGGATATTATATTTCCAATGCCTTAAAGTTGAAAGCAATTTTCTGTTGCAAATTTTTCTCTAATTTTAGTCTGCGTTTAGTAGATCTCTTGCTTTGTTTCTGATTTCAGTTGTTTTTTTATTAGAATTAAATTCGGTTTTACTGGTGTATGGTTACTTCAATACCTCCCTTTGCAAACTGATATTAGCATTTTTAAGTGAAATTGTACCAAATTTTAGGTTGACTATCACCGATCGCGCCAAAACTTTGAGAAAAAGTTCTTTGATTATTTTATCCGACACGTATTTGTTATTTTCTCTGAAAAATGTTGGGGTTTTCGAGCTTCAAAAATAAGTCTGCTTAATAAATCATATCTTCGGTTTCTGTGGATCAATTATGACAGTTATTTTAAATACTGAAAAAAACACTATTTTCCTCTTAATTTCAGTACATTTTACATAACATATAGAACTACATTTGATGTATATGGAAAATTAAGGAAAGAATATTCAAACTTTTATCAAAGGACCATATTAACAAAAATTAAGAAAATCCTTCCTGATCTTTTTATTAAATCAAATTTTCCGATTGTAGTTGAATTGAATTAAGCCAAGGCTACCATAAAAAAAACTAAAATCACTAAAAATACAAAAATAGTAATTTTTGATTAACTTTTTGATGCAGAATTCAAATCCTGTAATGGAATTGCTCTATCGTCTTAGAATTTTGGGGCATTATGAACTTAAAATACCCAATATACTAGGCTATCCGCTACTTTTGACTATTATTGATGTTATATATCAAGACAGTATAATTAGTAGTCATGCATTCTGTTTTGACAATAAATAGCTCTGACCTTTGACTTCAAAACAATTTTCGAATTATATCGATATGTTTTTTTTACTCCTCAAAATATTGGGTGTACAACTTAAAAACCGGAATTTGAAGGTGGATGACCGTACTAACAATTATCGTGAAAGCTCGAACTTTATATATATGTAATTTTGAAGGTACATTTGACAGCTGTCAAAATCAGTCAACAAAACAATTTTATCTTGTGTGCATCATTATTATTTTTCACGATGAATAACTTCGAAAATTGGAGAAAAAGACAGCATTTGCGGGAGGTTCTGTTGGGTCATTTTTTTGCAAAGAAAACTGCTGCGGAAAGTCATAGTTTGCTTGTAGAAGTTTATGGAAACTATGCTCCAGCTGAATCAAGCTGTCGTGAATGGTTTCGACGGTTTAAAAGTGGTGATTTTGATGTCGAAGACAAAGAACGTCCTGGTCAGGACCAGCTAGGTGTGATCCATTATGAGCTGTTGCCAGGTGGCTAAACCATTAATGCTCAACTCTATCGTCAACAATTGATCCGATTGAAGCAGAAAATCCAGGCAGAGCGGCCAACGTATGCGACCAAACACGATCATTTTCCACCACGATAACGCTCGGCCACATATTGCTGCCCCAGTCAAAAATTATCTGGAAAACAACGGATGGGAAATCTATACAAATTTTGCCTCACCCGCCTTATAGCCCAGACCTTGCATCATAAGACTACCATTTGTTCCGATCGATGCAGAATGCCCTATCAGGAATACAGTTCACTTAAGTTCAAGATATCGAAAATTGGCTCGATTCATTTTTGGCCGCCAAGCCGGCGCAATTTTTTTGGGATGGAATTCATAAATTGCCTGAAAGATGGAGAAATGTTGTAACTTCCAATGGACAATACTTTGAATAAAATATGTTGTAACATTTTTCCACAATAAAGCATCAAATTTCGCTAAAAAATTCCGGTTTTTAAGTTGTACACCCAATAGCTATTGTAAAGTAGTAGGGAATATTCTTATATGGGTATTCCCCAAGTGACGAACGTGACCGTCGCACACATTTAAAATGCAAAAAAGTGAAAATAAAATATATTTTTATTTTAGTTTTTACTTTACATTAAAGCTCTTATGTAGCACTATAATTAATGCTAGCGTTAATAACAGTCAATGTCCTGGTTCCAAGATACACACATAAAAATACACTAAACGAACGTGACAAAAATTGAAGAATGAAAAATTCAGCGAAACAATTCGGAATTTTTTAGTGCGACTAATTTGAGAATCTTATGCAATAATGTTACGTTATAATGTTTTTTTTTTTTGATTCAAATATCTTCTGTACTTTTCTTTTTTTGATCATAATCTGAATCGATATGTGACAATATGAACGTGACATTTTTTCCATTATGATTCAATCGGGTAATGATTTGCATATTTATGTATGAATGTTAAGTTTATTTAGTAAGGTTGATTTAAGCTAAATTCAGTTTTAAGCGAAAAAAACTTGAACGCTGGTGGCAATTGTGAAATTTGCTTATCCGACAACTGCAACACTTTTATTACTTGTTTTAAGCGTTATTCTTAAGTTTTAATGTTTTCTGCTCTGTGGTGAACTTTATTATAATTTTACGTAGAATTTTTTTGCAGAACACTTAAGAGAACACAATTATAACCAAGTCTTTTTGAAAAACTTTCAAAATGATCATAAAATAGTCGGTTAATGTGTTCTAAGGAAATGTTCCTCGTATGATTTTATTATGACGTTGTGTCCCAACAAGATATATCCAAAATGTAGTTTTAGAATTTGACAGTAGAATGAAATATTAAAAATACGTTACTTTTGAGCTAAAAGTGATGGATGTAAATGTGAAGTGGATTTAAATATTAGTTTTTCCAATAGATTTATTTTTTTGTTTTTAATTGCGTATAATAAACTATATTTGCATTTAATTTTTGACCCATTTTCTGCTTGATGTGCACTTGATTTGTGAAGCAATGATGACAAATTATCTTTTTCAGTGACGAACGGGACAGTAGAAATTAGAATAACGCAAATAAAAAATTGACAGATTACACTAGTTTACAAATTAATTATTTTTTTCTGTGATATGAGTGCCACTATCAAATTCTAATGTAAAATGACTCCCTGATTCCGAAAATAATTTTATTTTTTTTTTTTCTTTTCTACGGAGACGTTTTCGAGAAATCCCCCTTTTAAGGTTTTTGAAGGGGGGAAAAATATGATCTCATATAATCACATATATCTCGTAAACCAGTAAAGCCAGCTTAATATGTATGACAACGAAAGAAAGGCAATAAAATTTTACATGAACGCCTCATACATAACTTTTTGATCAGTTTTTTAGTTTCTGCGTTATTAATAAACATTTCGAAAAATTATGATTTTTCTGTTGAAAAATGGAAAAAAAAAACGTTTTTCAATTGGGATATTTTCTTGAAAAAATCGGTAAAAATAAAAAAACTTCATTGTGCAAAATTCTAAAGAACCCCAGTACAAAAAAGATACTAATCGAGAAAATCGATGGATAAATAACGAAGTTATAATCAATTATGTGAAAATACCAAAAGTCTCTATTTTTGATGTGCGTGAAGTTGGCCCTGCTTTTGTGGAATTTCCCGAAAAAAAAAAGTTGTGCCGGGGTGTGCTCCACTTGTGCCGCGTTGTGCCGTATTGGAAATCAAAATCGGTCCAAGGATTCACTTTTTATAGGGAGGTCCTTTTTTTTGTGCGAAGTTAGGCCTGCCTGTGCTGGGTACCCGGTCATAAAAATATTCAAGGAAATGAAAAGGCCGATGAGTTAGCTATCTTTGCCAGTGCCCTGCACTTGCAAAAACAAGATTTAAAATATTTGGATCCTTCTTTTTTCAGGATATGCGAGAACTTATGGAGATAGACCCCGCTAAGATCCTGAAAAACATCAAGGCATCAAAATGGGAACAGAGAACACGAATAGTAACCAACAACCAATGAATAAGCTTCAATAAGACTGTATAAAACTGTATAAAATATACTGAATTTAATTAATTGTATTGTATCATAGAACTATGTACCGTATTTTAAGAGGGATCACAATGAACCAGCAGAATGGCCTAAGTGGAAGTTGGCTTGCATATATGCCAACGATGCCCTCGCAACCTAACCTAACCTAAGCCTGCTTTTGTGGAATTTCCCGAAAAAAAAAATTGTGCCGAAGTGTGCACGACTTGTGCTGCGTTGTGCAGTATTGAAGGAGGTCCTTTTTTTGGTGAATGCGAAGTTTGTGGTATTTCCCCAAAAAAAAAAAAAGGTGAGCCGGGGTGTCCTTGACTTGTGCCGCGTTTTGGCGTATTGGAAAAAAAAAATCGGTGCAATAGTATAGATTTTATGGAAAGGTCCTACCATACACCAAAAAAAGGACCTCCACATAAAATCTATACTATTGGACCGATTTTGATTTCCAATATGGCACAATGCAGCACAAGTGGAGCACACCCCGGCTCGATAAATTCCACAAAAGCAGGGCTAACTTCGCACAAAAAAAAGGACCTCCCTATAAAAAGTGAACCCATGGTCCGACTTTTTTCCAATACGGCACAATGCAGCGCAAGTGGAGCACACCCCGGCACAACTTTTTTTTTGGGAAATTCCACAAATTTTCGTATCCACCAAAAAAGGATCTTCCAATAAAATTTATACTAATGGACCGATTTTGATTTCCAATACGGCACAACGCGGCACAAGTAGAGCACACCCCAGCACAACTTTTTTTTTTCGGGAAATTCCACAAAAGCAGGGCCAACTTCACGCATATCTATTTTTGTAATTTTCCTTGTATAAGGGTACAATTTTGTAATTTTTTCCCGATTCGACCGATTCATATTTTTTTGATTAGGTGGACCATCATTAAGTAGTAAAAAAGAATTATTTTTATTTTTTTCGCTCGTGAAGTGTTGCCGTATTAGAAAAAAAAAACAATTATTTGAGGTGTCACTTAACTTCAACTGATCTGTAAAGTGAACGTCATATTCTACTCTTTATATGAGGATCTCATTGATAAATTGCCTTTTTAACATTGGGTCATTTGTTGATATCAGATGTAAATACCCAATCTATAGTAAACCAAATTTTAAATTTAAAGCAAATTTCGATAATTTTCAGAATTTTTCTTTAACGCCGTTAACATTTTCTTGTTCGAAAAAATAGAAAAAGTCAAGTCTTATTACTATTGTCATTTATATATTTTATTACCAAAAATTTTGAGTTAATGCGGACCAAGATCGGATGAAAAAATGACAGCTCTATTCTAGATTTAGTTTGTGAACCTACTAAATTACTGTCTATTTAATTAACAAAACAAAAATTTCATATGTTTTTAGTAAAATTTTTGTTTAACTCATTTTAGGCCATGCTGCAAAAATTATTTTATTTTTTGATATGAAGTATATTTTTACAGTAATTGGCACCCCCTAAATCCAAATCCGTCATCAAGAAATTTTTACCCCACTCGTTTTACCGTTGTGTCGAAAAATCAAGTGTTCGATTAATCGAACATTGGCCATTATTCCATACCACAAGATCCCATACAAATACGACCAAGCGTGATTGGTGAACACCTTATTATCTACCAGCTGGAAGCAAATTTAAATAATGACGAAGTTCAACCCTCATGGTGTTTAAGTGTTTTTATTTCACTTCACAATAATACACTTTAATTCTTTATATTGTACAACATTTTCTTTACTCTTTTTTTACTGGACCAACAAATAAACCTTAAAATAACATATAATCTGTCGGTGATAATTGATACCATCCCGCTAGTTCACGTCACAGCTACACAAACCTAATGGATTATGTATAATTTTCTTTGTGCTATAAACGAACCTATTTGAATGTTTCCAAAATTAGTGTTATATTGTGTTTAAAGCTCTTGTTTGGAATAATTGAGCCCTTGATTTTGAAAGTGGTATAAGTCCATTTCGGCAAGTAATGTCATAATATGAATTAGGTGGCATTTTGTTCAGAACGAATAATATTAAATTCTATTTTTACAGAAAGTTTACCACATTATGTGAAATTAATGGGTTATGTTTAAAAAATAGTGTCGGAAAAAAACCGATTATTACAGCACATAATGTGAATGACATTACTTTTGCCCCGAAATGGACTTATACCACTTTCAAAATCAAGGGCTCAATTCTTGTTGCTAATTTATATTTAAATTCGATTTTATCCCAGACAATTTTCTATATTCCTTAATTTCTAGTAACTTTGCTGTTTTATTCGATTTAACTTTCTTCGACAATTTTCGACACATGCCCTCTACAGAAGTAAACGGCATAAAACCAAAACATTTCTTTATAAAACAGCATAATCTTCCGAATGCACTCATTTAAATCCTTTCTATATCAACAATAAGGAACGAATATCCTAGTTATCCCAATAATTTTCATAAGCCTCATGGTTAAAGTGTTTGATTCCTTCAACTTAAGAAACTTTTCACTTCGACACCATCACTGGCCAGAGTGAGAGTTCCAAGCTGTCACTACTTTTCAAGGTCAATTAACTCAATCTACTCTTATATTTTATTATTATGATCCACCCTATAGCACATCTACAAAGTGGTTATTTTAATTTATTTGTTGCGTTGACCTGCATGGATCACAGAGATTTACATTTAAATGCAAAATACCCAAGAGATCTGGGCTTTTTTTGTTGTCGTCGTTGTTGTTTTGATATAGCGCCTATATAAGCAAAAGTATGTAGTACATTTTTCAGCCAAATCGTACCCATACACATTGTATCACCCACTGCCGCCCAATAGCTACTTTTAGAGATACTTTCATGCTTCACTCTTTTGGGTTGGCTTGTGCTCTGTGCTGTCCTGTGCTGTGTGTTACTGTAAATGATGCCTATCAGAAAACTCATAAATTGCGAAGTTGATGCTTTTGTGGACATTCAAATTATCTCGTTTGTATTTAAATCAGTGTTTTCCTCTGTGTTTTTATTAAAGTAAATATTTTGTATATTGGAAAAAAGGTCGTAAAACATATCTGCAAAGTATTTGATAAAAAAAAAGAAGAAAATAACGAAATGTTTTACGATATACAAACTTATTATGCTCTAGAGTATTTTACATTATTTCAAATGATGCCTACTGGTATAAAGCAGAATACAGTCATAAAAATAAAAGTAACATCCTTGGAAACTCCCTAAATGTTAATACTCTTCGTCGTTTTATTGATAAACGATTTTCTTTAAGAGGATATTTAAAAAAAACGAGATGCTTTTAACAACTTTTGTTTAACATCACCCATTAATACAAAAAATAAATAAAAAAACGTAAAATATTTGTAGCTTGTGTGCTATAGAATGAATTCCTTCAGCTGTTTTTAATTTTTATATTCAACGTCAGAGATAAAGTAATGAATATATTGTGGAGCACTCGATTCCTGTAAAGGTCAGCATTTGTAGAAAGTTTGGAATTTTTACAAAAAATAACAGCATGATTTTTACGTAATATTAAAAATGTGTCCCATAGCTCACGCAAGATTTGAGTTAAATTGAAAACATTTTTTTAACCTTTTCTTATTTTATTGAAGCATAGGGCATAAAGATTAAAGCTACGTATGAAAGAGTTCACTGAACAGATGACTTCCACGGCTTAGCGGGCACATACGCATTCATTTAGTGAAAGTTTTCCTGACCATTTTACATAAATATGGCTGAATTTCGCTGGCACGGTATTGACTCTCCTCTTTTAATGCATTTTTAGAACCATAAGCAGTCAGTCATTGAAATATTTTCTTGTTTTGTTTGAAAAAACTTAATGCCACATAGAAAGGTAAATTCAAATGTTGCGTGAATTATGGGATGCCTTTTATAATTACAAGTTAGAAGCCAGTGAAAATCAGCAAATTTTATTTCAGGGCTACCAAAAGTTAGTTATAAAAAAATTTTACTTATTTTAGAAAATAGTTTCCTTACCATCACGGTATAAAAATACCAATCTTCTAATATCACATAGATACTTACATATCATTTGTTCTTATCCTCCATCTTCCGTTTGCAAAATGTTCATCATTAAATACCTATTTTTATTTTTGAAATAAATAAATTTTTTATTCCAAAAGCAACATTGGCAAATTAAATCTGTCCACCAAGGAAAAAAAAAACGTACTACATATTACTTATTAATATGACTTACATGTTATTCGGTCACAGCTTTGGACATTAAAATATCAACTGACCTCTTTTCGTGTTCAATGATTCAAAAATTTAATTGGGTTTCACCAAAAAAGCAACAATAATTTTTTCATATTTTTTTTTATTTTGTTTACAATAAATACTTATGTATGTACTGCGTATGTTGCCATGCGAGAACAACAGAAAAAATTAAATGCCTACAGCAGTTCAACATCCGTTTCCGTTGTGCAACAATTTGTTTCAAACCGGAAGCAAAAATTTGTTTCTTTTTTTTTACTGCACCCACTGCCATAGTGCTCACATCTATCATTTTCAGCAGCTTTATACACAATCTTCAATAATTTCCCTAACAAACCAAACGTTAACAATTTGGCTGTCTGTAAATTTAATCAATTTCATGCTTTTCTGACTTTCCGAGTTTCAGCTATCTTCCTCTACTTGCTTTTATTTCTCATATTTTTGGTTTACCCTCATTCCTGTACAGATATTAAATGTCCTTTAGATTTCTCGCTCTCGTTTTATTGTCCTCGCCAGCTGGGAGTTATTATTAATATTATTGTTTTTGTATTTGTGCAAGTTTAATACTTTCTTCTGGCATTATAAAGTGCTACACTCAATCAGTCGCCCACCACCATCCTGTTGGTTGGCGCATACACTGTGAATTTATCCATTTGCAATTTTGATAGAGTTGCAAGAAAATATTGCGGCCAAATGAAATAAAAAGAGTTTTGATTACTAAATGACTTTTGGCGATAAATAGAGAGATAAATGGATGGATTGATTGATTGATTGATTGACTAATTGAATGAATGATTGATTGATTGATTGGTTGATTGATTGATTATTGATTGATTAATTGATTGATTGATTAATTGATTGATTGATTGATTGATTGATTGATTGATTGATTGATTGATTGATTGATTGATTGATTGATTGATTGATTGATTGATTGATTGATTGATTGATTGATTGATTGATTGATTGATTGATTGATTGATTGATTGATTGATTGATTGATTGATTGATTGATTGATTGATTGATTGATTGATTGATTGATTGATTGATTGATTGATTGATTGATTGATTAATTGATTGATTGATTGATTGATTGATTGATTGATTGATTGATTGATTGATTGATTGATTGATTGATTGGTTGATTGAGTGATTGATTGATTGAGTGATTGATTGATTGATTGATTGATTGATTGATTGATTGATTGATTGATTGATTGATTGATTGATTGATTGATTGATTGATTGATTGATTGATTGATTGATTGATTGATTGATTGATTGATTGATTGATTGATTGATTGATTGATTGATTGATTGACTGATTGATTGATTGATTGATTGAGTGATTGGTTGATTGATTGATTGATTGATCAACTGTTTGATTGATTGACTGACTGTTTGATTGATTGATTGATAGAGAGATTGTTTTCCTTTTGTTCTATAGTGTTTCAAATTTTTGCCATCTCTTATTTTACTTTTCTCTCTCAATTGTTACTGCTACAGCACTCTTCCTTCGTTGCCATCACTCCGAGCGAAATCAAATCCTATATCAATTGTCTACCCAAGTGGCCAATTGGGACAGATTATTCGCATTCAATTTGTGATTTGTTTTCATCTCGAGTCCTTCGAATATCGTAGCTGCATGACGTAACAGCATCTTCCGGTTCATCGTTTCTTATGTCGGTAACTGTTGTTGTTGTCGCTGCTACCATTTGTCAGTCAGTCAGTTACATTTTCAGACAGACAGTTTGCTTGGTCTTTTGCTTGTTTGTCTGTTTGTTTGCCAGTCACTCAGTTTCTTTATATTTTTCCGTTATGTCAGTTATAAGCAGATTTGCCATAAAATATTTTAACAAATTTTTATTTTTATGCAATGGATTTTTTCGTTTCATTTATTTTGTCGGTATTCGATAACACAGTTCAACCAAACATGATTGTTATTGCTCTTTATTTTTTGGTTTTGCTTTTTATTCATCGTGGTGTCATCATTTTCGATGTCATTATCATTTGTAAGCTTTTTGGTTGACTAGTTATATTTTGTGGGTTCAATGATGTTGCTTTAGTCAGGAATATTTAGTGATTTTATTTTATATTTTATTTATTTTATTTATTTATTTTATTGTAAATAAATCCGATATATAAAAATACTTGGCTTTTTTCGTAATCAGTTTCTGGAGCATCACGTTTTTTAAGCTAGCTTTCCTTTCAAGTTTGAAGCAATGTTTATAAAAATTATAACCCATAAGTAATAAAGCCTAATTTTTTCTAATGTTCCTCAAAAAAACTTTTTGTAATGCCTTTTGGTTACAATTTATAGTGCAAAATATAATAATTTTCTTATCAATTAGCTTTCACTTTGTTTCTATTTTTTGCTCTTATAAGATTCTTGAAAATCTATTATTCGGACCAATCTTTCATATTGTGCAAATATTTAGAATTTTGAATTTAAATGGAAACTGCAGTTGCTTTTTGATAATTTTCACTTTATTTAACTAGAACGGTATGAATTTTAAGTGGAAGTATTAAAAGTAGAAATTTGAATTTTTTCAATAATCTAATTTTTTTCTGCATTAATAAATATAGTTTTCAATGTAATTGATAAAATGTCGAATGCTTCGAATATTATACATATACCTATTACAAACAAACATACCCATGTACATATTTTTATTTTATTAAATGGCTAGTTCAATTTTATTTGAACATTCAAAATACCATAATTCATTTAGAATTTAGATTAAAAAATTAAAATAATAAATCGAAAATTTCAAATAATCTAAATGTAAATAAAACTCGTATCATTGAAAATGGGATGAAAAATTGTCACATGCAGTAAATGTAAATAAAATACGAAAAAAAAATATTAATTAAAGTTTTATTTACCAATAAAGAGAAAATATTATCAAAAAATGCTTGTGATAAATATAAAATTTAAATTTTTATTGATAGCAACTATGTATCTCAATTATGGTTACATATAAATACAAGGTACTCAAGTGATGTTTATATCTAAACTACTTAAGTGTATAACGAAAATAATAACTTAAATATAAAATTCTGTTAAAAAGTTCCCATTGATTTCTCATAAAAGAAAATCAAACATGTGCGTAGCTAAGGGGGGCATTTTTGGGTAATGCCCACCCCAGAGATAACAAATTTACCGAAATATGGCCACTCGAACAAGGACATTTTTTTACGCGGTCGGAAAAACTGTTTTTACTCAAAAGCAAGGTGTCTTATGAAAAAAGTTTCAGAGGCAAAAAATTCTTAGAATCGTCCAAAGAATACGTGTGAATTTTTTTAGAACTTTTTTTTAAAACTATGTGGTCAAAATACTCACAAGCGTGATAGAAGCTCAACAAAATACTGCAATTTGGAGTATATAGTTTTTGTGAAATCTTAATATACTTAAGTAACTCTATTGCTAAGTAGTAGAGCGCCCACAAGATATATGAAATGTGCAAAGTTGTGAATTTGTGTGCTCCCCGTCCATTTCCTGAAACAAGAGGTAAAAAAAAAATAAGGTCTCAATAAAAAATTTGAAATCGGTAGTGGAAAAAACCCAGCCGGTTTTCGATCAAAGGTCGAAAAATTGACTAAAAAAAGCAAGTTGCTTTGACTGCCCGTTGCTTCAAAACTATTAATTTTTTCGTAATGTTTCCAAGCCAACTTTTGTAGAGAATGCCTAGGTCAACATTATCTTTTTTATCAGTTTTGGTCCAAAAATTAAATTTGTGGCTGTGTCGGTACAAAAATTTAAATTTTTTAAGAAAATTTTCATGACTTTTTTTATATAAATTGGTTTTTTGTAATTTTTTAAGGGCGGAATATTTGTTCTGGATTTTTAATATTGCAGAGGATTAAATGTTGATTAATTTAACAATTATTTAAAAATATTAAGTTTTAAGGTATGGAGCCGGTCTCAATGTTGGAAAAAAAAAATATTTTAATTTTTTTCTTTTAATCGCTACTTTATTGGATGCAAGAAAATGCATTGCTAGTTGTTATTAAATGCATCATTTGAAACTGCTTTTTGCCTCCAAAATAAGCTATGAAATGGGTTTGTACGACTTTGTTTCAAAAAGTTATGATCATTTTAAAATGACATCATGAAAGTTAATAATCATGTGTGGATTCTCTATAGCAATTGCCATATTGCTATATCTTTTATAATGGTATTTTAAAATGCTCATAACTTTTTAAAGAAAAATCATACAAGACCATTCTGTAACTCATTTTAAAGAAGAAGAACAGTACTAAATGACGCATTTAATAAAAAAGACCAAAACGATTTTGTGCGTGTTCTACACAACTTCAAAAATCGTGTTTTTTGAACATTAGGGGTGAAATATCTCACAAACCATAAGTGATATAGCAATTTTGCGTCCAATTTCGAAGTCAACATTAATAAATACATCTAAAATGACTATTTCGGTTTTGGTTTGTAGTCGTTTTTTTTTTAAATACCGTTTTTCGACCTCATTTTAAAAACCATGCAATGAACCGGTTTTTAAAACTTTTTTTTCTTATTCAGTAAATGCTCGCGTGCAATTTCACATCTTTTTGCAGTTCACGACAACTTGATTGAAATTTTTTCCTGAACTGCGTGCACTAAATTCGAAATTTTCGATTATCTCTGCTGGAACAGACAAAAAACGCACTAAAACGAAAATAAATGCTATTTTCGTGTTCAGCGATCCCAAATTAGTTAAGAAAATATTACTACCAAAATGGTTTCTTACCAAATTAGAAATTAAGAAGAAAAAATACAAAAATAAATTATTTTTCTTAACTTTGAAACGGGCTCCATTCCTTAAAAACTAATAGTTTTTAATAATTTTTTATTTAATTTAATCAACATTTAATTCCCTATAACATAAAAATTCCAGAATAAATCGTTTGCCTTTTGAAAATTACAAAAAACGAATTTATAGAAAAAAGTCATGACAATTTTCTTAAAAAATTTAAATTTTTGTACCGACACAGCCACAAATTTAATTTTTGGACCAAAACTTTCTGAGAAAATAATGTTGACCTAGTCATTCTCTACAAAAGTTGGCTTGAAAACATTACGAAAAAATGAATAGTTTTGAAGCAACGGGCAGTCAAAGCGACTGGCTTTTTTTTAATCAATTTTTCGACCTTTGATCGAAAATTGGCTGGGTTTTTTCCACTACCGATTCCAAATTTTTTATTGAGATCTTATTTTTTTTGACCTCTTGTTTCAGGAAATGGACGGGGAGCAAGTAAAATCAGAATTTTGCACATATGGGCGCTCTACAAAGTAGTTTATTTTAAATTTTGCTGCATCGTCAGACCTTCAGCTTTTTGCAAATGGCGCTTCTTTGTATCTGGTGATTGAACTAATTCTATTTTTACGAGCCGTCACTTACGTATCCCTCACCATGTATTTCGCATTACGAAATGGATGATTTTACTTAACGAGTTGTACGTTCACTGATGCGGCGATTCGACCCCAAGTGGCTTTATTTCAAAATATGTCAATTCTACTAAAAAGTCTTATCAATCAAAACCAGCCGGCCGGTTACCCACCCTAAAGAAAAATTCTAGCTACGCCGATGGAATCAAATAAATACTTTACAAATATATTAATATAATTTAGATCATTTTAGGACTTTTAGAGTAGCTCCAATACAGTTTTCACATCACTGTAACAAAAAAAAAAAAAAAATGTATGTTGCAATGATGGGCGTGAATTTTTTTCTTTGAGCTAAAATCTTAGAATGCCCTATCGAAGCGTGCAATCAAAGTTAATTAATCAATTTCACGTTGAGCTAAAAATTTATAAAAAAAGTTCACATAACTTTAGTTTGAATTATGTAAAACAATAAAAACAGGTGGATTCTCATTGCTTAAGCAAATAAACAAACAGCGGTTATGTATAGCAAACAAAAACAAACGCACGGCTGCTTTCGACTGTTGGAAAAATTTTGCAAAATAAAAACAAAGGCAGTGGTGTACCAACGAAAAATAAAAATAAAAAATAAAAAATTAAAAATAATAATAATATGCACGTTTGCAATTTGAGCGCAATACAATTAAAATGCAACAACAACAGCCATAACAACAATTATAAAAATACAAAATAATAATAATATTTACTGTTTGGTCGGGGACCAAAATTATACCCTTTAAGGTATGCGTAAAATACACAAGAAAAGAAATGGCAAAAGGTTACCTTTAGAGTCCCTACGGGGTACGCTGCTGCTCGATGGTCTGCTACACGTTGCTGCCTGTGGGCTGCTTTTTAGGGGTTCTTAGCCTACTGCTGAGACTGCTTCACCTGTCACACTCGATCTGCTGGTGCTCTGGTGTTAGATGGCCCCGTATCCGTGGGACTTGCAGGAATTTCTACCCTTTTAGCGTGCTTACTGCACGCGAAAAATCTTTCCTTTTAGGTTTTATTAAAAACACTTTTAGATTTAAGTTAATTTTAGAATTTATTTTAAGCTATATTTAAGTAACTTTTTTTCTTTCTTTTTATAAAAATTGAAGTTATCAAAAAAAGCACACTGCTGCTGGTGAAGTTAGAAATCCAAGTAATTAAGAAAATTCCATGTCATGCACGAATGACATTTCAGCCAGAACACAGCAGAGTGAGTGAGACGGCAACACCGCACATATAAAAGTCAATACATATTTTAGACTAAAATATGAATTCGCCGTGCGAGTGGGTAGGGTTGCCGTCGTATAAAAAATCAACTTGGGTAAAATTTTAAAAACTTTAGAAAGGTAGTTGGGGCCTATTTCATAGTTTACGTTTCCACGTAAACATACTGCCCGCCTTGCAGCATCTGCAGCAAAATTGAGATTTAGGTTGACTTTTTATTTGTTTTTATTTTACAAATTCAAGTGTATTTTACAAACTTAGATAGTTTAGTTTTTCATAATACTTATGGATACGTACAAGTTTTTTTTTTTTTTTTTATATGAAAAGAATATACAAAAGTGCCCCTTGGGGCTTGTTCAAAAAATATATAAAAAATGTATGGTAATAGGCATAAGAGGTCACGTGGGACCTTCTCAAATACATAAGTAAGAGAGACTTTAAAGTAGTAATGAAGCTTTTTCAAATATATAAATATAAAAAATATTCAAAGTGGTTACAATAGAGCCGCTTGGGGCTTTTTTTTGTTGTTTTCAAAAATATATGAAATATTTCAAAGGTTCATATTGCATATTGAGAAATTGCCTCTTGGGACTTTCTCAAAAAAATGTATGATATAAATATACATGTTACAAAAGTTGCCACTTGGGACTTTTTTTTGAAAACTATATGAATTATATATAGTACAAAATTGCAACTTGGGACTTTTTGAAAAATATATGAGAGATTTCAAATACATGGTTTTTCGTGGAACAAACATACAAGGTTTAATTTGAACGCTCGCAGGCACCTACATATCTCTTTTTTTGAGACAACATCCTAAAAACGAAGAGCAATAGATAGTTTAGAGTAAATTTTGATAAAGAGTTATATCCTGTTTTGGTTTGGTTTTAAATGAAACTTAAAGGGTTAAACAAACATTCATATTAGGTCAATAAATTCATTATATTCAATATGTTAATTCATTTTACTTTTTTACATATATAGATATATATATAAACGTAGTTTTATAAGGGTTAAAATTCGATTTTGAGTCATACATTTAAATTCATATATAAGACATTTCATAGTCCAACATTCTTCCATTTTCGGATAGCATACTTCCAGATTTCATTATCTGCGGGTAAATATCGGCTCCAAGGATCACTTCAATCTTGGAAGACGATGTATAATTTTTGTCCGCCAACATGATGTTGTTATACGCTCTTTTGGCACTCTCCGGTAGATCTTGTCGGTAGATCCTTTTTGGAAGCTCGTCACTGATGAGAGCACTTATCTCCAATTTGAACTTTGGATTTATTTTTGAAGCAACGACAATATTCAAAACTTCTTTGACTCAAGGTAGATCAACTTTATCTTTAGCTTTTTCACAGTTTCGGAGGCAATTGTCGTTACCGCTACTGCTGGGTTGATTAGCCCTCTGAGAGTCTGGTATTCACCATCAAAATGCAATTTTATTGTTGCTGTAGGTAACAGAGTCTGCTTAGAGCACAAAATTCTGATTTCGTTGGTAGACCGAGTATCCCTTAAATCTTGATGCGCAGCTGCAATCACGCGAGGATGACCATGCAAGCTAGTATGATGCTTCGCATGACAAATCGCACACTTATCGTGACTAGTACAGTTTTTGATGTTGTGAGACCGAGCCAAGCAGTTGATGCAATAATGCCTGCTAATCACCGTATCGTACTTCTTGGTCAAATTCATCTCGCGGTATTTATAACATGTTGAGAGACGGTGGTCCTTTCTGCATATGCCACATGCAACATGACGAACGGAGTGTTTGGTGGTTTTACGCTCAAGATGTGAGACACGGGTCCTGTGGTCGCTTGTATCTTGTTTGCGACAGCAATGACAAGAGGCTGAAGAACATTTTTTGATGACTGGAGCCATGACGATGGTGAGTTGACTGTGTGCTAAAGCTGGTTGAAAGATGGTAAATTTGACTGCTATAGTCCGATGAAACGTCCAACGGTGTTGATTCTCGCGTTCACCTGTTATATATTTTAATCTGTAGAGTGTGTTTTTGGGTAATTTCACAAATAAAGCATTTTGTATAATTCAATAGAGTGGTTATAGGTTAGAAAAGGTATTTATTTCAACAGATACAAACAGTCATATAGAACAAAATATAAAAAATATTAAATCATTGGGGAATCACAACGAGTTTCTGGATTGGTCGTGTGATCTCACCGGCGTTAGTGTTTAAAGTTGCCACACGAACCTTTCCGTCAGAACCGTGAAAGATTTTGATGATACGGCCGAGTCTCCACTCTGTAGGACAGAGTGATTCATGGCGTATGACGACAAGATCTCCTATTTTTAGGTTAGCTGTTGGTGTCTTCCATTTGGTGCGCTTAAGTAGCTCTTTCAAGTACTCATCCTTCCAGCGACGACAAAACTCTTGAGCTGTGGCTTTGACTCTCTGCCAGCGGTTTAAAATGCTGATGGTTGAATTGGTGTCTTCTGGTTCTGCTGGAGACAACAATGGGGCTCCAACTAAGAAGTGCCCTGGAGTCAGCACAGCCAAGTCAGTTGCGTTCTCAGACGCAGCGCTGAGTGGTCTCGAATTGAGACAAGCCTCTATTCTCGCGAGTATCGTGGCAAACTCTTCAAAAGTATACTTTAAGTGTCCGGTGATCTTTCTAAAGTGTTTCTTGAAGGATTTTACGCCGGCTTCCCATAGGCCACCCATGTGGGGTGCTGAGGCCGGTATAAAGTGCCATGAAAGTTGCTGATAGCCATATTTTCCAACTGTATCGTCCTTAACAACTTGTATAAAGCGTTTAAAATCCTTTTGAAGCATTCCAGCGGCACCCACGAAGTTGGTCCCATTGTCTGAATATATGTTATCAGGACAACCTCTTCGGGAAACAAATCTTGATAGAGCTGCTAAGAAAGCCTGGGACGTCAGATCACTCACGGGTTCAAGATGGATAGCCTTTGTAGAAAAACAGACAAAGAGGCAAGCATATCCTTTGGTAATTTTACAGTATCTACCAGTAAAACTTTTTATCTCAAAGGGTCCAGCAAAATTAACGCCTGTGTTGGTAAAAGGACGTGATATGGTTGCACGCTCAGGAGGCAAGGCAGCCATAATTTGACCATGGTAGCGCTTTTTATTAATGACACAAATTTTGCAGTTGTGGATACAAGTTTTTATTAAATTTTTCACTTTGAGTATCCAAAACTCACGACGAATTAGACGAAGAACTAACTGGTTTTCACCATGAAGAGACATATGATGCATAGATTTCACTAGTAATCTGGAAAAACGACTTTCATACGCGAGTATTATAGGATGCCTTTCATTGTAATCCAAAGCTGGAGAAGATGCTAGGCGACCATTTGCTCTTATTATGTTTTCTCGATCCATAAACGGAGTCAAAGTTAACAAAGAACTTTTGGAATCAATTGGTTTACTATCTAGTAAATGAAAGTAGTCATTATGGAAGTAAATTTGCTGAGATAGTCGAATTAGTCTCCTTTTCACAAATTTCAGTTCTTCACTTGAAATCTTACCGGACGTGTAAGGTGGTGTTGAGTCGACAAGTCGACGAGCTCGATTAAAAAATCGAAAAATATGGGCAATCACTCGCAACGCTTTGTCTAAAGAGGAAAAACGCTCCAAGATATCTTCCCTCACTGTCGAGCTAGTAATGAAAGATTTCACAGGCTTGCTCTCCAGTGTAGTATCTGGTTGTAGTAAACATGAACTTTTTGGCCATTCAGATTTTGGAAGCTTAAGCCAAGAAGGACCATTCCACCAGAGCTTACTATTTTTAAGATCCGCAGGATGTAGCCCCCGGGTTGCTAGGTCAGCAGGGTTATCCCTGGTATCGACATGAGCCCAATTTTCAATGCCTAGTTTGTCAATTATAGTGGTGACTCTGTTTGCAACGAATGTTTTCCATGTGCATGGAGGTTTTTGCAACCATGAAAGAACAATTGTGGAATCCGTCCACTTGAATATTGAAAAATTATCAATTTTTAATTGTGGAATCACAGAGTTCACAAGTTTTGCTAGCAAAACTGCGCCACAAAGTTCAAGTCTAGGCAACGATATGGTTTTAACTGGTGAAACTTTAGATTTCGAAGTTAATAAGTGGGTAAAAATGCAGTTTTGTGTTTCAACACGAATATATACTGCACAAGCGTAAGCTTTTTCAGAAGCATCTGAAAACGCATGAAATTCAACTTTATTTGTGGGTGAAAAGTGTACCCACCGAGGTAAGGATATATCATTAATTTTCTCATAACTTTCAACAAAAGAATGCCATTTTTGAAGTGACTGGACTTTGATGTTATCATCCCAATCAGTTTTTTCGAGCCAAAGTTGCTGCATAATAATTTTTGCTGTGATAATGATTGGGGCAAGCCAACCAACCGGGTCAAACAATTTTGCAATTGTGGACAAAACTTCGCGTTTGGTATAATTTGGTTTATGGATTAGTGGCTGAACATTGAAATAAAAATAATCAGACTTCGCATTCCATCGAATTCCCAGAGTTTTTGCTAAACTTTTATCTTCTAATGAAAGAAACTCAGCATTTAATAAATGATCGTGTGGAAGATCAGAAAGCAATTCTTTTGAGTTTGCCGTCCATTTTCTCAACTCAAAACCTGCTGACAGCAAGATATTATTGAGCTGATCACGACAGTTTTTTGCTGTTGTAAGATCGTGAGATCCCGCTAAAACGTCGTCAACGTACATGTGCTCACGCAAAATTGCTGAGCCCAGAGGAAAACGGTGCTGTTCATCATCAGCTAATTGTAAAAGCGTACGAATCGCTAAATAAGGTGCACAGTTAACACCAAATGTGACGGTTTTTAGCTCAAATTCTTTAAGTTCATCTGCTGAATTTTGGCGAAATATAATTCGTTGAAATGCAGTTTGATCTGGGTTCACTAAGATTTGTCTGTACATTTTCTGAATGTCAGCATTGAAAACAAATTCGAATAGTCGCCACTTAAGAATAAGTGTGACTAAATCGTTTTGAAGTACCGGTCCCGTGTATAAGACGTCATTCAAACTATTAGAATTCGAAGAGGGACACGATGCGTTGAAAACAACACGAAGTTTCGTGCTTGCACTGTCTGGCCTTAGCACAGCATGATGGGGTAAATAATAAGAAATATTTTCTTGAAAATTTTTAGGCTCGATTTCGACCATGTGATCGAGTTCCAAATACTCTAATATGACGTTGTCATACTCAGACTTAAGTTCTGGTTTTTTGAGTAGTTGTTTTTCGTTTCGTAGAAACTGGCTTCTAGCAATGAATTTCGTTTGGCCTAAAGATTTAGAGCTAGGAAATTCTAGTTTGAATGGTAAATTAACAATATATCGACCATTCACATTTCTCTTTGTGGTATTTGAATAAATCTGTTCACAGATTTCATCGGATTTGGAGACTAAAGATTTATGTGGGATTTCTTCGATTTCCCAAAATCTTTTAAGTTGTTCGTTCAGAGTTATTTCTGTAAAATGCGAGACAACTTTTAAGGAGAGCATTGGTTGCTCAGCTGGCACTGGTCCTGTGAGGATCCATCCAAAAATGGTTTCTTGGCCAATAAGAGATCCAAAAACATTTTTTTGAACTCCACCAAGAAGTATTGTTGGGTAAAGGTCTCCACCGATAAGCAAATCTACAACGGAACTACGATTAAAATTCGTATCTGCAAATGCAAAAGAGGGCATTTCTATGAAATGAGAAATGTCGAAATTAAGCGATGGCAAATTTTCGGTCACTTTTGGGACCACCAGTGCACTCATCTCGATTGGATTTTTTCGGTACAAAGGAGAACCGATGTGAAACGAAGACCTCATGGTTGGTAAGGTGTTGATTGTCCCATTCAGACCCGTTACTTGGGCTGAAATGGGTTTGGTCGAAAGTTTAAGCATACGTTGAATGCGTTCTGACACGAAGCTGCATTCAGAAGCAGGGTCAATCAAGGCGCGAGCCTTAAAAGTTGATCCCAGATGGTAAATGTCAATTAATGCCGTTTCAAGGATAACCTTTTTCGTGGCTGACGTAAAATGGGTGTTTACTGTACCCGTAGGGTTAATTGTCGTAGACAAATTTTCCGACGTAGTCGGTTTTTCAACAGTGGACTGTATTGTAGAGGTATAAGTGACTGCAGAACTATGTGCATTATCACTTCTGTTAAAAGTTTGCTCATTTGCATAACTTTTATGATTAGTAAATTTTCGAGAACTTGGAATATCTTCCCTATGCAACAGTGTATGGTGTTTTTTCTTACATTTGGAACATGTGTATAAACTTTTGCAATTTTTCACTTCATGGTTAAATGCTAAACAATTTATACAAAAACTGTGCTTTTTCACTAAAGAATATCGCTCATGAACGTTTAGCTTTAGAAATTTTGCGCATGATCGAAGCGGATGAGCATCTTTACATATTATGCATTTAGGAACCTGAACGTTGTTATGAAATGATCGCAAAGGATGTACGCGCTTCGGAGTTGTCTCAGTATGTGACTTTTTTTCCGACTTGGAATCTCCGAAACATTGCAAGACTTCAAGGGATTGGGTACGGTTTTCCATGAAACGAATCAATTCCTTAAAAGTTGGAACCTCAGAATCTGAATTAAGCGAAAGCTCCCAAGCTTTTCGTGTAGATGAATCCAGCTTTTGGACAGTAATGAAAACTAGCCAATCGTCCCAGTGTGCAACTGGACGCTTAAGTTGTTCCAAAGCACGTACTGCAGATGTAACTCCATCAAGAAGTTTTCGCAAACTTGATGCACATTCTTTTGGAATTGCAGCTAAATTCGTAATCTCAGTGAGATAAGCATTGATTATAATACGTTTATTGTCGTACTTGCGCTCTAATAGTTCCCAAGCTGTGGTAAAATTAGCTTCTGTGGTTGAAATATTATCTAAAGCATGACGAGCGTCCCCAGTAAGGCTGTCTTTTAAGTATTGAAGCCGCTGAGTATTAGTTAAAGAATTATTTGACGTGACGATTGAAACAAAAAGATCTTTGAAAGGGTACCACTGAGAATATGTGCCATTAAATGGCGGAATCTTTATTCGCGGCAAACTTGTTGTTGCAGCAATAACTTGAGTTTGGTCAAGTGTGGTGTTTGCCGTGGGTATATGTGGTGGAACTTGTGGTGGTTCAAGCGCTTCTAACATGTCGCACAATTCCGACACTGCTTCCACGTAAGCACATTCTACTAAATCAAAATCCTCATTCTCTAGCATAGCTTTCACTGAATCTTCCTCTGGATATTCATCAAGTACTTCATCATAAAGCTCTTTGAAATTTCTCCAATATTGTTCAAGAAGAGTCTTGCGTGTTGTTACGAAACCTTTGGTCTGTTTTGCCTTACTAGTTTTCTTGGTGTTGGCTGCAAAATTCAAAACGCTCAATTTTTGGCGAGAGTACTTCTCCAATTTTCGTTCCATTTTGATGTTGAAACGTTAAGCCAAAGAACCAAAAAACAAACAAAAATAATCACGCAAAAAACTTTTTGAAGCGGAGATGCACGCAGGGTTAAAGCTTATGTCGTCACACAAAAGCTCATAAAATGGGGCTCTATTGTTTGAAAAACACGAGAAACGTTCTGCTATTTACGTCACGAGTCAACAAAATTTCCAAAAAAAAAAAATTATAAAAAATTTCTTAAAAAAGGTTTCGAAAGCTGTGTACACTGGTGTAAAATAAACGCGTGATACTCTGCGGTGGTTTAGGTTACTTTATAATGGGTAATTTGATTTCACCTTGAAATATTTCAAAGGTTAGAAGTTTCAAAAAAAAACACGAGTGTTTGCTTTAACCTTAAGCAACTTCAAAGGTTAAAATACACGATATTAAAAAATATCACAATTTGGTTAGAAAAACTCGCGAGTTTGCGTTAACTTTGATCAATTTCAAAGGTTAAGCACACATACAAACTGTCCGTTAGCAAAAGAAAAAACACATGGGTATATGTTAACCTTGTACACTTACAAAGGTTAAACACGATTACAAAATTTCCGCGGGAAAAATTTCTTATGTAAAATACATGAACACAAGTAAAATTTACTCGATAACAAAATGGCCGATGCCGTGCAAAAATTAAAAAATTTTATTTCCAAATGTGTATAAATACTGGCCACAAAGAAGGCCGAAGGACCAAATGTTTGGTCGGGGACCAAAATTATACCCTTTAAGGTATGCGTAAAATACACAAGAAAAGAAATGGCAAAAGGTTACCTTTAGAGTCCCTACGGGGTACGCTGCTGCTCGATGGTCTGCTACACGTTGCTGCCTGTGGGCTGCTTTTTAGGGGTTCTTAGCCTACTGCTGAGACTGCTTCACCTGTCACACTCGATCTGCTGGTGCTCTGGTGTTAGATGGCCCCGTATCCGTGGGACTTGCAGGAATTTCTACCCTTTTAGCGTGCTTACTGCACGCGAAAAATCTTTCCTTTTAGGTTTTATTAAAAACACTTTTAGATTTAAGTTAATTTTAGAATTTATTTTAAGCTATATTTAAGTAACTTTTTTTCTTTCTTTTTATAAAAATTGAAGTTATCAAAAAAAGCACACTGCTGCTGGTGAAGTTAGAAATCCAAGTAATTAAGAAAATTCCATGTCATGTAGAATGACATTTCAGCCAGAACACAGCAGAGTGAGTGAGACGGCAACACCGCACATATAAAAGTCAATACATATTTTAGACTAAAATATGAATTCGCCGTGCGAGTGGGTAGGGTTGCCGTCGTATAAAAAATCAACTTGGGTAAAATTTTAAAAACTTTAGAAAGGTAGTTGGGGCCTATTTCATAGTTTACGTTTCCACGTAAACATTTACTTTGCGCAGTTTCGCTTGAAATTGTAGTTATCCTGTTACAAATTTGTTTGCTGTTTTAAATGTTTTTTTTTTCTTTTTTTTTTTTGCTCGCATCCTTTTTTTTATTTTCGTTGTCCTTGCAAGCGGAAAATGCAATTACAACAATGGATTCACCTTTTCTGTGTTATTGCTGGCAGTGCTGCGTGAAAACATATGACGAAGAAAATTATTTACATAAGCAGGATGCAAATGAGACAGACAGACAGCCAGCCGCACAAGCCAACAAAATGGTTAGCAAGGAGGGAAGAAAAATATTAAGGAGCAAGAAAACTATACCATGAATCACAAATACAAAAAAAAATTAAAGAATTTAAAATTTTTTGTGGGGTTTTTATTTTGAAATCTTAAAAATATTTGTTGTAGAATTCGGAATATTTTTATTAATTCTGTGGAAGGAAGGAAAAACTGCTTAAGTCGATTTATGTTGCTTTGCTTTTTTATCGAATATCGACTTAAGCAGTTTTTCCTTCCTGCCACAGAATTATTAAAATGGCGGTTGTTATTTTTCAAAGGGAAAAAGGAGCGCTTCTGGCTCACTTTCACACACAATTTTACTTTGTGAAAGTGTCACAGTCTTTTGCATCATAAAGAACGAAAAAGTCAACAAACACTTTTGCTAGTATATAAAAGTTTTTGGGCAAAAAAATGGGATATTAACCTTTAAAAAAATGTAAAAAGTATGCACGCCCAATGAAACAACGCTCAAAAACAAAAACCAAATAACGCCCAAATTTTTCATATAAATTTGGGCGATAGTCATTTTGGAATAAATGCCCAACAATTTGGGCTTTATTTCGATTTTTCTGGGCGTTATTTCGTTTTATTTTTATAAAATTCAATAACGTTCAAAAACAAAAACGAAAGAAATTATTTTCATATAAATTTGGGCGATAATACATATATAAAAATTGTGGGTATTATTTCCAAAATGATTATCGCGTTTTTGCTTTTGGGGCGTTATTTCGTTTTTGTTTTTTTTTTTTGGGCATTATTTTATTGGGCGTTACTTTCTAACGCCATGTACTCCAGTTTCTTCTTAAGCATAATTATATTTTTATATAAAAAAATTATCAAAATCGTTTCAGTATACTTTATGCCAAAGCGTTAAATGCAATTTCTCTATAAGGATTTTTGTATAAATAAAATTGTTTAACATGTCTGTCAACTCTGCAAACATTGTAACTTATTAAAACTTAAAATTTTTGCGAGAAAATTAACATTTCGATATACGTATGCGTGCATGATTGGATAATTTTTGCAGAACTGGACAATATTTTGCTATGCACTCGTGCAACTACAAGCAAATACTCGCCCTTTAAACATTCACATATGTATGTAGGTTTGTATGTATTTGCATGCCTTTGATACAGAATCAAATAATTTACATTAAAAGAAAAAAACATCAACGTGTGTGTGTTTTTTTACGTCGGAAATGGAAAAATGACATAATTTTGCAACATGTGATATATGGCTTAATTTCTTGAATCATTGCGTCAACAAATTGGATTCACTTGGTTGGTTGTTGGCACTGTCTTTTTTGATAACTGTACATTTACAGTTTCGGTTTGTTTGTTATTGCAATATATGTTTGCATGTTTATTTCTTTTGTGGACGAAAATGTCAAGATTTACTACCTAGCGGACCTCAGTGTACATTAGAGCGTCCATATGTGCAAAATTCTGAGTTTGCTTGCTCCCCGTCCATTTCCTGAAATTAGAAGTCAAAAAAATAAGATCTCAAAAAAAAATTTGGAATCGATAGTGGAAAAAACCCAGCCGGTTTTCGATCAAAGGTCGAAAGATTGACTAAAAAAAGGCAAGTCGCTTTGAATGCCCGTTACTTCAAAACTGCTCATTTTTTCATAATATTTTCAAGACATTTTTGTAGAGCATGACTAGGTCAACATTATATTCATAAAAGTTTTGGTCCAAAAATTAAATTTATTGTTGTTTCGGTACAAAAACTTCAATTTTTTAAGAAAATTTTCATGACTTTTTTTCCATAAATTAGTTTTTTGTAATTTTGAAAGGGTGCAATATTTGTTCTGGAATCTTTTTATTGTAGGGAATTAAATATTTATTATTTTAAAAGAAAAATTACCAAAAAATATTAGTTTTTAAGAAATGGAGCCCGTTTCAAATCTCAGAAAAAAATTTATTTTTTATATTTTTTCTTCTTAATTTTTAATTTGGTAAGAAACCATTTTAGTAGTCATATTTCCTGAACTAATTTAGGATTGCTGAACACAAAAATAGCATTTATTTTCGTTTTAGTGCGTTTTTTGTCTGTTCCAGCAGAGATAATCGAAAATTTCGAATTTCGTCCACGCAGTTCAGGAAAAAATTTCAATCAAGTTGTCGAAAACTGCACAAAGATTTGAAGTTGCACCTGAGCATTTACTGAATAAGAAAAAAAAGTTTTCAAAATCGGTTCATGGCATGGTTTTTAAAATGAGGTCAAAAAATGGTATTTAAAAAAAAAAAACGACTACAAACCAAAACCAAAATAGTTATTTTAGATGTATTTATTAATGCTGAATTCGAAATTGGACGCGAAATTGCTGTATCACTTATGGTTTGCGAGATATCTTACCCCTTATGTTCAAAAAACACTATTTTTGAGGTTGTGTAGAACACTCATAAAATCGTTTTGGTCTGTTTGATTAAATGCGTCATTTAGTACTGTTTTTCTTCTTCAAAATGGGTTACAAAATAGACTTGTATGATTTTTCTTTAAAAAGTTATGACCATTTTAAAATAACATTATAAAAGATATAGCAATATGGCAATTGAGGCGTTGCGTGCAATAACGCCCCAAGTCGAAAAATGGCATTTCGAGATAATTCAATTTAAAGTTTTTAAATGCTGATAAAAAGAACAAACCATCATTTAAACCTTGAAAAACAAATTTATTCAATTAAACCTAATAAAATGAGTAAATAATTACCGCTAACACATAACACTAACGCATATTGACAGAATTATCGAAGAAGGAAAATTTTAAATTGTAGGGCGTTTTTGCATAAATCCATTTGACTTTCACTGGAGCAACGTTAGCATTTTGCTTGGGAAACCGGCAAAACTCTTCCGATTTTAATGCTTTTTTTTTTAAAATGAGGGGAATGAAATATACTTTCACCACAATTATTTATAAATGTGCGGTTTTGTTTATTTCTTTAAAATTTTAATATTATAAAATGCACGCATACATTTACATCTAAGTTTTGCACCTGTTAACGTTAGCATTTTGCTTGGGAAACCGGCAAAACTGTTCCGATTTTAATGATTTTTTTTTTTAAAATGATGGGAATGAAATATACTTTCACCGTAATTATTTATAAATGTGCATTTTTGTTTATTTCTTTAAAATTTTAATTTTATAAAATGCATGCATACATTTGCATCTAAGTTTTGCACTTGGTAAATATTTTTTTTGCAAACGGTTATAGAGATTTTAACGAAATTTGGTACAATGTTCTATATTAGTATAACATTAAGACTGGGATCAATTCTAACCCTGTAGATAATCATAGAAAGGCGTAGCAAATGCTTTAAAATTAGAATTTATTTGGCAATATTTCGCAAACGGTGGTTAAGTTTGGTAAACAAATGCTGATTATAAATAGCGTAAATGGGATGGGATGGCAAGAGTGTCACACCTACTTTTAAAGAATTGAATATTTTGATTCAATTTTACACAAAAGCGGCGCAATGAATTTTAATGAATATTGAAATCAAAAAAAAAAAAATTTCGAATTCTTGTCTTTTTTTTACTCTTTCGACAATAACTTTTTTTAGATCAAAGATAGGAAAAGACAACATGTGATAAAAAATAAGGAGATAAAGTTTCCTTTAAAATGCTTTATTGAAAATTTTCTTAAGCTAAAAATTTATCGAAATATGGCCACTCAAACATAGCAATTTTTTTACCCGGCCGGAAAAATGGATTTAATTCAAAAGCAAGGTGCCTTACGAAAAAAGTGTGCTAGGCAGAAAATGTTTAGAATCGTCCAAAAAATATGTGTGAATTTTTTCGAACACTTTATAATTTTTCAAAATTTGGCTAAAAAAAAAAAAAATCTGAAAAAAATCATACGTACTCTTTGGACAATTCTAAGCATTTTTTCCATAAAAATTTTTTCATTCAGCACCTTGGTTTTATGTAAAAACCGTTTTTCCTACCGCGAATTGATTTATGCAAAAACGCCCCAAGTCGCACTACGTCCTTCTTGCACGCAACCCTTTAAACAATATATATATATTGCTCTACCATATTCTGTGATCGAAATTGGAAGTTGAAATTAAGTACACATATATTTGAGGACCCAAGCTTTTCAAAAAAGCGATGGGCGCAATAACGCCCTAAGTCGACTTAGGGCGTTAATGCACGCAACGCCTCAATTGCTATAGAAAATCCACACATGATTTTTAACTTTCATGATGTTATTTTAAAATGGTCATAACTTTTTGAAAAAAAGTCGCGCAAAACCATTTCATAGCTTATTTTGAAGGCAAAAAGCAGTTCTAAGTGATGCATGAAATAAAAACTAGCAATGCATTTTGTTGCAGCCAACAAAGTAGCGATTAAAAGAAAAAAATTAAAATACTCATTTTTTTCCAACATTGAGACCGGCTCCATACCTTAAACTTATTATGTTTAAATAATTTTTTTTTGTGTTATAGTAATCAACATTTAATCCCCTGCAATATTAGGATTCTAGAACAAATATTCCGCCCTTTGAAAATTACAAAAAACCAATTAAAAGAAAAAAAGTCATGAAAATTTTCTTAAAAAATTTTAATTTTTGTATCGAAACAGCAACAAATTTAATTTTTGGACCAAAACCTTTAAGAAGATAATGTTAACCTAGTCATGTTCTACAAAAGTTGTGTTGAAAATATTATGAAAAAATAAATAGTTTTGAAGTAATGGGCAGTCAGAGCGACTTGCCTTTTTTAGTCAATTTTTCGACCTTTGATCGAAAACCGGCTGGGTTTTTTTCCACTACCGATTCCAAATTTTTTTTTGAGATCTTATTTTTTTGACCTCTAATTTCAGGAAATGGACGGGGAGCAAACAAATTCTCAACTTTGCACATTTCGTATATCTTGTGGGCGCTCTAGTGTACATAATAAGGATCTGGTTCAGAGTGGACGTCTTCTTGGTCAGCTTCTGTCCCACAATGGCTGGTTGGAAACCAGTTAGCGTTTGCACTCAAAATGACATATTTTGAGTTGTAACTTTACCGTTGAAAACAAAAGCAGATTGTTTTCTATAACAATAGCGTTATAACTTGAAAAAATACCACATTTTTTGCTCATCAACAGTGGAAAAAGATCTACACAATGGCAACTGACAAGTTATTTTAATGCTTATTACTTTCAATAATTTCAGATCCAAGCAGATGGTAACACCTACATTGGTCCACTTTTTATACACAAAAAAAGGGCATAATATTAATAAATTGTAATCGATAGCTAAGGCATGTTTATTACGAGTTCATCAGTCTGCCGTGCTAAATCAGTTGCCTAAGTGTGTGACTGGCCTGAAAAGGGTGCAAAAATCAGTTTTTTGCCAATATCTCGTTAACGATTAATTCTATTGAAAAATGGTTGAGCAACAAATTTGTAGCCCATAAAATTTTGTTTTTTTTAGAGGATTGTTTTTTGAATACAGATAAAATGACATTTTGTGGTCAAATCTGGCAACTCTAATGTCATTTATGTTCAGTTTGGTTTGCCATTTCATCATGAACAGGTTGACAAAAGAACAACGCTTGCAAATCGTGCAAATTTATTTCGAAAATAATGGTTCAGTTCGCGAAGTTTACCGCAAGCTCCTTCCATTTTATGGTCGACATAATCGTCCATCAGAGCAATTAATTCGGTTAACCATGGATCGTTTTCGCACTACGTTTACTCTATGTGATAATACGCATCCGCAGAGACGTCGAACAGTGCGCACCGAAGAAACAATTGCCGCTGTAGAGCAAAATGTTGAAAAGGACCCGAATGAATCGATTCGCCACCGTGCACAGCAATTGGAGCTTTGTCCATCAACTGTATGGAAGATTTTGCGCAAAGATCTTGGCTTGCGACCTTACAAGATCCAGCTTGTGCAAGAATGAAAGCCGCGAGACCATGCAATGCGTCGTGATTTTGGTGTATGGGCCGAAAATGAGATTGATCTCGATGCTGATTTTCATCGCAAAATTTTGTTCAGTAATGAGGCTCATTTTTGGTTGAATGGCTACGTCAACAAGCAAAATTGCCGCATTTGGAGTGAAGAGAATCCACATGAGACCCTTGAGACGCCATTACATCCACAAAAACTGACTGTTTGGTGTGCTCTATGGGCTGGTGGAGTCATTGGGCCATACTTCTTCCGAAATAATGCTGGAGAGTCAGTTACCGTTAATGGAGACCGGTATAGAGCCATGATAACCGACTATTTTGTTCCCGAATTGGATGGCATGAATGTGGATGAGTTGTGGTTCCAACAAGACGGCGCTACATGCCGCACAGCGCACGTCACAATCGATTTATTGAAGGAAACATTCGATGAGCGCATAATTTCGCGGAATGGACCTGTCAATTGGCCACCAAGATCGTGTGATTTGACACCATTGGATTATTTTCTTTGGGGATATGTGAAGTCGCTCGTCTACGCCAACAAACCAGAAACGTTAGGGGACTTGGAAGCCAACATTCGTGGCGTTATTGCCGACATACGGCCCCATATGCTCGAAAAAGTGGTTGAAAATTGGACCTGTAGAATTGGCTTTATTCGAGCCAGCCGCGGCGGCCACATGCCCGAAATCATATTTAAACATTAATGGCATAAAATTATCCTTCCAATAAAGCCAAATTGATGGACAATAAAACGATTTTCTTGTGTTTTATTTCAATTCGAAGTTCTATACCTCTAAAAAAACACCCTTTAGCATAGGTCTTTAGTTAGAATATCTCCTCAACTATAAATAATACGAAAACATTTCTTACATCTTCTGACAGGTAATTTTTTTAGTCACGAAAATGTGGCACTTTATTTTTCTACAAAGTAACCGTTACCGAGATATTTGCAAAAAACTGATTTTCGCAACCTTTCTAAGCAAACACAATTTCGCAATGAACTTTCACACTTTATTTTCCATGCATTAATAGAGTTTATTCCTGTAAAAAATTGTCTGCGCATAGAAAGTTATTCAAGGTCAAAGGTTGCGAAAATCAGTTTTTTTGGCAAATATTTCGCTAACGGTTACTTCTATAGAAAAATGTAATGAAAAATAAAAAGGTTTTTCGTTTTTTGCTCGACATGGGGTGCTTAAATTAAAAAAAAACATTATGAATAAAGTCGATTTATTTTTCGTCAAGGAAATTGCTTGAATTTTTTCAGAATTTTAGGACCTGTCTTGAGGGGCTAAGAACGATTCAGACTTTTTAACCCATTCTGTTGCTATGACCCACACACGATTTTTCTAAATATTACTCCAGAATTTTTGTAAGATATCCCACTTTCTTGCCTTATGTGTCGTTATGGTGTGCTCGACCGTTTTTTGTTTCTTACTCGGAAGGAGGCGCTTAAATTAAAAAAACATCGTAAACAAAATCGATTTATTTCTTATCAAGGAACTTGCTCGCATTTTTTCAGAATTTTAAGGGAATGTCATATAGACTTTTTAACCCATTCTGTCGCCACGACCCAAATACGATTTTTCTGAATTTTACTCCAGAATATTTGGAAAGGTACCCCGTAGCATATCTACAACTTCTGAAATATGTGCTCTCGCGTATATTATAGGAAATCTTGATTTTCCCAAAATTTTTAGATAAAACGACCTTCTGACACCCTCTCAGGTTGAAAGTTTTTTGTTCACCTATTGGGAATTTCATTTAATACGTCTAGCAATATATTCCACCACATTTGGAGGTTATTTTCGGATATGCCCATATGCGATAAGAAGCTAGTAGTATTTCTCTGCGCTTTGGTTTTCGGGTTCGAACCCCAATGCGAGTGAAAGTTTTTTTTATTATTATTTCTTTTTTTTTTACTAGGAGAACGCTCATGTTCCAAGAGCTAGGACACACAATATTAAAGTGAAGTAATACTTCTTAAGGAAAGTATGCCCTTGATGCTGGAGAAAGCTTTTAAAAGCGCTCTTTTCCTCTTGCAACAGTATATACTTACCTTAGCATGGAACTATGCCTAGGATTTCTAGGAGAATATGTACACATAAATAGCATTATGTTATGAGCGACATAGAAAATAACTTTCAATAACACTATATTTACCCTTAAGAATAAACCACCCTAGACCAAAAGATGAAAATGAAATACAGCCTTAAAATAATAACTATTTCAAATTGATGAAACTTTTACTAAAAATTGATTCTTTAATTATATGTATGTAATCATAAAAAAAATTTTTGATCTGTAATTTTATGAAACGTTCTTACGCATTTATGAATGGAAGTTCATAAAAAAATTCTTCATAGAAAAATATTTATGAGTACATGTTCCTACATACAATCGTTCTAAAAATCAAAAAATTTTAGTGTAAAATTTTTACTTGAAAATCAATGAATTTCGGAGCATGAATGCCATTCATAAATATTTTGTATTTCAATATTTTGTTGTGTGCTGGTACTTGAGAAAAGTTAAAGTTTCCTTTAAAACATAATTTTCCTTTTTCAATTATGTTAAATGTAACAAAACGGCATAAACTTATTAAATTTCAACATATTACTGATAGAATGTCCTTTTCTTTCTTAGTGCAAAACCATCTGTTTAATATTTAGTGTCAATTAATTTATGCGAAAATTTAATTATCGCTCTGCCCGCAAATGTACCATACCACAAAGTTTTTCTAAGGAATATCTAATTAAAGAGCAGCTGAACAGAACCTTATAATTAAATTATTCGACAGCATGTTTTGTGTAATAAAACAAAGGGTTACGCTTAAGTCACATAATCAAGGCAATATTTCTAATTAACACGAAAAACGCCTACAATTTAGTCAGCCATTAAGAAAACTTGGCAGAGCCATTAAATCACAAACAAACAGGACCATTCGTCAGTAATAATGAATTTTTCAATTAAATTTTTGCCTCTTCATCGCGAAAATGTCGAGAAAAAGTGATGGCATGTAAACAATATAACTAAGTGAGATCTTTTTATTAGAACTAAGTAAGTTATGGTGATTGTTGAAAAAAACTAATGAGATTGATGCTTTCAGGTCATTCTTAAAAAGTTTACTCAAAATATATACTAAAGGCGGCTTTACACTATCCCACAAAGTATAAATACATGTTAAAATTGACATGTTGCATACAATGTGTGATAGTGTAAATAAGAGAAAAATGATCTAATGAAAAAGTGTTTTGATTTATTTGAAAGTCGTTTGTACATTTGAATTTTTAAAACATTTCTAAAGCGAGAAACACATAAAAAGTATGGGCGCTCTCATAAGCAGACATGTATTAGACTTCAATTTGACAATTCTTGATGCATGCATACTTTTTATGTGTTTCTCGCTTTATTCCATGATACATTTTTATTGAGAAAAAAAAAATAATTTTTTGGGAAAAAAAATAAGAAAATAAATTTGAAAAATAAAAAATGGAACTGACATCCTCGTGAAATTTGCAAAACCTTTTGGGTCTTCTATTTGAGCTCTATAAGTGCAATACGCGCAAGATCTCGTCCAGAGTCTGTTCTCAAAAGCGACTTACGAGCCCTTAAGGATCGGTTTTTTGTATTTTCTTGTCTTTAATTTTAATAACGGTTGCTATCCAAATTAAACTAGTCTTCTTTTCTGTTTATTTCCTTTGCACAATTAAAGGGCCCCGCACAAAACATATGGAAAAAGACTTTCAGCCAAAATAGCTGATACTCCGTAATAATGTAGTTTTCAGCCTGCTGATTAAAAGTCTCAGTGGGCACAAAGCTCAAAAATGGCTAGTTATTGCGTTATGAAGAGTCGAAGGGGTAGTATTCGACCAAATCGTCAGTGAATTATTCTGGCATGCTTTACTGCAGCTCTAGTTTACTATATATAAATATATACATATGTGTGTGTTTGCTTGTACAAACAAATATGTATAGTCTAAACATGAAATACATTCATCCCCACATAATACAAAATTGACAGTATAAAGAATTCTATCACACTTTTTTTGGACGTGTTGTTATACTTTGTGGGAGCCTATACTACACTATACTATACTATACTATACTAAACTATACTATATTATACTATTCTCATTAGTTAACATTTTCCGACCTTTCATTCAAAATTATTTAATTTCATCACCATTTTTCGTTTTCTTTTCTTCAATGTTGTAAAGATTTTCCAACAATTGTCGGCTTTTTAAAAAGAAAAAATTTAGTTTTCTCTACACTTGTCGAACTTTTAATCATCTTTCTGAAACCTTTTTCAAGTTTTCAATGTTTTCACATATTTTTCAACAAAAACCAAGAAGTTTTTTGAGATAAGTATACAGAAACTTTGGTGTTTGAGTTATGATTTTCTTGCAGCAAATGAGAAATATCTCGATTTTTCCAACATTTTCGATTAATTTTGACATTTTTCATCACCTTTCGAATTTTAAAAAATTCTTTAAAAATATAGAATGACTCGAAAATAGTGTTAATTCAGAATCATTTGGTCTTATTACCACGTATTGTTTGATGTGAACCCTAAGAGAAGAACGACTCCAAAAAATATTTGTCACAAAAATAAAATAAGCAAAAACGTCTCAGTTAATATTCTTTTGCTGTTAAGTACACGCTTTTAAATATTTTTTTTTTTTTTTTCTATTTTATTTGATTTATTTTATTCATGGCAAAGCAAATACTCACAACCTACTCAGGAATTTTCTAATAAAAAACCAGTGGAAGAGGAGGAAGGGGCGCAAAAAGTTTCAGTTTCATTAATATGCTTTATTTTTGCCATAAGGTTCAAATTTAAATTGCTTTAATGATGCGCACGGCGTTCTGGTACTCTGACGACTGACTGAATGAGACTCTCAATGTTTAAGGACCGGACCAAGGAATAAAATCATCAAGGAGACAAAAGCGTAAATGAAAAAAAAAAAAAAAAACAATTTTGACTGACAGTGAATTTGAACAAAAAAGACAAATTCAGTTGGTTGACGCTAGTCATGGACCCATTATTGACGCATTAAATCGTAAATAAACCCATTAAAAATTCAACAACAACCAACCATGACATCAAAAGACGCTGCTGCCTGCCACACGAACTTTTTCCTCTAAGCTATCACTCTGAGCGAGATTTCAATTGGTTTTGATGAAACTTTACACTTTATGTCCTTTTGCCATAGTGATGTTAAAAAGGATACGGCATTTTTTGGTATTTGCAAAAGAATAGTAGATACATTAAGTGGCAACGCAAGCGATTGTATTATTGAAAATATGTTCATGTATGTCCTTGGTGAATCTCTTCTACCATGTTAACCTATTATGGTGATTGATCATTGTGGTGTATAAAGTCTAGGTCTATGTGTATACATATTCAACACAGATATCCGCAAGGCTCACAACTATGTTAACGTTTTCGTACAAGTTACGAGTAAAGATTAGTTTAGTTGAGTTGAGTTGAGTTGAGTTTAGTTGTGTTGAGTTGAGTTGAGTTGAGTTGAGTTGAGTTGAGTTGAGTTGAGTTGAGATGAGTTGAGTTGAGATGAGTTGAGTTGAGTTGAGTTGAGTTGAGTTGAGTTGAGTTGAGTTGAGTTGAGTTGAGTTGAGTTGAGTTGAGTTGAGTTGAGTTGAGTTGAGTTGAGTTGAGTTGAGTTGAGTTGAGTTGAGTTGAGTTGAGTTGAGTTGAGTTGAGTTGAGTTGAGTTGAGTTGAGTTGAGTTGAGTTGAGTTGAGTTGAGTTGAGTTGAGTTGAGTTGAGTTGAGTTGAGTTGAGTTGAGTTGAGTTGAGTTGAGTTGAGTTGAGTTGAGTTGAGTTGAGTTGAGTTGAGTTGAGTTGAGTTGAGTTGAGTTGAGTTGAGTTGAGTTGAGTTGAGTTGAGTTGAGTTGAGTTGAGTTGAGTTGAGTTGAGTTGAGTTGAGTTGAGTTGAGTTGAGTTGAGTTGAGTTGAGTTGAGTTGAGTTGAGTTGAGTTGAGTTGAGTTGAGTTGAGTTGAGTTGAGTTGAGTTGAGTTGAGTTGAGTTGAGTTGAGTTGAGTTGAGTTGAGTTGAGTTGAGTTGAGTTGAGTTGAGTTGAGTTGAGTTGAGTTGAGTTGAGTTGAGTTGAGTTGAGTTGAGTTGAGTTGAGTTGAGTTGAGTTGAGTTGAGTTGAGTTGAGTTGAGTTGAGTTGAGTTGAGTTGAGTTGAGTTGAGTTGAGTTGAGTTGAGTTGAGTTGAGTTGAGTTGAGTTGAGTTGAGTTGAGTTGAGTTGAGTTGAGTTGAGTTGAGTTGAGTTGAGTTGTGTTGAGTTGAGTTGAGTTGAGTTGAGTTGAGTTGAGTTGAGTTGAGTTGAGTTGAGTTGAGTTGAGTTGAGTTGAGTTGAGTTGAGTTGAGTTGAGTTGAGTTGAGTTGAGTTGAGTTGAGTTGAGTTGAGTTGAGTTGAGTTGAGTTGAGTTGAGTTTAGTCTCATTAAGTTAAGTTATTTAAGAACCATTTCGTTGGACCCATTTCATAAATTTAATATCACTACTTTCGGTTTCGTGTCATACTGTGTCAATAGCAAAGCTGCTACTTCTGTATTGAAACTTTTTCTTTTTTGCTGAATGTTGCCAATATTTAGGGAAAATAAATATTACAAAAATCTCGCAAAGCTCAAATATCAAAAGACGCCGTTGCTGCTGTTGTTTGTAACAGCATCAAATTACTTGCAGGTCTTAAATATTTTAAATATTATTAAATTTAATTTTTGGTTTTTTTTCGTTATTCAAACTCATAAAATCTTTTCAAAAGTTTTTAGCACCGAATGCGCAACCCTTTTTCATCTCTCCTGCGGCGGCAACATAGGGTTATACAAAGGGCACTGTCTCTAACGTTGGGGTGGTTTGTTGACAAATCTCTGAAGGTTTTTACAAGGCAACTTTTAAAGTTGTGGCAACATTTTATGTGGAAACGAATGACATTTTTGCTATTCTTGATGACGACGATGATGATGATGATGAGGCGGCAAACGCGACTTACTGTTAATACTGTTGGCACTGATGAAGATGTTAATTTAATGAAATTCTAATTGAATTTGTGGCTGTTTTTAGTATTCTCAGTGTATCTGCGCTCAAATGCGTGCAGATGTTATAATTTTATTTATCGTGTATCTACAGTGATGCGTGGCAAATGATGTGATGATGAGTTTTCGCTGGGAAAAGTTTATAAATACACGAGTAGTTAATTTATGCAAAAGTTTGTATAATTAATAATTACAGTGTAACATTATCATTAGCGGCTGTGATAACACTCCCAAGCGATTTGTGTAGTAATTTTTTTACTGGAATTTGAATTGAGGTCTATGTATTTTTAACTAAAATTTTCCAAATCGTATAATAACAAAATTTTTGGACTAATTTTTATGTAGTACCTACTCCTATAGACACTTCTAATGTATGCATCAAAATAACAATGATTTTTATAGCATTTGTCCAGATTGCTGTTAAAGTTGTTAGATTTTGTATGTGCATATCGGCGTATTTGAGTAGCATATCTCATATTGACATTCCGACACCAGATTTGGGCAAACAAAACACTTGAAATTGTACACAGATACGAGCGTATAACAATAGTCTAACAACCATGCATAAGGTACGTACTTACATATTCAACAGGGATGCCATGTTGAGTTAAAACAAAATTTTGGATATTGTTTTTTTTTTTTTTTTTGTTTTAAACAAATCTTTTTGGAATTTCAGCTATGTCAGTAATACCAACAATGTCATAGATATCGTAACCCGCTTCACATATAAAACAAAAATCCACTGTTCATATACTATGTAGTAAGGGAGCTGGTGGTAATTTCGGTTTGTGATTATATCGTCGTTGATACTTACATATTATTAAGAAAAAATAAATGGTTACCTAATATCGCGCAGATTTTTTTTTAATCGAGTTTTGAAATTGTAAAAAAAAAATAAAAATGTTGACTAATAATGTAATATACCGCGATTTTGTTAATAATGAGCATATGATATATTTGATAGAAGCAAATCGAATATTTGACATAATCTAATGAGCGGCTTTCTTGAGTAATGTTATTGGTTCAATCGTATATTTGTTAGTAATTAACAAATATATGTTTGAGTGAAACAATTACTACTTGTATGTTTTAATCCAACTACCATTTATTATTATTAATCACTTTATCAAACCGGAACTATCCTCTCCTGACAATATTTGCCAGGATCACGGCAATGAGACGCAGAATCAAGAACGGAGGCACCAGGATTCTAAATCGCACAGGTTCGGACAAAACAAGTCCTATGTTTGTGATGATATACATATACAAATTTTTCTGAACTGCTAACTTGAGTAGGAAAAGAAACTGCACAAAATTATTTTAGGTAATAATAATGTCGCGATTCTTATAATATTTAGAAAAGCCAAAAATCCGTTTGTAAAAATTCAAGCTATTGGCTTTAATTTTCTTCAATTTGTCCTTTAAGAATTTCTAAAACTTTCACAATTTGAAGAATTTCTTTTGAGTTGGTAACTTCCTCAAATGTACATACATATATGTATTAGCAGCACAGAAATCTAAACATAAGCAACATGCATACATACGTAGCAACGCATTGTCTAAAAAGTAATTAAATCCTAACATCAAACCTTCCACAGCAACATAATTTGTTGCTGCTATTGTTGCCATTACTGGTGCTGGTGATGCTGTTGTTGATGTTCATGTTGGTGTTGTTTTTGTTTTTGTTGCACTCAACTATTTCTCCATGTAGTAGTAGGTAGTCGTATTTGTGTTGCCATGTCAATACGTTGTTTTTCCGATTCCATGCAATTTCTGTTATTATACAAATTTACTTGTTGGCCATATTTTATGTCATTTTTTCCCTACCCCCCCTTAAAATTTTCTAAAATGCAAAAATTGCATTCTCAGATCAATGATGCTTGGGCATTGTGCTGCTGCACGTGCTCAAGCGAGAGTTACATAGATTGGGAATGGGTGGCCGGGTTTGATTCTGAGGCAACTATTTACAATACGTGTCATTTATATAATGCCAAACGATTGTTTGTGCAACAATTTAAGCCCATGCTAATTGTAGTACATAGTTAAATGAAGCATAGTTTTGAGGTTTGTTTTTCTAGTGTCCCAATGAATTCTCTGGAATTTACAAATATTGACTTGTTTACCGAACACCAAATTGCTACGTAATGCAAATCGAACCACATACAATGCAGTTATACACACATACGAGTACATACATATATAACAGATTTATTGCAATTAAAAGCAGATTCATATAAACATACACACATTTTACGATGAGGGACATTAAACATTTGATTTATGTCTATTTACTTGGAATAAAAAATATATTTTTTATACTTATGATCCAATAATACTATATAGTAAGGGCCTTTTACTGAGGTTTTCATTTTAGCTAGGGCTTTTTGGTCTTTCGACAAATATCAAAATGATTTTTTCCAAATGGCGGCTATCCACCCAAGAAAAATAATTTTTTTTTTTTAACTCAAATAACTTTTTACATTCATATTCAACTTTGAGAGTTTATATTTTTTATTAAAGCCCAAATTTCTGCATCAAAATATTTTCGGAAATTTATATAGAGCATGAATCAAAGGTTAATACATTTTCGCAAAATATTATCCCAATGTGCACAAAAACGGATGCGGATTCGTTACGAACCCGTTACGTACATCAAAAACGAACTCAAAACGGATTTGCTTTTAAAAAAACAAACAACAAAAGAGGAAAAAAAGAAAAAAAATATAACGATCTGCCTATGGTAGGATTCGAACCCGGGTAGATCCGCAGTGACGGACCCGTTTTGAATCCGAAACGTACGTTAAAATGAATTCAAACCGAATTCGCTTCTATTATTATTTACAAAACAAAAAAATAAGAAAAAAAGAAAGATAAAAAAAGTAAAAAAATCCACCTGTGGTAAGACCGAACCTGGGTAAATCCGTTTCGAACCCGTAGATATTTCAAATACGAACTCAAAACGGATTTGCTTTAATAAATCGTCGGGTTAAAACTACAACTAGACATCTACATATATTGATATTTTGAGTTAAGTGTACAGAAATATGAAGAAAAACCGGCTCTATGCCGCAGTCTAATCGGTTTTTTGAAATGTAGTTTCCATCTAATTTTATACAAAGAATAAAAAGCAGAAAACTGCAAAATCCCATACAAAAAACGAATTTCAAAAAACTTAAAAAGCCTTTTTCTCAAATGCTAATGATGATAAAAACAAAAAAAAAAATTATTTGTTTTTTTTGTTTTTTATCCTTTTTATAAAAAAAAAAAAAATAGAAATTTGTTTAATATACTAACTTTATATCTCAACATTAGATAAGTCATACAGGTCAATAGCCCTGTTGTCTAAAGTCTGCTGTTTGTAAATTAATACCTCTGGAGCCCAGGTTCGCTTCACGGTTGGTAGTAAATTTTTTTCTTTTTTTTTTTTTTTATTCTTTTTTTAATTAAAAATTAGCGCTTCAATATTTTTATTCTTTTTTATAAACAGCATTAACATTATAAAAAAAGCGAATCCGATTTGAATTCGAGCTAACGAGGAATTTCTCCCGCAAACGGGTCAGTAACAAAACCGTAACGGATTCCGTATCGGATAGAAAGTTCGAAAATATGAACCCGTTTCGGATTCGAAACGAGTCCGTTTGGCACACTGGGATATTTTGATATAGCTAAAACCCTCCTGAGTTTTAATTTTAGATAATCTCAAGAGGAAATTTTGGAGTTCTTTTATCCTGTCGTTAATAGAAATATTGCCACTAAGATAACACTCTCTACAACAGTCAAAAAACAGTTTATTCAGTGTATTTAAATCTTCCAGTGTCAGAGCAGGGCCTCTGTAAACGCGGTTTAGAAGTTATAAGGAAACTGGTGATATTACAAACTAAAATTTAATGAAAGAGTGCTTCGATTTTTTTACTCGTGAACTCGTTAGAAAGTTTTTACGAAGTAGATTTACCTTAAGTGTTAAAAAAATAATATTTCACCAGATTTAAAAAGCAATTAATGCCAAAAATTTGACTTTTAATGCAAATTATTAAGTTTTAAGCATTTCACGTCTTTGGTGACCCCTAATGAAATTTTTTATAGAATACTTTAACCAATTATAGTCCAATTTTTGGAAAAAGAGTCATAAAAAGATATAATAGGATAAGATGTTGTACCAAAAATTTTCCTTGAGCGATTTCACTATGACCTTGGGACCAAAAGTTTGATCCAAATGTAGTTTTGTTTTTTTTTTTCAAAAGTACATTATTTTTGAAGGTTTTGACCAAAAAAAGAATTTATGTTAGGTTATAAATATTATATTTTTTATATACTAAGGGTAGAGTGCCACCTGAGGGCATGGTTGGGGTGTGAACACCACTCCGTGACTTTTGACAGAAAACAAATACGGCTGTTCTGACAATTTTAAGCGCGTGTTATGACAGCACGAAGTTTTTCTGCATATACCGGAGGAAATAGACGCATTTGATTTGAAAACAGTTTTTGAATAAGAAAGTCAACACAAAAGTTTTTTTCATTTTCCAAGTGCAATAAATCGAAGGTGCCCCGAATTGGTTCGGGTGTGGGCACCCCACTTTTTTTATTTAAAGCGTGTGTTTTATTGAAATATCGTCGTGGATGCCAACATTACTAATTAAAATCGTGTTCTTATGCCTTTATACGCTTTTTAAGTGGAAGGGAAAGAACCAATAGGTCTTTAAAGATATCGCAGAAAAAAAGTTGTTTTCATTAAATGTGGGTGGTAAGGTGGCATACAACTTTGCAATAAATCTCGGTGGGTGGGCATGGATTGGTATAAAATTCAAGCTTGGCAAAAGAGTAATGTCCACAAGGGCTAAAAATGACGTCATCTAGGCGGCTTAGTATGCAAAACAATTGATCTGGCATTGACGTCAATCAAGTCTGGTTGCAGGGCAACATGCATGTTGGCATTCGATCCAGACGTTTTCAGTAACGCTGATTTTGTTGAAGCCGTTGAATAGAATTTGTTGAATTTGTGTGAGTCAAGGTTTCCAAAATAAATTAATTTTGCCTTTTTATACCCTACACCCAGGGTATATTCACTTTGTCCTTCCGTTTGTAACGCAGAGAAGGAGGCGTGGCAGATATAGAAAAGTATATATATTCTTAATCAGCGTCACCTCCTGAGTCGATATAGCCATGTCCGTCTGTCTGGCTGGCTGGCTAGCTGGCTGGCTGGGTGGCTGGCTGGGTGGCTGGCTGGCTGGCTGGCTGGGTGGCTGGCTGGCTGGCTGGCTGGGTGGCTGGGTGGCTGTGTGTTGAAATACACTTTTTGGGAAAACTGAGCAAGATATTTCAATGAAATTTGGTACACTGCCTTTGTCATCAAAGTTAGCTCGGGGGATTGAAAATGAACGAAATCGGTCAATGGACACGCCTACCGCCCATACAAAAAATATATTCAAAATGCAATTTTAGGAGTATTTTTCACGACAATGCAACCAAAATACGCATAAATACTAAAAATTGTAAGAGCAAGCTTTGAGAAAAAACTGGGCAAATTCGGACCAGAGGGCGTGGCACCTCCCATATAAGCAAAAGCTTCAAAACGCTATACTGAAAGAGTTTTTTGAGATAATCCAACCAAACTTCACTCAAATACTACAGACTAAAAATGCACGTTCTAAGCTAAAACTAGAGGAACTCGGACAAGAGGGCGTGGCACCTCCTATATATGCAAAAACGTCAAAACACTTAACTGAAAACGTTTTTCACTCAGACACTAAAATCTATAAATGCAAGCTCTGAACAAAAACTGGGTGAACTCGGACAAGAGAGCGTAGCACCTCCCATATGAGCAAAATTTTAAAAATACTGCAGTGTAGGGTATTTAATGTTTGGCCAGGCCAAATTTTACACCCTTACTAGTTTTCCATTTAATTGCGTTTTACTTCATATTTTCCAATTTTTAGCCGATTTTCTAAGGGTGCCCACAACCGAACCAAAATTTTTTTTTTGTCAAAAACTATCACTTCACTATTTTTTTGATATAGTTTTTCCAGCTGACGAAATCAATTTACTTTCTTCACCAGTAGTTAGCTAAGGCCTCTAGCTTTCCGCTGTTACTTATATATCTGCGTAATATGCATCTGGTCAAAAGTTATGAGTCGAAAACAAAAAGGTGTCCATACCCGGCACTCTTCCCCAACTAATCCAGACAAAAAATTTTAGATATGGTACGACTCATTCCGAACATTTTTGAGATCGTAACGAAATATATATCGTATTAGGACGTGCTATTGCATAGTGTAAAATTCTAAAACAATATATTGGAAAGTTCTTATTTTCGGAAGGTCATTATGAAATCAAACAAGCAACATATTTTCGACATATTATCCGATTATATCCTGTTTATATGGGTCCTTTTGATCACTTTTCCCATAAACTGGCATAATAGTGTAAAGTGTTCTACAAAAATATTTACATAAAGTTTCACTATTCGTCATTAAAGACGAGAAATGCTTAAAACTTAAGAAAATGCGTAAAAACTCCAATTTGTGGCAAAATTTTCTTCATGCATTTCTTAGAACATGCACTTCCCAATGAAGGTCCCTACGAACACTTTTTTCGTCCAACTTACCGATCATGTGAGAAGATACGAGGTGACAAAGTTGAAAATCGGAAAGAGCGCAACGAAATCTTTAATTTTTTTTTAAACATTCTTAAACACACTTATTTAAGTCCCAAATGACGATACTTTAAAGAGTTTAAGATGAAATTTAATTTTTTAATTACCTTAGAATATCCAAAACTTATCCTTGATTTAATGCTGCAATTTGAACTGTTTAACTGACAATTTGCTTACAAAAGAAATTTCTTGCATAGGTGTAAGTGTGTTTTTTTTTTTTTTTTTTTAACTATTGAAGGGGGAATCTTCGAAAGATACTGCGAAGCAGCATACACGATTCATACTGATTACTGGTTTACCACATTCGGGACCAACGCACGGATATTAATCTTAATATGCCGGCTCGCAAAACATGTACAGAGTACATGCAATGTAGATATATACATAAGTTTGTATAGAAAATGGTACTCAGTTCTACACAAACAAATATATATAAATACATGTTCAGTATGCCTACGTTGTTAAACCCTAACTTCATTTTGTGTCACTGCCCTTTTAGTGCCAAGCGGTACCGCCAATCAGGGCATTTCTTCGCTAGGCAGGGCTAGAGCAATTAGGCTCTAATTCTTAATTTCTGTTGTTGCTGTCTTATCTGTTGAGTTGCTCATCTCGTCTCAGTTGCTGCATAATCGTTGATATCACGTGATTAATTTGATCCCAGGAGTCCTTGCCTAACAGCATGTGTCGAACAATACTGGTGCAGGTAACCTCTTCACCCGTTATATTCTGTAGTACTTGTCTGGCCGCATTGAACCTTACGCACCTTGTTAATACGTGGTTGGCGTTTTCTACAGCTTCTTCACAAAACATGCAAAAAGGATCGTTCACGTGCTTGTACTTGTATAAATACTCTCTGAAACAGCCATGTCCAGTAAGAAACTGAGTGAGGTAGTAATTTGGCTCTCCATGTTTGCGCTTGAGCCACATTTCAATCAGAGGGATCAGATTATAAGTCCACCGCCCTTTTGTTGATGCTTGCCATCTTTGTTGCCACTGTGTGAATAGTTCTAAGTCTACTGCTGCTACGCGATCTCGGTCAAAGCAATTCTGCCGACGCAGGTCACGTAATGCCGCCGATCTTTTTGCTTCCAAGTCAACCGGAAGTCGACCCGCAATCACATTTGAAGCTACTTCAGACACTGTTCGGAAAGCACAGCAAACTCTCAATGAAGCTAGCCTGTGTGTTGCTACCATTGTCTTCATATACGACGTAAAACTAGTTGATGAATACCATATTGGCGCTCCATACATCATAATTGAACTTGAAACTGAAGCCAATAGTTTCCTGGCTGCATACTTTGGACCACCAATATTTGGCATAAGTCTTGCGACAGCCGATCCCATGCGTACAGCCTTGTTACCAGCTGCTATGAGATGCTCTCTAAAATTAAGCCTGTGGTCCAGCACTACTCCCAAGTAAGTAATTGTGGGGCGTGATACTATAATATGCGCCCCAACCCGAATTTCCAGCGATTCAACCTTTTTCCTACTACTTAAAAGTACCGCTTCTGTTTTGTGCTCAGCCAGTTGCAAGCTCATTGATTGTAGCCATGCTTGAACATTTAATATTGTGGTGTTGCACTTTTCTGCAAGTTCAGTGGTGTGTTTAGCCACTGCTACAATTGCAATATCATCAGCATACCCAATAATGTTTACTCCGCTTGGTTTTTCAACCCCAAAAACCCCATTGTACATGCAATTCCATAGAGTGGGGCCCAGTACTGAACCTTGCGGTACTCCTGCTGTCACTGGGTAAGTTTTTGGGCCATCATCCGAATCATAAACGAGGATCCTTTCCGAAAAGTAACCCTTGATCATGTTTATTAGATACGTGGGAGCTTCCATATTTATAAGAGAATCTATTGTTGCATTCCACTCAGCTGTGTTGAAAGCATTCTTAATATCTAATGTCACTACTGCGCAATATTCTTTCGAGCCTCCTCTCCACCGTGTTCCTTCTAGTGCTCGCCCGGCTATGCTGCAGACTTTTGAAATAGCATCGATTGTGCTGCGGCCTCTTCTAAATCCGTATTGCATGTCTGATAGTCCATTGGGACCTTCAATGCAGTGTTCCAGTCTTGCGACAATAATTTTTTCTAATATTTTGCCTGCAGTGTCAAGCATGCACAGTGGCCGATATGATGATGGCTCATGTAGAGGCTTACCCTTTTTTGGTATAAGCACTAAGCGCTGTACCTTCCACTGTTTTGGGAAAACTCCTTCTCTGAGGCAAGATGTGTATAATTCTGCAAATAGCTCCGGTCTTTTTTGGATGATAAGCCTCAATGCAACGTTTGGAATACCGTCTACACCAGGTGATTTTTGCAATTGTACACTGTTGGCGACTGCAATTACCTCACTTTCTGTAACTATGTCAACTTCTGAAGAGCTCTCGGGTTGTAACCAACTAACATTGTCACGTTGCGGAAATAAACTACACACTATCTCACGCAGCAATAGTGGGCAGCTTGGTGATGGGGAAGGTTTGCCTTTAATCTTTGTTTTTGCTATTTGATATGCTCTACCCCACGGATTTCCTTCAATTTCGTCTATAAGTGACTTATACAACTGTTCCTTACTTCTTTCTATTGATTTGCGAAGCTCTTTGCGCTTTTGCTTATAGATATAATTCTGTTGTTCATAACTGTCACTGCCTCGGGCTCGCTGCTGTACTCTTCGTTGTCTATGACACTCTTCACGAAGGCGCCTGATGTCTTCATTCCACCAAGGTGCTGAAGGCTGATGTCTCCTTTTCCCTCTGCGTGGCATTGAAGCATCACATATAGCTTTTTTTGACAGCATCAGGTTTCTAGCTTTATGCTCTATCGATCTCCCTCTAAGCTCCATATCTTCGGCTAGGTATTGCAGCATCTCTGCATCAAGTTTGTTTTGACACCAGGTTGTTGTCTGAACGCTTCTTACTGGGTGAGTTCTATTCTGTGGTCTGTTTCCTATGGTTTCAAACGATATCAATCGATGGTCACTACCAGTGTACACATTTGTGTATGTGTAAGTATTGTAGGTGTTTTAGTATTCAGCCGCAATGCAAAACATGCATAGAATTTGTTGCCATCGTTACGAACACAATGCAGTTTTAGCATACTAACAAAATACTTGCAAAATAAAACACATACACACAGCATACCAGTCATACCTTAATAAATATGAATAAGACATTTATACACTGACTGACGACATATGTACATAACTGGTGAAAAAGAGTTCTTTCTTTCTTTTTTTTTCAGTGTATATTTATCGTATATCACACGTGTCTCGTACATGAGCAAAGCAACACAATTCAATTTTCATGTAAATTGTATAAATTGTAATAAAATAGCAACATTTATTTTTGGAGCTTCGTGAAAGGATGTCGACATTACGACTCACATTGTTGTTACAACCCACCATCCTACATTGAGACAAAATCCTTGTGCAGTGCCAAGATGAAGATGCAAACGATGAAATTTGTTTTTGTGTTTTGTGGCAGTACACGATGTAAAGATGAAAAAGAAGAGATGATGACGCTCGTGTAAGCTGCATGAAAAGTTTGCAACATTTCGCAACAATTTGTTATCAATTTGCTTTGTGTTTTATACAAAAAAAAAATAAGTGTTTATTCGAAAGCATTTAATTTATCAAAATCAATTCGTATGCTATTTAGCTGCTTGTCGCGCTGTATTGCAATTTGGTTTCTTGGCACACTACTATTTGTAATTGTTTTTTTTTTTAAATTTGTCTTAAAAATATTTCTACAGTCGTAAAAAGTTGATTCCACTCAAAAATATCCAAAAAAAACATCCAAAAAATTGGACTACATTTCATTCATAGAAGTTATTTATCTGAGATTTTTTTTTTTTGACCAATTGTGCTCATTATCTCAGTTTCTACCACTCTAAGGTGCCAAGGATACCATATAGAATTAAAGCCCACAAAAAATCATAAAATTCATTTCTACAAAGTTTCCTCAAATTGTTGAAATTGAAGAAGTTATATCGAATCTAAAAGCTCAGTACAAAATATGAAAAACAGGATGTTTCAAGAACAAAAAGTGCAGCCTAAAACTATGCAATATTTTTTTTTAAACATTTAACATTTCAAACAGCATGCAAATAAATAAAAAAAAATATTGGATAGTGTTGGGGGCGATATTCGATTTTGAAATATCCTGTTTTTCATATTTTGTACTGAGCTTTTATATTCGCTATAACTTCTTCAACTTCAACAATTTGAGGAATTTTTGTAGAAATGAATTTTATGATTTTTTGTGGACTTCAAATTTATAAGGTGTCCTTGGCACCTTAGGGTTGTAGAAACTGAGATAATGAGTACAACTAGTCGAAAAAAAAAATCTGAGATAAATGACTTCTATGAATGAAATGTAGCCCATGTTTAGACGATATATTATACTTGTTGATCGGACGTCAAATGGCTGAGATAAGTATAAAAAACAAAACTGCCTCGAATTTAGAGGCCCAAAAAAAAATTTCTCTCAATATTAGCTTCCAAACTGGAGGCGGTCATTCGAATTTTTTTTTTTTTTTTTGATATTGGAATCGATGCTATCTAATGTGGATCCCAAACTATGTCGAAATCAATTATTCTATACTAAATGATCTATATAGATAAGCTCAATACACTTTTACGTAAGTAGTTTTACAAGTAGGTATCAATGGCAATCAACAACAGAGAAATTGCAATAAATGCAATAATTATTCTACTTACACCATACATATGATATTACGTTTAGCGAACAATACAGTTGCGGGTATGAATGATAAACAACAACAATTGCAACAATAGCAAGTTAAAACTTTTGTTGCACCACAGAAGAGATGAAACTACAAAATGATGATAATGATGATGATGATGATGGTGATGATGATGATGATGACAACTCAGTAAATTAATAAGAATATCCTTAAGGGTAAAATGTGAAAAATACGCAAGCAAAAGTTTGAAATCGAAAAGTATTGCATCTCTGAGACTGCTTCAGCTGCAGATGTACCAAAGAGCTGTTGCTAAAAAGATGCTGCAAGCAACACCATTCAACATAATTCACAATGAATTGCCATGATTAATCGTTTTGCATTTAAGTGAAGTGAACAGCAGCAGCGACAGTAATAACAAAAACAACAACAATAACGGCAGCAACACTGGTAGTGAGTACAAAAACAATGATGTATGAAACATTAGCTTTGCGGTCTATATGCATACGTACATATATCCGTATGTATTATACTAAAAGTTTTCCCAACCGTACAGAAATCAACAAAAGGATACTCATATATGTATAACAGAAGTGTTGACAGAAAAATATTGCTGTTATAGTTTTAAAGTGAATCTTTGGTCGCACTAGTGGTAAAATTTTCAGATTTTTCGAAATTTTTTTTCGCTCCACAACTTTTTGACTTTTTTCGATACATCCCTTTATATCTTGCAAAATTTAAAAGCTATCTTGAAGATATTTGGTAAAAAAATGTCCAAGGTGAACACCCTACACTGGTCGAAATGTAGGCGTAATCGAATATATGTCACGCTCACTTCATAAAACACATGATCGAAATTTTCGATTATATCTGCTGGAACGGCCCAAAAAAATGTATGATTTTCGTGTTCAGCGACCCAAATTAGTGTAAGAAATATGACTTCCAAAACTTTTACTTAGGAAATAAACAATCAAAAAAAAATTAAAAATTCGGACCTAAAAAACACATTTTTCAATACACTACTTTTTAAATTAATCTGATCAAAAAACCACTTTTTAGCAGAGATACGGCCCAATGAGTCATTTTAGTCTAAAGATTATAATATTTTAGACCAGAAATACCAAATAACTCAAAACTAGAAAGAACTAACTTAGTGTCTTACACTTTATAGGGACGATATTATTCGTTACTTCCTCGGTTTGGTGAATTATTTTGATACACGATACAATATGACATTTCCTATTCTTTTCCAATATCTATAAATGTAAACTAAGAAATTTATTATAAAATCATGACAATTTCATATTTTTTCTATTTCTAGATTCACTATAAACGTAACGGTAAGTTATCAAACTACAACCAAAAACCTTTACATTTTTAAGATGCATACCACATATATGGGACCTTTCACATCAACTTAGCCACCTCGCAGCCCAAATTCTGGTGCGTCTAAATTTACTTTACTTTTGTGCCGAAAAACCCGAAAACGTTCACTTTTTCGACAAACTCAAATAAGCCTAATAAATGCTATATGTAGTTTAAATTAGACCAAGTGTAAATTTGTTAATTAATTACACAGTGAAACAAATTGAGGGAAAACCAATCTGAATTCGATCTCAATAAATTTTTTTGACTAATTTAGGGTCGCTGATTCCGAATCTGGTAACTGTTTTTTCTTATCGCGTCTGAGATCCGAGTTATCCTTGATTTAAATTGTAGAAAGCGATATTTTTGGACATATAGCGTGCATCCAGAAAGTAGTATAGGTCAATTTTGTCAGCGGCATTGAATAGCACTGATGTTCCTCTTCGAAACTAAAACTTTTACTCCTTCAATTGGATCATTACTTTTCCAAATATCAGCCATTGAAGTAAAGGTATCGAAAATTCCTGTAAAGGTTTAACTTCAATGGATGATATCTCGCAAAGTAATAATACAATTTGCAAAGTCAAAGATATGCTTTGAAGAGGAAAATAAGGGCTATTCAATGTCGCTGACAAGAAAGAACACACGCCATTTGTCTGAAAATAGCATTCTCTGCACTTTTAATCAAGGATAACTCGGATCTCAGACATGATATAAAAAACGGTTGCCAGATTTAGAATCAACGATACTGAATTAGTCCAAAAAAAAAATATCAGGATCAAATTCAGATTTTTGTAATGCACAGTGTTATGAATATAGGCTAAATTAGTCAGTGAAATCATATGTAAAAAAAAAGTAAAAACGACTATTTTACATTTACTGCCTACATTTCGGTGATATGAATGTCACCTTCATCAGGGGTAGTATATTAAACCTTTAAACAAAAAGAAAACAATATTTGAAACACAAACATTTTTGAAAAATGAAAACAGAAACTTACATAAGAAATTACATTAAATAACAGAAGCAAAAAATTAAAATTATTAAAGAGTAAAATTTTTAAAAATTAACACTGCTGGTAACTACAATGAACATAAAAGAAGATAAAGACAACATTAGTTGCAACTGTCATATTGCACTTTAACCTTAAAATTTTCGTTCAGTCACCGGCATTGTTTATTTTTTTAAATTTTAATCTTTGATAATTTTAATTTTTTGCTTTTGGTTTTTTTATGTAATTTCTTCTGTCAGTTTCTGTTTTAATTTTTAAAAAATATTTGTGTTTCAAATATTGTTTTTTTTTTTTTTTTTTTGTTTAAAGATTTAGTAATAAACTACCCCTGATGAAGGTGACATTCATATATTCATATCACCGAAAATAGGCAGTAAATGTAAAATAGTCGTTTTTTACTTTCTTTAACATATTATTCCACTATCCAACTCAGCCTATAATTATAATTAATTTAAAAAGCTATTTTTGTTAAGCATAAAGCGAAACTTCTTCTAAGTAATATTTCGCACAAAAAATTATACAAACGAATTTATCAAAAAAATACATCATAATTAATTTTTATTAATTCGGTAGTGACATTGCAAATAAAAGGCCGTTTGCTTGAAACTCCACAAATAATTGCCAGCGTAATTTATAAAGAAAATACGAACTCAAATACACTAAATCTATCAATTTATTGCGTGAAACTTTGACAAATGATGGTAAATTTTATTGTGCTCTAAGAAAACAAAAATTTACAAGAAAATATCGACAGAATAAATCCCATAAAAATATAAAAATTGTTACAACGCAACAAAATTCGAACAACAGTCGAAAGAAATAAATGGATGTAAGGAAAGTAAAGCATAATATTTTTGCAATAATTCATCTGCAATGATGAACATCCGCTTTCAATATAAAAAAAAAAATTAAAACAAAAACAACAAGAAACCAACAAAAAACCAAAAAAAAGGCAAACAACAAACAAAAACGTTTGTGTCAAGCGAAGCGGATCTGCTGGGAATCTGCAGTGTCCGATGGATGCAATGACAATGAAACAGCAACAATAAAGGCAAACACAGATACACACACACTCACTCACGTGTGCAACATAATATATACATGCTTGTATGCACAATAAAAAAAGAGAAAAAAGTATCAAAATACATACACAGCATTGGCAGTAGTAGTGGAGAATAATAACAAAAAAAAAATCTTAACCAATGCACAACTTTCCCAATAGGCAAAAACAGTAAAGTACAGTGAGCCAAAAACTTTAAAAATATTGTTACAAGCCGATACAGAAAGTTATTGAATAACTGGCCTACATAATATTTTCGGTTAAGAACAACAACTAGATATCTATATAACGATATATCCCCTAACAAGATTCTGTAATCTCTATATTAATACGGAAGGCAAAAACTTGTCCCTCTTTTTTTACAATGTCGAAAATGGATTACGACTTTAAATTATACACCATTAGAAAGGTATTTGTGTATAGATGTGCACAAAGTTAAAATTATGTTAATAGGTTGCTCTTGAGCCTGTCAAAATTAAATACAGCACTGACTTCATGTTTTTTGGTGTGTTTATATTTCACCTGAATTATTCCAGGGATGAGCTTTTCTGTTTCGTACCAAATAACAAAAAAAAAATACTAAAATTGCCCAAAAAGTACCAAAATTATTTAATACATTTGTAGTCGAATTTTGACCACTGGGCGATTCTAGTATTTTTTAAGAGAAATAATTTTTTCTTACACGTTTTTGATGATCGTTTATTGTCTTAAGCTTTTTAAAAAATGATGAACGACTTCTTACATAAAAGGAGGAGTTTTCCAGAATTTGGGAAAAGCCGCCTTACATAATTTATGTACGACTTTTAATGGTTGTACGAGGGTTGCCCTTTAGGCTTTGGGAAAAAAAGTAGTTACCCTAGTGTATTTTGATGCAAATCTTTATGGCAGTTTGATATTTTTTATGGCATTGAAACATTGTTATACCTTACACCCAGGGTATATTCACTTTGTCCTTCCGTTTGTAGCGCAGAGAATAAGGCGTGGCAGGTATAAAAAAGTATATATATTCTTGATCAGCGTTACCTCCTAAGTTGATATAGCCATGTCCGTCTGTCTGACTGGCAGGGTCGCTGGTTGGCTGTGCGTGGAAATATTTTTTTTTGCGGGAAAACTAAGCAAGATAATTCAATGAAATTTAGTAAATTGGCTTCGTTGTTAAAGTTAGCTCGTCGAATTGAAAATTAAAGAAATCGGTGAACGGACACGCCTACCTCCCATACAAAAAAAAATATTCGAAATGCAACTATCGGAGTATTTTTCACTACAATTCAACAAAAATACACTTCAATACCACAAATTATTAGCGCAAGCTCTAAACAAAATCTGGGTGAAATCGGACAAGAGGGCGTGGCACCTCCCTTATAAGCAAAAGCTTCAAAACGCTATTCTGAAAGAGTTTTTTGGGATAATTCATTTAAATTTCACTCAAATACTAAAGACGATTAATGCACGCTCTGAGCTAAAACTAGACGAACTCGGACAAGAGGGCGAGGCTCCTCCCTTATCAGCAAAAGCTTCAAAACGCTATACTTAAAACGTTTTTTGAGATAATCCAACCGGATTTCACTCAGACACTAAGAACTAAAAACGCACGCTCTGAGCAAAATCTGGGTGAACTCGGACAAAAGACCGTGGTACCTCCCGTAAAAGCAAAATTTTCAAAATACTGCAGTGTAGAGTATATAATGTTTGGCCAGGCCAAAGGTTACACCCATGCTATTTTTTTATTCACTTGATAAATTCAATTTTAACAAGTAGGTATTACATCTTCAACTTTTGTCGATTTTTTCAACACGTTATATATGTAGGTAAAAGATTTTTCAAAAAAAAACAGCAGAAATTACATATGTACAACTTATCAAACTTTTCAATATTTTTCGAACTAATCAAAAATTTTTGTGCCTATCAACAATTTTTAACTTTTCGACACATTTCCAGCATACGTACATATATCAATTATTTTTGACTTTATCAAAATGTTTCGAATTTTACAACAAGGTCGGAACTTATCAAAATTCTAAAACTTTTTTCGAGTCCTCCAACATCTCCAACTTTAATTTTTTTTTTTTTTAACCGATCAAAAATTTTTTACTTTATCAATATTTATAGACATTTCAATATGTGTCTATCCTTGTAAGTATTTCTTAACTGCATCAGCATTTTCGACATTTTTCAGAAATTTCCTACTTTATCAACATATTTCACTTATCAATATTTTCCGACTTTATGAATATTTTTCAAACTTATCAAAAATTTTCGACATTAGCCTTATTTTCGACTTCAACAATGTTAAATAGCACCGCCAAACATTTTTTTTTTTTTGTATACACCTTATACCCGATTGCGGGAGAGATTCCCAAAAAAAAAGCGAATCGTTTGTTTTTTTTTTGGAATTTCTCCCGCAAATGGATCAGTAACGGATCCGTAAAGGATAAAAAAGCGGAGATATGAACTGTCTGGCACACTGTGAAAGGAGAAATTTAACTTAAAGCTTTAACTTATAACCTCGTGTTAGCTTGAAATTATGTACGCTGCAATACTTCTTTCCAACAATCTGATTCCACAGTTCAGCATTTCGATGAAAATCAAACAGGATATCAAAGATATCGCTGCAGCCAATAGCTCAATGGAACTAAAAAAAAAAAAAGTTCACAAACAGTTTGGTTAACAATGGACATTGTACTACCCCATGTCCATGAGCTTATGTGTATATTTATATTGCCTGCGTGGTGCAAAGATAAAGCATTTGATGTGGCCATGAACCATCTTCAATAACATTACTACCACCATCACCATCACCAACAAAAACAATTGACAAATTTGTATGCCTTACAATGGGAAAAGAGTGGGGGAGGGTGTGCGGCCATCTTACTTGATGCGATGCTTGATTCCGTTAAATAAATGGACTGAATTGATATAACCAAATAGCAAAAAAAAAAATAAAAAATCATAAACAGCACCCTATAAGAGTGCATACATAGTGGTTTCGCTTAGCTACTTCGAAAAATAAAACAGATGAACCCAACCCAACACACATCGAACAAATTTGTATCGCAGACTCACTAAACTGACAATTCATCAATCACTCTGGATAATTCGGACATTAATCAAAAAATGTTGCTCTATGTCGTCAATTTACACCGAACGGACATGGAGAAAAGCAATACCAACAAGATATAAAAAGCAAGAGAAAAAAAGTTCTTTACATAGAAATACTACTTGCCTGCTCATCTGGAGTAAAAATTTCAAAATTTGGCACGCCAATAAAAATAATGGCACTGTGTTAAATTTTAAAAAGTTATAATTTTTGCTGTTGCCATTATTCAAAATTATTAAAAATAATGTCAACCATCAACATTAGCCGTGTTTTTTTTGACGCGTATATACAATTGTGGATACCTTCAAATTGCGATAACTTTTGAACGGTGAGTCGTACGATAAAAAGTCCAAGGGTCTTTTTCAAGGAGAACCACATGCTCTACAAATAATTTTAATCTTTTGTAAAAAAAAAATAATTATTTAGAAGTTATTTAAAAAAAAGTGATTTTTTGCCATTTATCGGCGCTAACCAGTTTTTATAAAATACCTCCTTAAAAATAAATTTTTTTAAATATAAAATGAAAGAGAACGTGATTCTCCATAAAAAAGTTTCTTAGGGTTCTATTGTGTGACTTACTGTTCATGAGTTATCGCAATTTGAAGGTATCCACAATTGTATATACGCGTCAAAAAAAACACGGCTATTATTTTAGGCGTAACCAATTGTCTCCTTATGCATTACATTTGGATCAGAAAAAGGTCAATTGTCTCCTTATGCATTACATTCGGAGCAGTAAGATGCCAATTTTTTTTATGTTATTTTTATATTTCAAAGAATTTACACAAAATGCAAAAGATTTCATAGATTTAAGTTCAAATGTGCTAAAGAGTTTGTTATATATTTCTGACCATTGTGTTCCGGGTTCGAATCTCGGTGTTGATGCATTTTTTTTTATTAATTTTTTAATCATTTTACACCTCGGCAATGTTGGACAGGTATTTCATTTTCCGCTCCGAAGACTCTTCAGACAAATTGTATACAAATTAAAAGAAATTTGAAAATTGAAATTGAAAATCAGCGAGTGGAGGATTTGAACCTGGCCTCTCCACGCAGCGCAAGCTCTTAAACCGATACACTATAATTTGCTCTTTTTGGCAGTCAAATAGTATGTAGTCAGTAACTGTAAAATTTCACTGACACAATCGATACACAATTGGACCACTTTTGATGTAAGGATTACATTCGGACCATTTTTTATATAAATGACCGACTTTGCATTACATTTGGACCATTTTTGGTACAATTGATAATTTAAGTGAATTTATTCTAGTTTTAGGTGTAGTCCGTTTTGGTCTACTTACAAAATAACTACAACAAAGATGAAACTATTGAGACAATCCTCTCCGCCGGTCATACAGGGATGTCTCATTTATTTCAAGACTGTCATAATTAAAAAAAAAATCATTAGCAAATCATTCATTATATTGTGTAAAAATTTCAGTTTAAGATCTGAGAAGAGAATATGGAATTATTAGAAGGCCGTCAATCGAAAACTTTAAGCACATTTTCTGTAAAACCGTATATTTAATTTATGACATAGGTATGAGGGCTACTTTATTAGTAAGAAAATATTTTTTTCTTTTTTTCGGCAAAAAAGCATTGTTTTTCTCAACATAGTCTTCTTTTAACTCGATACATTTGGTCCAGCGTTTTTCCAATTTTTTTATTCTTTCTAAATACATAGTTGGATTTCTCAAGGTCTTCAAATAAATGTTTGTTTCAGTAATGACATCTCCATTCGACTCAAATCTTTTTCCGCTCAGCCATTTCTTCATGTCTGAAAACAAAAAATAGTCGCAAGGGGCTAAATCTAGAGAATATGTTGGATGTGGTACCATTTCGTAGCCCAGTTTTTGAGTTTTTGCTATGGTGACTAAAATTGTGCGCACCCGCTCATTGTTTTGATAAAACTGCACTTTTTTTGCCAAATGTGGTTGCTTTATCTCCAAAATATTATCAAATCTATCCAAAAGCTCTGAGTAATATTCGGCGGTAATCTTTTCACCCTTTTCAAAGTAATGGATATGAATGACACCGCGTGTATCCTAAAAAATAGTGGCCATGATCTTGTCGGCTGATAGACTCACATTGGCCTTCTTTAGTGGACGTTCTCTCGAAGAAATTTAATATCTGGCTTATTTCTCGGTCCCTGGTGTTTTAGGATGAATCCATGTTTCTTTCACGATATCGGAACGGAGCAAAACTCTTTCGGATTGCGCTTAGCTCTTGTTTGAAGTAGTCACACGGTTGCATTTATGGTCGAGTGTGAGAAATCGCGGAACCCATCCAAATATTCATGTAAAATGTGCCATACTCTCTTAGTTAAGATGTTTATAGTCTCAGCATTTTATTCCCTGATCGCCCAATGTCATTCCATGAATTTATCGATGATGTCTGGCTTGACGACTTTTTTGGCGTTCTAAACGTTCAACGTCACTTCTTCTCGTATGACCAGAACGGAACTCAGTAAACCACTCCTTAACCTTTGCACTTAATGGTATGGAGTCTGCGTAGCATTTGTTAAACCTTTTCTTGGTTTTGGTGATGGTTTTTTTACGAAAAAATTATTCTTGATCAGCGCGCAAAATTCACTTTTTTCTTTTTTTGTTAAAAAAGAATGTCTGCTTTGAATGGAAGTCAAAGACAAACTACATTACCCAGCTCGCTCAAAACTTCACAGTGGTTTTTTAATAGAAGACAGCTGACGGGAGCAGTGTTAAATTCCCAAAGTCTTGAACCCTACAGTAAAAATATGAAACAGTCTACAGAAAATACTAGTTCACGGTTAGTACTAGCCCGAAACTAGTGAAAAAGGGATGCAGTGGGGGCCAGTCTTATATCAGTTTGTAAGGACAAATGAATCAGTCATTTTTAAAAGGGGATATGTGACAAAATTTTTATGTACTTGTTACAAGGTTTAGAAAAATCCGCATAAGTTTGGTAAATTTTGTTATAATGTGATTTTAGTGATGGGGGTTAACTAATATTGATATTAAGCCGTAACTGCTTACATAGAAAATAAATAGATCAACCCCCGCTATCGCCATAATGGCAAGAAAGCAAAAAAACAATTTTCTGACGAGCGACACATATCCCCTTTTAAAAATGACAGATTCAAATAAATTTGAAACGTAACGAAAACAAAATTCAATTTCGTTTTTGATTTTGAAATATTTTGTGTCACTTGAATTGTGTGTCAAAATAAATTGTGGCAAAAAATTAAATTAATGAATTCATTTTTGATAATGTTGTTATGAATGTAATTCAACTTTATTTAAATTATTTAAAGAAAATATAAACTCAAATCAAAAAAAAAAAAGAAATTTTACATAGGAGGCATTCTCTGGAAAAAAAGCCACTTGAAAAAAAAAGTTCTTTATTTTCTTTGGCAATGATATATCTGATAGTATATGTAAAACCTAAAATAAAACATATGGTGTTAGGTCTGTGTAACGCGGGGTTGCCATACTGTAAGGGGCCAAAGTTTTTTGTAAAAAAATTTTCGAACCGCCATAACTTTAAAACTAATGAACAGATTTTAAAACACCATTTGGCTTTTTTGTACAGAATTTCTTAAGCTTTAAAACTGTGTATCGTAAAAATTTTTAAAATTAATATTTCATAGCAAAAAATTAAAAAAAAAAATTTTTTTGAATTTTTAACCCTTTATGCCCCCTTCGATTTTTTTCGAAAATATTTTAAAATGTTCCTTATTTCATCACCTTTTTACCCCCCAAAGGGAATTTTGGGACAGCAATATTTGTATGAGCTACAAATAAAAAACCAACTCAGCGCATTACTCTCAATCCGAGCAAATGCTCTCCTAGCATCCATACTACATTCTATTATTATCTATTTCCTTCATGCTTCACTAAATGTGAAAAAAATTATTATTTATGAATTTTGTAAAAGAAATAAAAGAGTTTTCATGTCCATAACTGGAAAATGAAGTCCTTAAAATTTTCCAATACTGATAAATCTAGCTAGTGTAAATTGGAGTATTCAAGTACCCTAAAATTCCACTAGGTGGCACTGTTGTATCCCTTCTCATAACCAAGTTCATTCACGCATATTATAAGTATCGTGCATAATAAAGAATAACATTTTCTACCGATTATCGCATTGGGAGATTTTTCTACGGTAAGAATTTTTTTTTCACTACTTATTATTTGGTTTTTTTTTAATTATGCCTTTTATTAAGTGCTACAATCCTTTTAATTTTAAATTGCATAAAAATAAGAATGTGCGTAAAATCAACAGGAGTAAAATTTGTGGAAAAAACGTACCTTACAATTTGTATTTGTGCGACAAATGTCGTAAACAGGTTTTGAAAGAAGGTTGGCCTAATGTTACTGGTATATGCAAATCTAAACCTAAATCTTCTACATCTTTTACAGGTTTAAAGAATTCGGAAGAATTTAAGATTGAGAACGAATTTGACTCTGAGAATAAATCTGAGCCTGAGTACGTAATAATTTTAAATGAAAAACAAAAAACAAAAAACAAAAAAACAAAAAAAAAATTAAAAATTTGAAAAATACAAAAAAATTAAAAAAAATATTAAAAAATAAAAAAAAACATAAAGGGATTAAATGTCTGCTACGTCCACGTCGTTAATCCTGGGTTACGCTAAATGCAGATAATAATAGTGCATAAATCAATGATTTTTCATCATGTGCTGAGCTCATACAAATATTGCTGTCCCAAAATTCCCTTTGGGGGGTAAAAAGGTGATGAAATAAGGAACATTTTAAAATATTTTCGAAAAAAATCGAAGGGGGCATAAAGGGTTAAAAATTCAAAAAAATTTTTTTTTTTTCATTTTTTGCTATGAAATATTAATTTTAAAAATTTTTACAATACACAGTTTTAAAGTTTAAGAAATTCTGTACAAAAAAGCCAAATGGTGTTTTAAAATCTGTTCATTAGTTTTAAAGTTATGGCGGTTCGAAAATTTTTTTACAAAAAACTTTGGCCCCTTACAGTATGGCAACCCCGCGTTACACAGACCTAACACCATATGTTTTATTTTAGGTTTTACATATACTATAAGATATATCATTGCCAAAGAAAATAAAGAACTTTTTTTTTCAAGTGGCTTTTTTTCCAGAGAATGCCTCATAGGTTGACTACTCACGAGAACACTAGTTGAAGACTAGTTGTTAAAATACTACTTAACACCACAACTAGCCTCGGACTGGTGTAAACGTAATGCAGAAGGGGACAATTGAAATTTCGTAGGACATCAACACATAAAAATGAACAGTTGCTTGTATGCAAAAGGGATTGAAGTCGGACTAGTAGTGGTTGGTAGAGGATTGACACTTGAACTAGTCCATTCGACTGCAGGGAACTTATCAAACTGCTCTCGTAGAGACATAAAAAAAGTATCTTTGCATATGTAGGTACATTCTAAAAAAAAAACATTTCCACAATTTCTAAACAAAGTTTCTAGCAATTAAAGTAAGCTTAGTACATTAATATAAATAATTTTTTGCTGCCAATGAACCTTTTTTCTTTTCAGGCAATACCAATTTTCCGTATTTATTATTGTCTCTTTCCTTAATATCTTAATTATTTTTATTTAGTAAGAAATCATTTGATCATTTGATTCTGCCATTAAAACTGAAAAGTTTCCAATGACAAATACAGCACAGATAAAAGTACTTTTTAAAATGTTTACCAATTTTTTCCTTTTTTCCTTTGGTGAAAGTTTGCGATAAAAAAGTAAAAAAAAAAAATAGGAAAAAGTTTTCTTTAATCATCTTTTTGATATCATTTAATGACCATAAAAAATCAAAGTCCTGCCAGCGTTACGTTGATGTTGATTGTCAGTCTGTAGTCGTGGTTTTAAAACTCATTTAAATTCTTTTGTTCGTAATTAAAAATAAAATTTTCATTATTGTCAGCCTCATCAGTGTATTGGTGGCTATATAGCGAAAATTTCACTGTTTGTGGCAGGGGGAGGGGGGTGGTTGTAATTTTTATACTTCATAAAATAAGTTAAAGACGAAAGATTTTTAATTGTACTTACAATTTTATTATATAACCATTTTTTGACTGCTTCAAGTTAATTTGGAAACATAAAAATGTCAATATATGTATAAATAAACAAAGAAAAATTAAAATATTTATATTCTTTACATTAATTACAATTGTTGCTGTGTTCAACTTATGTCTCTAATGGGAATAACTACCCGTGAGGAAAAATTTCTGGCGCTTCTGATCGAAACACTTTAAAAGCGCTTATCCACATAGAAATTTAGAGGAACTTTCACAATGATTTTTTAAAAGGCTGCCGTAAGAACAACATGGGTTCGAACCCAGCCCGGGTGATTTTTTGCTTTATATATACCGAATTTCATTTACATGGGCCAAATAGTTTCGGAGGTATAATGTGTTTTATATTTTTGGGGCGTGGTACCACCCATTTTTCTAATGGTTGTTATTTCTCTCTGTGCCTATTACAAACATAACAAATCTTATCTATCTGCGTCTAATGGTTTCGGAGATATGACGAATTTGTTTTTGGTGCGTAGCACCACCCATTTTTACTTTGAGTTGATTTCATCTTACTTGATTTGATTGAATGTATATAAATTTATTCCTATATCACTCCTGCATTTAATGCGACTAACATTTTTAAGCAGAAAAATCGATTTTAGAGCATTAAATACTTCTTGAAATTATCACTAACATTTAATTATGTAAAAATACAAATTTAAAAAGACGAATGCAATCCATGCTCTCAAGCAGTGGCAGCGCTAGACCAAATGTAGACGCCGGCGATACCAGCTTTGCGAGGCCTTTTCAACGATAAAACATAAATAGATTGAGACTAATGTATGAGTATATACACAAGTTTTATTGTTAATCAAATGTTACCAGAAATTACAAAACCAATCACAACTTAAAATAAACTAATTTTGACAAAACTGATAACGCAGATAGTCATTCTTGCCCCATCGTGCTTCTTACGTAGGTCTAAATCAGTTTAAACTTTGAAACAGAGTTGAGTGAATTGGATTTTAAAATCAGGAGTTCATAAGGTTTCGTACCTATATCATTACAATGCTTGAGAAGGTCCTCTTTTGTTATAGATTTCAAATAATTGGTATAAATAAAACCAAATCGTTCATTATATTCGTTAAGCGGTTCATCTATATATTCATAACCGAACATTCGTTCTTTCTTTCCGATTCTTTTTTCCTTATATTGTGACTCCATTTCGTAACAACTTTTTTCTACAAACAAATCCAAATCGTATATTACAGAATTATTTAATCCAGCTACAAAATGAATGTAATGTCAATAGCGACTTTCAAGTTTACTTGAACCGATTGCCATAGTTTACTTATATTGTTCACACGTAGTAAAATCTCATACAACACGTGTATTTCAAATTAAAAACATATCGCTATTACTGCTGCGATTCTACGTCAATTTTAATTTAGTTTACAATATCTCAACGCTTTGTTGACTTTGAAAAGAGCACATAGATTTTATTGATAAAGCCGAAAAATGTTTTGGCTATTGTAGAAGATTTAGCTGGATCTATCGAAAGCAAATTCCAACTGCGGCATCTGCATGGCGTGAAGAAAGCTCTTGGATTTATATTGAGTATTCTAGTTCTAACACCTTTATTAATGGCAACCATATTGTCGCCGTTACCCTTTCTCTGTCCCCTACAGTTTTGGATATCTTTCTAGTTCATGTACGTTTATTATCGCATTTATTAAATACTCTCCCATTGTTTCCTGGTACGCTTATAAGCCCGACGAAATGCGCATCTATAGCTCTACTTGAAGAATTGCAAAATCTTAATATTATTGGCATTTGCTCAACACGGCTCACATCTCTAGTGCAATCGAGCCAGTATTTTGCTTGTAATAACTCTGTTTATAATTTCGTCAGTAACGGATTTAGACATTAATAGAATTAATTCATTTTGTTGATAAATTTGCTTTTCATTAATATGTTGCAGGTGCTCCCGAAGTGTCAGATCATAATTGGCTAATAATTTAAAAAGGTCTATAAAATTGCCACTGTTTCCGCTATCACTAAAGTTAAGGGATTCTCGATGAGCTCTTAATGCAAGATTGTGTAAGGCTACGTGGTTTATTATAACTACCAATCTTTCAAACAAGTTATACCAATACTTTTGCGATTCCCTAGTCAATTTCGCATTTTCTTGATCTATTGTTTTTCCGTGTTTTATTCCTTTATAGAAATCCATCCATTTTATCATGCACTTCAAGTGTCCTTGACTTAATTAATTTTTTTGCAATATACGACTCAGATCTTTCCAGTCACAACATTCCTTCTTTAACCTTTGTGTCGAATTTGCTAAAAAAATTTCCTAGCTTAAATGAAATAATGGAATTTGAAATTGGATTATTTAATTTTTTTTTTTTTGCGAGGCCCCCTCAGGCGCGAGGCCGTCACCGCCGACGCCTTCCGCCGCCACTGCTCTCAAGTTGTATTTGTGATTTTCACATGGTTTTTTTCCCAGACAGAATAGCACAGTCATTTATTTATTCATTCGTTCATTTATTTGCAAATCAGGACAATCTACACATCCTTTTCATTTTATCATATTCCTCAACATTATCATTACCATTAGCAACCGTCTCAGCTCTCTGCTAAACAGGTGCGCCAGGCAATATTTTATGTATTTAACGGATTGTGCTTCATCAGTTTTTTTTTCATGTTATGTATCATTTGTTATTCAAAAAAATTTCTTAAAATTTGTATTATTCAGGATCTGCATAAAGATTTTTGTTAAAACTTTAAATCACGTTTAAGTTTAAATCGCCGGTGCTTTCTCCTTTAAATACGGACAAGAAAATCCTTTTTTTCAAACTGCGGCGAAAAAGATCTTTTTTGTGCAAATGCGGACAAGAAAATCTCTTTTTATAAAATGCGGAGAAGAAAATCTCACTTCATTCGCTGCGATTTTAAGTGAAATGTTTATTTTCGTTACTCGTCGAAAACTATTCACTAAATAAAGAGATTTTCTTCGCCGCATTTTGTAAAAAGTGATTTTCTTCGCCGCATTTTATAAAAAGTGATTTTCTTGTCCGCATATTACAAAAAAGATTTTTTTCGCCGCAATTTCAAAAAAAAGATTTTCTTCGCCGTAACTTTCGGTTGGAAGATTTTCTTTGTAAGCACCGGCGAAATATATTTTTTGCTTAAAAATTTATCAAAACTATGCGAAAGACTGTTCCGACGTATGTTTGAATTTGTAAACTATAGAATAAAATAAACTTCGTGGGCTGCAAGGAATAATGTGCGCATTTTTGTTACATTGCCTTAAGTAACTCTTCAATAATCATTTTGAAAATTTTTAGTGAATGGGAGGTGCCACCCCATCTTGTCCGATAAAACCAATTTTTTGCTCAGAGCTTGGAATCACTGCCTATAGTGTTTGAGTGAGAATTGGTTAGACTATCTCTAAAAATTCTTTCAGTGTAGCATTTTCAAACTTTTTGCTTATATGGGAGACACCACGCTCTCTTATCCGGGTTCGCCTTATTTTTGCTTGAAGCTTGTATTAACTATCTTTAGTGGCTGAGTGAGTTATGGTTGTATTATCTCTAAAAACACATTCAGTATAGCAATTTGAAACTTTTGATATCATGGGAAGTGCCACGCCCTCCTGTCCGAGTTCGCCTACAGTTTGCTCAGGCACTAAAGCTGACTTTTCCATACTTCTCCACACTCTTACGCCTGCGTTACAAACGGAAGGACAAAGTAAATATACCTAGAGTATAATAAAAAATAATGGTGAGAAAGGATCAATCTTTCGTGATAGTCCCCACATCAACAATATATGCGTTTGTACATATAACAAAGTTGTATATGTATCATATGTCCTTACTAACTTCACTATTAGTAATTTTTTATTTTGGATTAATTTCAAAGTGCATTCGCATAATGAAAACGAAAATATTGAGGGTGATTTTTTTTTAACTGCATTATCTTTTTTCACAAAAAAAAACAACAAACAAATGTTTAGTTGTCGCTTTATCTCCATCACACTTTTGCACTTAGGGATGTCGCATGAAACTGCAGCTCTGATTTCCGTGGATGTTGCTGCTTCAAAGATAAAATCAAAATTGGTTGCATGCTGCGTTTATTAAATGAAATACTTAAAGACGAAAGGAATTGAAGGAATTGTAGGGATGTAAGGATTTATTGTACTAAGTGCATGGACTAAAGATGGTGCTGACGATGATGATGATGAGAATGATGACATTATTATGATGGCGATGTAATTTTGATATGATTATGATGAAGATGATAATTGTAATAATGACATTATGGTGATGATGAAGACGATAATGACGACTATGATGATGATGAAAATAGTTATGATTATCATAACAATTATGATTACAATTATGATTATAAATATTTATGATTATAAATGTGATTATAGTAATCATGATGATGAAGGTGATGATGATGATAAAGAGCATAAATACGGCTATGACGACGCTGTGCTGGAATCGGACCAATTTTTTTCTAACATTGATGGTTCCTGTATTTGAGTATTTATGATGAGTATTATGATAATTCTTTATTCCTTAATTGCGGACTAAAATTTCGCGTTGAACTTAATTCCATAAGCGCTTGCACCTAATTCCATGCTAACTTACAATTTGATATATTTTCTTGAAGCAACCATCTAAGATATCAAGTTTCTTCATTTTATATCATTTTAAAATGCATTTTTCTATAATTCTGCAAACATAATGTTTTTCTTTTCTTTAAGGAACATTAATAAGTACACATTACAAACTAAGAAGTCAACTAAATAAAAATAGTCACGTAATTAGGTTCACTTGCACAAATTTATGTACGTTATTCCGGCAGTAAAAAATTCATAGCATCTCTGAAATTTGTTAGAGAATTGTACACAATTATTTGTTGTTTTGAAAGAGAAAATCATATGCCGTAATTACATCACTCCATTCAGAAAAGTTTACTTATTACGTAACAAAAGAAAATTTTACTTAATACATTTGCAAACTATCAATAATTATTTTCGAAAATTTAAACTCCTTTATTTTCCTAATTACCTGATAGTCACGGAATAACGTTCACTCGCACAAAACTATGCATTACGGCAAAAGTAAAATTCTAGTTTTCTTTATAAAAAATTTAGACGGAGAGCCAGCGCTTGGCTGACCCTCCTCATAGTATCAAAGCTGAATTTTTTTGTGAGTGTTCTTCCAATAGTAGGTATGAACTTCTGTTCTAGTGAATTCCTGAGGTTGTTTTAAAGGAGAATATTGGGCTTTTCAGTATTTAAGCCACATTTGACGAATAAATGATATGTAACATAGTTATATAGCTTCAAAAAATGGCAAAAAACGACTTTTTTGGTCTTTAGGTTACAATATCTCATAAACTATACACGATAGAGCAATTCTGAGCTTGGATTCGCGTTTAGCATCGCAAAACACATCGATTGTGATTATTTTAATTTTAGTTTAATGTAGTTAAAAAATTTTTTTTTTCTTTTTGTATGGGAAAATGCCCCTATTGGAAAAATCGAGATATTTTCAAAAAAGGAGCAGCTAAGATTTCAAATAAAGTTGATTTTTACTCAGTGAATGATTACGAATAAAGGGGCATTGTTCGTTTTTGGTGTCATTTTCATGCAACCTATCGTTTGTTCAGGAGCAGTGTGGGTAGTAAAAAAACGTGTCGATCGAGTTTTTAGTTAAAACCTAATTTTTATATATTTTTAGGAATGGGGGAACACTTTTTTGCTGGGTTGCCTCTCAAAATGTGGCCGCAAGTATTATCAAATTGCGATAACTTATGAACCGTGAGTCTCACGGGGAAAAGTGTCAAAATCTTTTTTATGAAGAGTGAGAATTATTTATTATCGGTTTTTAACAAATAACTCCTAAACGTAGAGCATATGACGCTCCATAAAAAAGATCTGGGCACTTTTTCTCGTGCGACTCACGGTTCATAAGTTATCGCAATTTGATAATACTTGCGGCCACATTTTGATAGGCAATCCGCCAAAAATATGTTCCTCCATTCATAAATATATGTAAAAACTAGATTTTAACTAAAAACTCGATCGATACGTTTTTTTACTGCCGGATCTCGTACTATATGAACAATTAGTTTTACCCCACCTGTATAAAATATTTTTTTCCTATACCGGATTGCGACATCAAGATAATGGTTAGTCTATTTAAATATAATTATGATTCTGCTGATAATGTTTATAATTATGATATGATGTGATAAAAATTATTAATATGATTATGATGATGCTAATGATTATGAAAATGATGTTCATTATCATTATGTTGATGATGACACTTCTGTTGATTATAATGATGATTTTCGGAATAATACCAAATGATAGACATAACCACGCTCTTAAAAGAACCTAGCTTTTTTCATGGCTTATTCCATAATTGATGAATGGCAACCAAACTGCAACTGGTATTGGTAAATTGGAGAAAAATTGGAAAACAGTTTGATGGCAAGAAATTGATGATATTTTTATTCAACCATTTTTTGTTTTTTTGTTCCACCACCACGCTACTTTCGCAACTGTGACAATTTGCAATGCAGCTGCGCTGCTGCAAGTGTTCTTTTGAAATATTTCTGCTTTCACATCCTGCTGATAGTTAGTTAGCTGCTACATTCAAGAATATAGTAAAGATTTCGTTTGCTGGATGGTGTTCCATTAAAATAAAAATAAAAAAATCTTCAAAAAGACAGATATGACAAGATATGTATAAGGAGTAAAAAATATTCGCTGTAGCTAACGAAAGTTTAACAAAAGGCGAAAAAGTTTGTAGGGGGCGTAGTAGCACAAAATAAAATAAAAAGCTGCTGCCATGTGAAAAATAGAAGCAACAGAATTCTTCCCTCTGTAATGGAAAACTTCATCGTCATTGCAAATGACGCGACATCATGCTTATTCACAAAAAAAAAAAAAACGTACTTGTTTATAATAAAATGCTGCAAGAAATGAACAGGGATATTTGATTTTTTTATTTTTTTTTTATTTTGTTTGCTTGGAATGCACCAAAATAAAAAACGTGACTCTCTTAAATATAGTGTTTTTGAAGAAATTTCTTCGTCAGCAAGAAAAATTTTTAATTTTTTTTTTGTCAAATAGATCCGACTAAAAAAGTTAAATTGAAATTTTTTCATCAGTACTTTATTCCTTTTTTTTGGAATTTAACTTTAGCTTTCACTCTATGTGAGTGAACTTATAAGGAAATCTATAACGCTCTCTTTGAGCTTCAAGTGCAAGTCTTTTGTGTGCTTTCAATCAACGGTTTATAAAAATATGTATTAGACTGGCTTAAATTTGTATGAAAAAAGAAAATATTGTCTTTGATGCATATAAGCACTACGTTAAATTTGGTCAATTTAAGAGAATATTTGTTGAATCCCAAACCATTTCAAAAACCGAAGTGGTTCTGAATATCAAAAAAATTTGTGTTTTAAAATTTTACTTGATCAAATGTTTATAGGATTTTGAGCCGCTAAGTTCGAATTGCACTTTAAATGTGTGCGACGGTCACGTTCTTCACTTGGGAAATGCCCAAATGCACACATACATAGCCATACATTTTTTTTTTTTTTTTTTGTGATTCTGAAGTTTATTGTACCAAAGTGTTTCAGAAAAATAGTGGCAATCCTTGTACATTTTGGCTGTGATCTAGTGATATCAGATGATTCTAGTATTTCATTGAAATTCTCACTAAGTAAAAGCCTTAAATAACTCTCTTTAATTTTTATACTTTTGGAGGTGTTATGCGATGTTTTCGGTATAACAAATTTCAGCAAAATATTTTGCTTAATTTTTTGCGAAATTATTAAAACTCAATTTTTAAGCACCCTGTTTATAGTCTTCTATACTAGTATGGAGCTCTTACCATTATTAAAATTGCCAAAAGAGTGCATGCTCATACAGTGTACATCAACAGCAACAACAACAACAACAATGTGTAGAAGACGAAGCAAAAAATTCTTCTCATCAGCGTTCATTGTTTATGCAGCGCTGCGCCTCAAAAGTATACTAAGAAATTGGCATTCAGAGAGAAAAAAAAAAATTTCAATATTCAACACGCTCTACCCCAGCAAACATTTTTAATCGCGGAAGAATCGTATTCGATTCGCCTAGACGATTAAATCAATCGTCCGCGACAGTCGCATTCCACTCTTCCGCGAATGTTCAGGCGTGAGAAATTGTCCGGCCGAATACGATTGTTTTAGAAGAATCCTCTAACAACTCCCCGAAATGAATCCGCAAACGATCCCCAGGAAGAGTCATCTGGCGACTCCCCAAGATGAATCTGCAAATGATCCCCAGGAAGGGTCAACAGACGACTCCGCAACATGTTTTTCAAAGCGAAAAAAAACTTGAAAAAACTTGAAAAAAAAAATAAAAAAAATAAAATATGAAATGGCGACATAAAAATAATTTCATAAGAAATTGCTAATTTTTGTACAATAAACTGTTAAAATTTATGTGCCGTTAAAAATATACCGTGTAGTTTGACATTTTGCTTCGTGAAAAATACCGGGCCTCAGAAATATTGCCTTTTAGAAAAAAAAATTATTGATTTTTTCGAAATTTCTCAGGAGATGACGTCATGTCGTAGTCGGCCATCTTGCATCGTGTAAAACTCGTCTGAAGGAGTTGTTGGTTATTCGTAAAGAAGTTCGATTTCAAACCATCTTCCAGAAGAGACTTAGTCGAATCTTTTTTTATTCGTTTTGGGCTTTTTTTTATGAATTTTTTTTTGCACCAATCGATGGGGAAAGGTCGAAAATATATTTTGGTCATAACCAGATTTGGTTCCGGGCCCTCTAAGTGACCGATTTGGGCCCATTTTTGTAAAAAAATTTTATTGCACCAATCGATGGGGAAAGGTCGAAAATAGATTTTGGACATGTCCAGGGGTGTCTCCGACCCCTCTAAGTGACCGATTTGGGCCCATTTTGGTGAAAAAATTTTATTGCACCAATCGATAGGGAAAGGTCGAAAATACATTCTGGACATGTCCAGGGGTGTCTCCGACCCCTCTAAGTGACCGATTTGGGCCCATTTCGGTGAAAAATTTTTATTGCACCAATCGATAGGGAAAGGTCGAAAACAGATTTCGGATATGATCAGAGATGTCTTCGACCACTCTAAGTGACCATTTTGGACCCATTTTTGAAAATAAAATTATTGCGCAAAACTCGCCTGGAAGAGTTGTATATTCATTGCGAAGATGTTTGATTCGCAATGATCTTCTAGAAGAGTGTAAGGAGGAATCTTCTGTTACTCGCGCTGAAGTTTTGTCGCGTAAAACTCGCCTGGAAGAGTTGTATATTCATCGCAAAGATGTTTGATTCGCAATGATCTTCCATAAGAGTGTAAGGAAGAATCTTCTGTTACTCGCGCTGAAGTTCTGTCGCGCAAAACTCTCCCGGAAGAGTTGTATATTCATCGCGAAGATGTTTGATTCGCAATAATCTTCCAGAGGAGTGTAAGGAGGAATCTTCTTTTACTCGCGGAAAATTTTTATCGCGGAAAGCTCGCGTAGAAGAGCTTTAAATGCATCGCCAATAATATGGAAGATTGTCCGCGATTGAAAATGTTTGCTGGGACTCTTCAACATACACACACACATACGAAATGTTGCTCGTCATTTTTGTCGATAGAGTGTTCAAGTATTTCAACGAGTCATCAACATGATGAAAAACGTTTACTCATTCCCATCATTTGCATCCATCCAACGCGGTGAATGTTGCTAACGCCTTCATTCACGCCCATTTGCAATCCTGCTCCCCATTCCTCCTAGCAAGGTTTCATCAGTGGCTGTGTGTGTTGCGGAGCTCTTTTTATAAGTTCATGGTTTACGTGACGCTTTTTATTTGAATTCTGTTTTTTTTTTGTGATTTTTTTGACGGGGTCATTAAAAGTGTGGAAAATCATATAAAATTACAAAGGACATCAAAAAGTTTTCCCTTTTGTTTACTTTTAACATTATAATTTGACTTGGGTAGACGTGTAGGTGAAGAAAGTTTTTGTTTTTTTGTTAAAGAAGGTTAAAATTTAGTTTGTTGACAAAGATTTTAAATTTAATATATGTATGTAGATCTTTAGCTTCAGTAGAACAACATTTAAGTTTTTTAAAGCAGATACCCATTTCTAAAATGTTACATATTGTGATCCAACTAATGATCCAAAAACAAATTAACTGTTCCCTTCCATTAATTATCTTTATCTAAAACTATATATAGTTATATATAACTCAATAGTCAAGTCCTTTAAGAAACTCTCCAAACTGATTAAGTGTCAGTTATACAAGAGCCTTATCATTTATTTTAGCAACCGTTACACAGAGCGAAGAAAAAAAGCATAACTTGATTTGGATTTTACAACGCTTCAAGATCATATTTGTATGGAGCGTTGGTAAATCACTCACGAACATGATGAGTTCGTTAACTTCCGCATCCATCACATGACAAGTTCCTGGTTCCAGATTCAAATCTCACCAATACCAAAAAAAAAGTATTTATTTAAAACAAAAATTGAAAATTAAAAAAAAAAATAATAGGTATCAGTTGCATAAGAAAAAATTTAGAATTAAAAAAATAAAAAAAAATAAAAAATTTTTTTTTGTATTTCATTCAGCAACGCGCGTTGTTAAAACTGCTACGAACGAGACATGCTCAAAATTTGGGTCGCAACGTTGTTAAAATAACCACGTTTCTACCACTTTTGACATTGTTATTTTCTCTGCGTATGTACGTATAATAAGATTTTTGCCTTAGACGAACCTTCTCATGTGTAGTTACGATTGCTGTGTCTTTAGCGAGTATTCGACTTTATTGACATATCACGATATATTAAGCAATTTTTAACCTTTTAAACTTTAATCCAACTAATCAACATTTTTTGACTCTTTCAAGCTTATAAATATTTTTTTAATTTTTCGTTATGTATTAAACTTATCAAGGTTTTTCTAGCTTTTTAACATTTATCGATTTTATCAGACATCAATATTTTCGACTTTTCAATCTTTATCGTCCTTAGCATTCATTATCTTTTGACTTTCTTAACATTTACCAAGCTTATTAACATATGCGTCGCCCAGAAGCCAATGCGAATAAGCCCATGTTTTCATATCATCTGATTTTTCCAAATTTCAGTAGAATAAATAATTTTCTTCTCGGCTATTAAAAAATCTGCTTGATTTTTCATGTTTCTAGGTCTAAAAGATCTTTTTCATATATGTAGTTTCTGAATATTTTGTGATATAATTTAATATGACCTTAAAACTAAGCAAAATTCTTAACACAAATTTTCTCAATTTCAGTTTTTCGGCCTTAACTGCATAGGCTTCTGAACGAACTTATCAATATTTTTCGAATTTTTCAACACGTATTGAACTTATCAACGTTTTTTCTCTTTCACCATGTATCAAAATTACCAACTTATTAATATTTTTCTACCTTTTCAACATGTATCGAACTTATTGAATTATCAATATTTTTCAAACTTTTCAACATTTTTCGTAGTTATCAAAATTTTTCAAATCTTTTAGCATGTATCGAGCTAATCAATATTTTTCGAATTTTTCAACATGTATCTTACTACTTATCTACTACACTAGTAACTTATAAACTTATCAATATTTTTCGTCCTCTCCATCATGTATCGAACTTATGAAATTATCAATATTTTTCGGCCTTTTCTTTTTTTTTATATGTCGACTTTTTCAATTTTTTTCGACATTATGTATTAACATTCGACTTATCAATATGTATATTCAAATTTTCCAACATTTTTCCAACATAGTTATTATCATTCCTCGAAGTTAATTATCAATATTTTTCGATTTCGTCAAAATTTTGAATTTTTAAAGGTGTATCGAACTCATCAATACTTATTTTTTTAACTCAGTTTTATTTATATACTTTACTATATAACTGTGACAGAGAATATGTAATCGAATGGTGTTACTTGGTCCTAGTTTCTACAGCTTTTGTTGGTCTAATTTTTGAAAACAATTGTTATTGGTAGGCTACACTGTACCAATAGAAAGAACTTAGGTACACTGGTAGTTCTTTTGAGTATTTTAATATTTTTTGACATTTTCAAAAGTTTTTGACTTTTAATACTCTTCAATATTAATATAATATAAAGTATAATAATAAGTTTACATATCACGTTTGCTTTTGCTTATACGCTTACCCATGCCATCAGTACTTTCCTGAAACTTTTTGAATTTCAATGTGTAATCTTTCTGGACTATATTACTTTTACTATGATCAAATGGACTAATTTTTCACTACAATATTGTGGTTCCTGCGGATTTCACCAAATTTTATCTTTGTAGAAAATGCAGGGTTCGAAGGATATATAGCAATGGATATATATCATGATATATATCCGATATATATCCGATATATATCAAACGATTTTTTATGATTTATATCAATACAAAATTATTTTAAAAATTTTATGTTATTAAATAATTTTTGGCATTTGTTATTGTATTTCTACTTCCGCATTCCATTTAGCTGGAACACTACTTAATAAAACAAATAGTATTGTAGAAAAAGATCAGGAATGTTTACGTGGCAAAACCGTTTCCATGTCCTTAGATGGCTGGTCGAATATACACAACGAACCGAATGTTTGTTGTAGCATTACAACAGGTGAAGAAGATTCCGTTCTCGTCTATACTGTCAATGCAATTCGCATTCTGCCGAATATTTTACAACTGTTGCTAAGCAATCAATCAAAAAGACTGAAGAAGATTTCGGAGTTAAGGCACGCAGTTTTGTTACGGACAATACTGGAAATGTAACTAAGATGCGACGTGAGTTGGAAATACAAGAAGACATTGACATTATCCAATAAGGATGTAGTGCACATTTGTTAAATCTACTTGCTAAAGATGTAGAAGTGAAAGGAGTCCAGCGTGGTATAAAGGAGCAAAAGGCAAAAAATTGGTCATGCCTATTGTCGTACGCTGGAACTCGATTCGGGATACAGTACGATCATTCGTCGAAAATCGCGGAATTCAAGAGCAGATTTGCCAAAATCATCGAGATGCAATTGATAGTGACATTTACCGAATTGTCAACGATATTCAAATTGCTAATAATTCATTGGATTTGCTGGCAAGACTGGATCCAATGGCACGACGATTTCAATAGCTGTCGAAATTCGGAACAATTTAGAGCAAGGGTGTCAGCGTAGAAGAAAAGTGAGCCAATTTTGGCTCGCCTACAAAAACAAGAATATTTCAATAATTTTTTAAATTTCTGAGAACTACAACATACACGAAAAATGTTTGTTGTTTTTGATTTAGAGAAAGATTTATCAAGTCAACCGACTCAAGTGAAATCTACTTTCAACAAAAGGCGTGATATGGCGTTAGGTGCCCCACATTATTTGGCAAATATTCTTGACCAACGATTTGCAGGCAAAAGCTTGACACCTGAACAACGGGATACAGCATTTGCTGAATTGGAAATAGACTTTATGCCAATGGTTACATCGAAAATAACCTAATCATTAATTTTTCCACAATATCTTTTTGGGTCTCGTTTCAAACAACCCCACCGCTGGATTTGTGGAAGCTTCTAAACTTGAACACTACAGATGTTCAATGGGAGCAATGGGAACACAAAAAAAGGTTCCTAAATATGTGTGAACAACTCTTGACTGCTGTTGCTTCAACAGCGGGTCTTGAAAGGATTTTTTCACGATTTGGGTTGGTGCAGTCGAAGCTGAGAAACCGTTTGGGAATTGACAAAAGTAATAAATTGGTGTACTTGCTTAAACACCTCAACAAGTCTTCAGCAAAGAAAAATAACTTAGATTGGATATCGGATCCTACAGACGATGATGATATTACTCAACCTGCTGATGTAGTGGATGATATGATTCAAAATGTCGTTGATTTCCTATCCAATCCAGATTCAGAATCGTACAATTTTGAATACGGCATTTTTTGATTATTTTGTTTGAAAATTAACAAGTTATTACGAATGACTGATGACTAATTTGATAACTAAAAGACTTATGTTTTTGAGTTGATTTCTTAATATTATATAAGATTTTATGTTTTTTAGTTGATTTTGCCTGATCTAGAAGAAGATTTTATCTTTTGGTTTCACTTTTATGATTTTAAGTACTTAAATAAGTAAATAAAACATTAAAAACATCTCAGTTTTTCTTATGTTTATGTAACACAAATGCAAATAGTATACATAATAGATATATAAAATGGATATATATCAAAATTTTTGATATATATCGGATATATATCCTAAATATCCGATATTTTGATATTTATAATAAATATCGGATATTTTCGAACCCTGAGAAAATGACGCCCTTTTAAGCCAAAGTAACTGAATGCATGCCTTATTCTTATGTACAAGTAACCTAGTAAATTAGCTTCTTCACAGTGCTTTGTTGTCGCCCCTCGCCCACATTCGATTCAATTTCGTGTCATTGTACTACACTAGTAACTTTGTTGCCGTTTTCTTTCTTCATTGATTCAATTATCTCTCACATTCAATTTCGCCAACTAATTACGGCTTTATCAGTCACTTGAATCATCTACGCAAATCTTTTTAATGACTCGCAATTTTCCAAACGCCCCAGGAGGCGTGGTGTTGTGTTGTGTTGTGTTGTCTGTTGTGTTGACTTGTCATGCCCGATTGTTGGTCGCATCACGTACAATATGAGGCATAAGCAGGCAGAGTCTTTACTTATATTGGTACTTGTATTTTGCTGTATATGAAAGAGTCTTCTTCTATATATTTTCTAATACTTATGTATTTGCTTGTACACTTGTTTTTTTGAATGTGTCCGTTTGTGCTTTACGTTTGTTTATGTTACTTCCGGCAAAATTTGTTTTGTCGTTGACTACCAACAACAAAATTAACGGAAATGCTTACAAATACACATAGAGCAGCTCATGTGTGAGTGTATTAAAATGCACGCTCACGTATACACAAAGAACTTTAGTTTATTTTGATTGAAATATGTTCTCATCTACACGTATGTGTTTAATTTATTTGTATGTTTATTTTATTAAGTGCACTCTTTCGGCATCGTTTTATTTTTTATTTCTATTTACTTTCGTGTAAAGAGCTTTTAGTTGAGGCATCTTGACTTGATCTCAGTGACGTTACGAACTTCCGGCTATCATGAGATCTATAGCTGTCTATTTGTGATTCAATAGATGTATACAATTCATTATACATAAGTAATTACACAGGACTACAAATTGAACTTGGTTTTTCTCTAGCATGTCAGGTTTCTAAGTTATCTTCACTTCAAATAGTATGAAAACGCTATCATATTGCGATGCATTTTATCAAGGGTGCCAGCGTAGATCAAAAGTGAGCCAATTTTGGCTCGCCTATAATATTACAATATTTTCCAAATTTTTCGTAACTGCAACACCTATGAAAAATTGTTTTTGTTTTACTTTTATTTTTTTTTTTTTTTTTGGTCGTCAACAGCAAACACAATACTTCAATAGTTTTCAAAATTTCTCGGAGTAACAACACTCATGCAGAATGCTTTTTGTTGTTTTTATACCCAGCACCCAGGATATATTCACTTTATCCTTTCGTTTGTAATGCAGAGAAGGGAGGCGTGGCAGATATAGAAAAGTATATATTGATACCTTAGAGCGCTATAGTCCTATCTCCATTTTTCCAATTGTTGGGAAATGCAAAAAGAAGATTTCAAACATAGTATTTTTAACCAATTTTATTAATTTCTAACGAAATCCCAGCCAATTTACAGTATGCCATTACTTTTGCCCTTATGTAGAAATCCACTACTATTAAAATAAACGACACATTTAGTACATTTTTTGAATTTTTTCCAATAAAATGTCGTAAAAAGTCATGAAACGCGTAGAAAACACGAAAAAACGAATTTCAATTTTTTTTTTTTTTTAATTTTTAGTTTCGACAAACAAGAGTGGACCCTTGGATGGAACAAAATTTGTTCACTTAAAAGTCGCAAAAAGTCATGAAACGCGAAGAAAATGCGAAAAAACGAAGATTTTTTTTTAAAATGTGACTTATTTGAATATTCAGTGGAGATAGGACAGTACGCTCTTCAAAAAATTTCTGTTTGGAGATAGGGTTTTTCTTAATTTTCGAATATTTGGGTGTTTTAGTTGTATTTTGACATCTCACAGTTTTCCATTCGATAAAGAAACCCACTAAGACACCATAACTGCAAAAATCTCAAAATCGCAAAAAGTGGAGATAGGACTATAGCGCTCTAAGGTATCGATATATTCTTGATCGGCGTCACCTCCTGAGTCGATATAGCCATGTCCGTCTGTCTGGCTGAAATACATTTTCTGGAAAAACTGAGCAAGATAATTCAATGAAATTTAGTGCACTACCTCCGTCATCAAAGATAGCTCAGTGGATTGAAAATGGGCGAAATCGGTCAATGGGAAAATTTGGACAAGATGGCTTGACACCTCCAATATAAGCGAAAGCTTCAAAACGCTATACTGATAGCATTTTTTGAGATAATCAAACCAAATTTAGCTAAGACACAAAAAATTATAAATGCAATGCTCTCAACAAAAATTGGGTGAATCGAACAAGGGGGCGTGGCACTTCCCATATAAGCAAAAGCTTCAGAATGTTATACTGAAAACTTTTTTTGAGATAATCCAAGCAAATTTCACTCAGACACTAAGAACTATAAATGCAAGCTCTGAGCAAAAACTGGGTGAACTCGTATAAGAGGGCGTCGCACCTCAAATGTAAGCAAAATTTTCAAAATACTGCAGTGTAGGATATTTATTTTTTGGCCAGGCCAAAGGTTACACCCTACTAGTTTTTTTTTTTCACAACCAACATAAAACAACAACAATGACTATTGGTCCGCCATTTCGCATCAACTTTGAGTTCGATTCTTGTGTGCATGAAAAAAAGAACAATTTTGAAAATTATTGAAATATTGTGTTTGTTGTCGCTGACTGCATAATGTTTTACTTTTTTGTCTCTTGAAATGTTTCCGTTTTGCTCCTATTTTTCGTAACCCAGCTGAAATCATGTTGTTACCACGGTGCCGTGACATAATCCCCACGGACATAATCCCCATTCACGATATGGGGATTATGTCCGCAAGTTATTCGGACATAATCCCCATTTTTTCAATGGGGATTGTGTCCGCAAGTGTTTCGGACATAATCCCCAGGAAAAAACGGACATAGTCCCCATAACGATATTTTGTTATTGACAACAGAAGCAGCTCAGGATTTACAACTCCCAAAAATTCCACAGTAATTTTACATAAAGGTAGGGGTATGTGGGCGGCCTGCGGCCGCAGCTCAGGATTTAAAACTCCCAAAAATCCAACACCGGCTTCGCGGCGGCCTTCGGCCGCGGATCAGTCTATAACATCCAACACTATATAAATTTTTTAAATGGATTATTGCAAAAATTTTGTTCAATCTTAATTAAATTTTTCGGACATAACCCCCATTGGGATTATGTCCGAAAAATTTGCGGACATAACCCCCATGGCCAAAATGGGGATTATGACCGAAAAATTTTCGGACATAATCCCCATTTACGAAATGGGGATTATGTCTGTTGGGATTATGTCCGGTAACCTGTTACCACATTAATTTTTTGAAGCCTCACACGTCTCTACTTTGAATCAAATGCTGCGTTGCTTGGGCGACGATCAGTCACGATAAAATTGTATTTTATTTTTATTTCAGTAGAACATATTTCCTTTTCCTAATGCTGCACCTTTAATTGCCTAGCTTATGGTTTCATTAATTTTCTTCTAGTGATTTCTTTCAGGAAATTCGACTAAGCAAATTAGCTTCTCTCAAATGATGCTCAATGGTGTCCGCTTAAAGTCCATCATAATAATCCCCCACTATATTTGCATGAGAGAAATTTTTACGAATCACAAATAATGAGAGTGTCTAACAATTAGTAGTATATTGAAGTTAAGATTATCAGCAGCTTCTTAATTTCCAAACAGTTTAATAACGCTATGCAAAATTATCCCAAAACTGAAATTCATATATAATTTTCTTTGGCATAATTAACACAATTCAGCACAATAGAGTGCTGCAATATCTGCTTTTTTTTTCTTCACTTACAAGTAATGTACTTATTCTTTTATATTACAAACGTGCTATATCCACATCCGTACAGCAAAAAGATGCCAATACATTTTAATTTATTCTCTTATTCTCTTATCTAAATGAAATGAAACTAAACGTCATTAGTTACTCACACTTAATTTTCTTATTTTGGTCGGCATCATTAGATTCCCCTTGCAATTTTTATATTCACACCCATTGCCGCAACTACACTGCTGCTACTGTTGCTGTCACGATGCCAGTAAGATGAAAAATTACTTCAGCATGACCTAAAAATGTTCATTACATCAATATCAGAGGAAAAAAAGTAAAACAAACAGAAAATCTTTAAGAAAAGCAGTTGAACTGAACCCAAGGGGAAAAGAAGTTCTTCAAAAACCATTCTGAAGTGCATATTTTTCACCAATAAGCGCTTCCGCTCCGTAAAAACAATTGTTTCTTTTTAACATTAACACAAATATTTCAAAAGTTCTTTTGAATCACTTATATGTAATGCTGCGGTTAGCGTTTTTTCAATAAAATTAAAAAAAAAAAAAAACTGACAGCACCAGAATTTGAATTCACAACCGTCCCGTGTAGTAGATGGAAACATATTAGAGTTATTCACGATCTGGAGTAAAAGCTGAGTAACGGGGTAAAAATGCACTCGGTTACTCTAAATAGTGAGCATACTCAATATAGTCTAAGATCCGGTGAAGAAATTACTACCCTCATCGGCTTTCCTGATGAAATATTTTTTTTATGCAATAAAATATAGAGATAAACAAAACTTGACTTGATTGGCACTTCATATCCTGGCAAGGATAAAAGCATACAGCAAACATATAAAAAAGACTCGGATTCTATAGTGAAGAGGCTTTTGGATCAGTGCATTTCGACTTTCTATCAATATGGACTAGTTATAAAGTATCTGACAATCGCGATGATAATGATATCCAAGTGTTAAGTGCTGTATATGTCTACAAAAGCAAACTAATTTATGAATTTAATATAAAAAATATAAAAATTTTTCTGACAAAACATAGGAATTTGCGCTGATTTATCAAACAATTAAGAATTGGTTTTCTAAAACATTTGATGAAAATATTTATATGTATGTACTATAAACATTTCTCTATATACCCATCTGAAAAAAAAACGACTGTGAGATTAGTTATTGCGAGTTAAAAGTAGTATGTTTATTTCAAAATTTATGGGCAAAAAGGGTGCTTAAAGCCCATTTCTGCGCAAAAAGGAGTTGTTTTGATTCATTTTTTCACCTTATCCCACCCAACCTTACTTACTGAACAAATCCTTAACAAAAGTTTTCACTGCCAGTATTTCGAGGTCGATTTAATATTAATAGTTTAAGCATACAAAGAAAAAAGGCGCTTAAGCTCGACTTATTCGCAATAAAGAACTATTCCGATTTAATTTTCTTATTTTCCGACTCTGAGCAAGGAAACGAACAAAATCTCATAAAAAAAATTTCACTTCCAAGATTTCGAGGTCACTTTAATATTAGTAATTCAAACTTGCCTCGTAAAAAAGGACTTGAACTCAGTTTATTAGCAAGAAGGACGAGTCGGGATTTTCGTTTTCACAGTTACCAACTCAGGAGAGGTAAACAAATAAGACCTCATCAAAAAATCTTCAGTGACTCTAAGTCGAGGTTGTCCCTATCTTCCCGGGAGGTGTGTATTATATATAGATATTGAAACTTCAAATCCTGCCAATCATTAGCCTTGCCAGGATTTGAAATGTCAATCACATACCATTGAATTCGTAAGAAAATTACCTACATTTACATATATGATTTTTTTGGAAAGAGGATGAGGGTATATTTCCAACACCAACCAACCTGTTTAAACCTGTTTGGCAAGTATCCTTGCCAGGATAAAGGATGCCAATCATACAGCGGCACTTTCTATATGATTTTCGCTTTCGATTGCCACCAAATTTATTTAGAAAAAGAATGAGGGTAATTGGGGTAAAAAATTTAATTAAACAATAGAGGTATTCACGATCTAGAGTAACGTCCTGAGTAACAGAGTAACAGGGTAACTGTGCACAACCACAACAACAAAATATACGTGAGTTACTCTGTTACTCTTTTACCCTTTTAGTCAAGCTATTTTCTAGTGTAAAATAATCTTACACTTTTGCCTTTTTTTTACTATTTCTATTTCTATAGAAACGTTTGAATTTGTTTATGATTGAGAGGCAATTTTCGTTCATCAAAAATAAAAATTTGAATGGGAGAAAAATATTCATTTAAAAAATTTTTTTTTTGTTGTCAGCTAAGATTATTTTGAGAAACAAAAAGCAAATATACGTGCAAAGTATTGAGTATGCTCACTATTCAGAGTAACTGAGTGCACTTTTACCCTGTTACTCAGCTCGTTACTCTAGATCGTGAATAACTCTAATAATTAATTAAAAATATCCTTGCCAGGATATGGAGTGCCAATCAAGTCAGGTTTTGTTTATCTCTATATTTTATTGCATAAAAAAAATATTTCATCAGGAAAGCCGATGAGGGTAGTAATTTCTTCACCGGATATCCTACTAATACTTTTGCACTTATATTTTCTTCTTGTTTATCAAAAAAATTTTAACTGACAACAAAAAAATATTTTTTAAATGAGTATTTTGCTCTCATTCTAATTATTATTTTTGATGAACAGAAATTGTCTCTCAATAATAAACAAAGTCAATCGTTTCTATGGAAATATAAATAGCAAAGAAAAAGGCAAAAGTGTAAGAATATTTTACACTAGAAAATAGCTTGACTGAAAGGGTAAAAGAGTAGCAGAGTAACTTACGCATATTTTGTTGTTGGGGTTGTGCACTGCTACCCTGTTACTCTGTTACTCAGGATGTTACTCCAGATCGTGAATACCCTTATTATTTTTACTTACATTTACCAACTCTTTAGACCGCTACTCTAATGCCCGATGATATGAAGAGGTATTAAATTTATATTAAGCAAATATTGTTCAAACAGAATTTGACATTCGAATGCTCCTACAGCCTTACATAGAATCATCCCCGCAAACCAAACCTTACGACTCTGTCGAAACAAAGTCGGAACTCTTTCGAAATTTGCGCATTCGAAACTATTTCGTAACGTTTCGTCGTAATAATTTTTTTTAAATTTTTCTTTCGACATTTCGTTACGAATTCTTAACTATTTCGTAATGATTTTTCATATCAATTTTTCTTTCGACTTGTCGGAACAAAGTCGGAACTCTTCCGACATTTCGATACGAATTCGTAACTACTTCGTTAAGATTTATCTAAACAATATTTAAACACTTTCTTTCTGTTTTCCATTTTGTTTGAAAAAATTTTTACGTCAATATTCAATCATATGCTTAATATGTAGGTTGCCTTTTATATTTCGGAATTAGGCAACCCTAGTATTGCAATCTGGCAACTGCCAGCTCTATCATAAAGTTTGACATTTTTGAGGTTATACGTACTCAGAACATTTTGACATACGAGCGCTATTTGTGTTGTTTACAGTAACTTAAAAGATTCATCTCGCCCAAAAAATGGAATTAAATCGTCAAAATTTTCGTGCGATTATTTTTTACAACTTTCGACGTGGATTAACTCAACAACAGTGCATCGATGAACTTAATTAAATTTTTGGCGATGAAGCTCCATCAAAAACCAGTGTTTATCGATGGTATGGTGAGTTCAACCGAGGTCGTAGTTCACTCCAAGACGAGTTTCGTGAAGGTCGTCCAAAATCAGTTGTTGTTCCGGAAACCATTGATGCTGTGCGCCAACTGATATTGCGAGATCGTCATGTGACCTATCGTGAGATTGAGACAACCTTAGGCATTAGTGGGATCAGCATACATTCAATATTGCATGAACACCTGGCCGTAAAAAAGGTTTGTTCTCGTTGGAAACCCCATAATTTAGCCATATTTTAAATTATCAATGGAAAAATTGATTTTCTTAACTCACTGCAAACAAAACAAATAGCACTTGTACATCAAAACGTTGTGAGTACGTTTATGCTAAAAAATGTCAAACTTTATTATGGTTTTGCCAGATTATAGCTATTGACATTAGTGTTGCCCAATCCCGAAACATAAAAGGCAACCCTCGTAAAATATATATTTCACAGACAAAATAATAATAAATAATAATAATTTAATGACGTGAAATATGTTATGTATGTATGATGGGAAATTTACAAGGATACGTACATGTCTTTTAAAAATACACATGCACACTTATATATTACATAAATTGATCTGAAATAAAAAAAATAGGAAGAACAAGACACAAAGTTACGATTTTGTTCCGTACATAAGTTTTAAGTTCGACACTATCAACTATCGACTTTTACAGATTTCTTCGATGTATTTCAATATTTTTCAAGTCTTTTGAACTTCTACTGATATTTTGGATGTTTTTCGATATTTTTCGACTATAACACATATTTTAGATGTTTTTCGATACTTTTTGGCTTTTGCCGCTATTTTTCGATACATTTGGACTTTTACCGATTTCTTCGATGTATTTCGATACTTTTGGACCTTTATCGATATTTTGGATGTTTAAGACACACTAGGATTTTTACCGATTTCTTCGATATATTTCGATATTTTTGGAAATTTAACAATATTTTAGCAGTTTTCCGAAATTTTTCGACTTTTACCGATTTCGTCAATGTATTTCAATATTTTTTGATACATTTCGACTTTTACCGATATGTTAGATGTGATAATTTTATGAAAATAAATAAAAATAAATATATTGGAGCATCTGTTTGTGGCACATTAGTATAAAAAATAGTTTTAGTTACTAGCTTTTTTAGTGATTTTTTTGCTTTTTTCAAAACCCGAGCAACGCCAGGTCAAACAGCTAGTTATTTTATACAACAATATACAACAATATTTGTGTTTTGCAATATATTTTCTTTAAATTTTAATTGGTCTTAGTTTAAGTGATGTAAAAATACGCTTTCAAAACAAAACTATACTCTGTCAAAGATTTCAAAGAATTTTCCTACTGTTCAACGTAATTTCCTTAAAGTTGAAAAGAGAAATTTGCACTTTTCACAGTTTGTTTAATCTTCAGTTAAATATTTGCGGATGTACTTAAAGCAAAAAGTTGAAAAAAATTAAAGAAAATTGTGAAATGAAATAAAAATAAAAAAATTAAAGGCAACAGAATAAATAAAGATATCACTCATCTCTGTTGACATTAAATTCTTCTGGCTGGCTGACTGTCAATTTTATTGCTTTAATCGCGGTAGCTGCTTAAAATTCTAACAACGATTTCCTTTCAAAATTATATTTCTTACTTTCAAAATATTGCGAAGCACCAAAAAAAAAAAATTGCAAAAAGGAAACAAAAAAGGAAGAACAATCACACGGACACTATATTAGGGTTTTGCAAAATTATAATGAAAGTAACAGCAGGAGGCATAGAGTTCAACAAGATGTCGAAAAAATTTAAGTGACTTTCGGATTCTTTGAACTAAACAGTGATAAATGTGACTTAATGAAACGTCAATTAAATTATGTGTCGTATGATCATATGAGTGTTGTAAAATATCAGATGATTCAGAGAACTGTCATTAAAAACTAGCAAATTATGTTTTACTTGAGATCTGCCAAACTTAATTCCTATGTATATCAAAGAATATTGTTTCCTATCAGAAAGTAAATTTTCGAATACTATATTTAATTTCAAAAAACTGAGCTGCTGAGAATTTTTTAAAGTCCTGAGACATTTCGGAATTATGCTGTATTATGGTGAAGTTTTTAACACTGTTTTTCCAAGCACACATTTCAATGTGTACTTTTTTATATAAAAATATTTAAATTTATTACCACACGCATAAAAAAATTAATATTCCACCAAAATATCTCAGCGAAAGTTTTCACCAAAAAAAATATAGAAGAAAAATAAATAAAACTTTGCATGCAACTGAAAAATTGCATACGAAAAGCACCAACAGGACAAGGGTGGGGGTGGATGAGTATGTTTGTAAAAGCGATGTTATCTGTTTTTGTCGCAGCTCATATAAGCCCGTTTCTTTACAAAATGTGCTCCACAGGATATTACCATCAGCTTTGTTGCAGCAGCTAAAACAGCAAAAGTTGTATGGGAATAAACCCACATAAGGGGCAAAAAAATGGAGCTATATTGCTAAAGATGCAGCTTGTGGCGGCGGGTAATAAAAAACCAAATGACAAAAAGAAACAGTACTGGAAAAAAACCTTAATAAAAACAGCACGCAGAATGCAAAAAATTTCAAAATGAAAATGATGAAGAAAAAAAATGAATGGTTGCATGATGAGGTCTCATAAATTTGTATGTAAAATTAAAGTGTGTCATAAACAGTTGCCGTTTTTACGCGAAATTTTTTTGAACATATTTAAACTTTTCTGGAAACTGAAATATTCTCTATCTGTATACCGGAAGCTTACTTCAATCATTAATAGAGTTCTCCTTAAGCTAAATAAACACGAAATGGCAAAGAAAGTGCAAAATAGGTAAAATCTGAAATTAAAACATTGGACCTGTAAGAATTCGGCTTACACATGTTTTTCTCATTTGATACCCAATGAACCAATGTAGCATATTGGCAGAAAACATATTGTTTCTACTTGATGAAAAAAAAAAACGATAGTATTTGAATTATACGGATTTTTCAAAAAAAATTTGAAAATGAAAAAATTGCAAACTTCACGGAAAAAAAAAATTATCTGCAAAAATTGATTTCCAAACAGCACAAAGTCATAATCATCTCATGAAAAATTATGGATTGATCTTGTAATTCAATTACTTTACTGAATTCTCATGAAAAAGTATTGGTACGTAAGTAAAGTATACGGTTTAAACTTCAAAAAGTACTGAAATAAATAGTAAAAAATGTTGAATGGAAAAGTAAAATGTGCGCACATGACAAGATACCAGTCAGCTCTATAACATTTGCCGAAAATTATTATCAATTTTTACTGATTGCCATTGTAAAAAATTTTATTGAAATATAGTTTAAACAAAATAAAATGCTACAGAAACGAAAGTGCTACAGTAGCTAAGTGGTAAGAGCGATGCCTAGAAACACAAAGGTCTTAAGTTCGACACCATCAACATTTTTTTTTTATTTTTATATTTTTAAAAAAATTTACTGTCTGTAAGCAGTAAAAATTAAGGTTTTGCTTTACGGGCGCACAGTTACTGAAAAAATCAGTAAAAGTGAATGGGATTTTCAATGAATTTTTACGGTTTAGTTTTTTCCGTGTTTGAAAAAATAATATCTTCGAATCTTTGTTATTTTTTTAATACGATGTGTGGAAAAATATGCTTAGTCGAAATCCAAAATTCCAGTTGCAACTTTTGAGAATTTGTTTTTTTATTAATTTTTTCCCAGTGTAGTTTTTGAGGAGACAAAATATATAGACTTTTATAGAACGCTATTTTTGATTTGTTTGCATCGGAATATGTCAAAATAGCATACTGGCAAAAAGTGCATACATTATGTTCTTAAAAAACATTTGCTTGAGATTTTATACATGTATATATCTGTGCAAAGATGGCAAAAGCTGCCATCGAAAAGTTTTTGTGAAAATGAGTTATGTAGTCCAGGGTATTACTGTCGGTGAGATCTTCGAGCTGGCAAAATCAGATTTGCTCTAAGACTTGTAGTTCCTTAGAAATACAAGTTGAAAAACCGGATTTTGTGATTTTTACATATCAATTACTCAAATTTACTCTACTGAAAAATTATAAAACCATGCAGCTTTTGCCAGCTCTACACAGATATAATATGTGAATTTTGGCGATTTTTTGGAAATTTGTGCTCAAAGGGTAAAAATCGAAAAATTTTGAAAACTTTAAAAAAATAATAATGAGTGTATTGTGTTATTGTTAAAACAACAATTTTTCACTCACAAAAAATTGTTATTTCTAAATTGTTGGAATAAGTATTTTATTCTTAAACCAACAATTTTATTCTTGATATTTAATATTTTTACGCATTTGTCATAAAAAATATGAAAAATATTTTTTAATACAAAGCATCAAACACCAGTTTTGTGAACAAAACAAAAAATAAGCAATTTATATTCCTGAATAAGTTCTAGATGTTTTTTTTTTTTTAAAGCTCTATTTAACAAACGAGGGTAAGAAACATTTGACTCAAATTATTGCACTTTTTTCAACATTACTTTCTCCTATCTCTCTGGCAGCATATGAATTTCATAATCAATTACACCCCGTTGATTCCACTATATGCAGAGAAGCTTCACATGGATATTCAGATGTGCGGACGATGTCGATGCATGGACCCGACTTATCTCAAGACTTTTTACGCTTAGGATTATCGTACTGTATCCATTTTCTATTGCCACTCACGATAAGGTGCAAAGAACATTTCCTTTTCTGCCGTTGATGCAACAGTCCACACGCACACGGCTTCATCTCATACAGCACCCAATTTCCTAGATTTTGTATCATTTCTATTGCTGTAAGATAAATGGCAAATAAATACTTATGAACATAACCACAAACATTTCAATCATTTATTCTTCGTGCAACTATTTTGTTTCTAAATATTGTCAACAGTTTCGCTTTTAAAACAACAATTGCCGTTCTTAAACTTTCAACAACTTTTTACTAGATTCAAGAATTTTTCGTTTTATTAAAAACATAACAATTTCGTATTTAAAACAAGAGCAAAAGTTGTTGGGAAGATTTCAACCAACAAAAATTCTTGAATTAAAACATAAAGTTATTGGAAATACAATTTTTTTTTCTGTGTGTATGTATGTAGGATTAGATGTTTAAGCAGCGGACTGGGACATTACCATTAAAGACTTAAGACAAATCATTACACTTTGGGTAAGACAGGAAGACAGGACAACACTACTTAAAATAAGAAAACAGACAGCACTGAATGGACGAAACACAATGAACGAAAGCGATGATTTAAAAATAACGAACGACGAAAGACAGTAGTTGGCGATATACACGCGAAACAGCAAGACGGAATAAAAGTGAATACAAATTAATTAATATCAAAGAATGTAAAAATCAAATATGGACTTAAGAATATAACTATTTTGCTTTTAATTTCATTTAAATTAATTTTTTCATAAATATTGTTAAATATACATTAAAAACAAACTCGTCAAAGTGTGTTCTAATTTATTGAAGAAAACTACATGTATATACAATAGAATTTTAAAACGCGTGGCACCGCCCACTTCGCCATTCAAAATTATTTCTTCTAATACTGTTTGCATATGAACCAAATTTTACCAACTTATGGCTATCAGTTTCGGGGACATGATCAATTTAAGAGGGTGCGGCACTGCCCATTTTTCTATTGAAGATTATGTATTCTAATGGACGTAATACATTCATTAAATTATATTTATCCACGTCAAATATTTTCAGGGCTATGATGAATTTGGTTTTTTGAGGGTGTGGTACTACCCATTTTTTCAGCAAAAACTATTTGTCTCAGTGATTTTTACATATTTACCAAATTTTATTTATCTGCGTCAAAAACTTTGGAGATATGATTATTTTTTTTGGAAGCATGGTTTCACCCATGTTTTTTTTTTTTTTTTTTTTTTTGCCTGTAACTTTGTCTTTTTTTATATTAGCACAATGTGAAAACTTCTTTAAAATCAGCCAGTTGGTCTATGAGTCAATGAAGAACAAATACACAAACAAAATCTCATTTTCAAATTTTCGTTTTTTGTTTCTAATAACTTGAAAACTATGAAAGATAACTCACAATTTGTAAAATTTTTTAAATCAGCGGTATCAAATTAATGGAAGTTGATACCCATTTTAAAAAAAAATTTCGGCCACGCCCTTACTTTGTATGGAATTATGGGCGGACTTTGATAACATTCATTGTTTTAATCGAAAAAACATCTGTACCAAATTTCAAGAGCCTTGCACTAATATTTCTATTTATGACCGCCGTTCCATACGAACCCGTCCACTGAGCGGTAGTCCATTTTTTTGAAAATGTCAGCCATTTCATACTATGACATTATTTATGTCCCTTCATGTACTTACTCCAATAAATCAGTTGGTTTTGCAAATTTCAAAAATGGAACTAAGAAAATCGCTTCAGAATAGCCCCAGAAATCTTATATTTTCCGATGTCTACCGATTCGCAACCACTTTATATGGAGTTGAAAGTAGTATTCCTAATGTATTATATAATGTCTGAAGTTTTTGGTCCTTAGCACAATATGTTTGTTATGGCGAAAGTGATGTCATAATCAGGCTGTTCGTTTACTCCAAGTTTTTACCCCAAAAAGCTCTCGCATATGCATAAAACGTACGTAAGCGAGAGCTTTTTGGGTAAAAACTTAGAGTAAATGAACAGACTGTATGTATATTCTGCCTTTTTGTTAAAAATTAAAATAATTGGATAGTTTATCTGAATGTTAAAAGCTATTAACATATAGTTAAAATAATATTATCGGTCAAATGACCACTTCCTGAATTGAAAAATATTTATACCTGTCTTAAGACATTTTCAACTGTTGCCCTGATGAGATTATTTTTTTCTTTTATAAAAATAAAAGCGAATGAATTATGAGTGATTTTTTTTTTTTTTTTTTTTGATAATTTCCGTACTGAATTATCTAACAATATTTAGTGAAATTCTTTTTATTATTTCAATACGTTTTAACTAAAAAACATTTTACCATAATGGCATGGTATTCAAAAATAATATTTTTGGTTTTTGTTTTATGTTGCTTTATATTTTTATTGCAATTTTTAGAAGTCATTCAACAGTTGTGTACATTTAAAAACTAATTGCCTGCAGCTGTAGAAAAGCTATTTATAATTAGCAAAATTAATGTTTTATTTGAATTATTGCTTACCATTAGGGATGAATGAAGTAATTAACGCATTAACTAAAATACATAAACATTCATGTTTATTTAAAACAAATTTTGATTTACGAAATTCTAATACCAACAAAAATGCCTATGCATTTAAATACTGAATAAATATAAAAGGCTTTACATAAAAAAAAAATGTACACTTTACATTAAATTATTTATAAAATCTGGTAGCATTATTCACCACAATGCCAACATTAATTGTAAAATTTATTTGAAATTAATTTTTTAATAAATTTCATTCTGAAAAAAAAAAAAAAAAATCAAAAAATATATGATGTCAAAAAAAGTAATAATTTTATTCCATATTGCACTTAATGCACTGTGGGCGTTGCACACAAAAAAAAAATGCTACAGTTAATTGTAATTAAGTTGAGGGAAGAAAAAAATTTTTAAATTAATGCTTGTGCTTTTAATATTTTAATTGCTGTTGTTGTTGTTGTAATAAAGCACCATTAACTATATGGCTTATGAGTATGTGTGCTGTTGTATGTATCTGTATTTATGGATACGATAACATCTACTTACTTAACTACCCTGTAGGTGCCTCATGGAGTCTAAAGTTCAACTTCATAGTAAGCCCATGTTAAGTTGAACAGCACAAAGCAAATGCGTCTGTTTGCTCCGGTATATGCACAAAAACTTCGTGCTGTCATAACACGTGCTCAAGATTTGTCAGAACAGCCGCATTTGTTTTCTGTCAAAAGTTACGGGAGGATGCCCATACCCGAACCATGCCCGCAGGCGGCACTCTTCCTCTAAGTATTAAGGTGAGTCAGATGATTATGGAAGGACATTTTGTAGGTGAAAATCGTAAAGTTTGGATAATTCCAAAGGATTTTTTAGGAAGAAACGACATATTTTTAGTGCAGTTTACCTCCCGCAAGTTAGATAATAGACTTACACCTATAAATGCATACTTATCGTCGGAAAATAAGAATTTTTCTGTGAAATAATTCCATGCGGTTTTTTTTTAAGGAATAATCTTTATTAATGCGTGCAAAATAAAGTGCAAGAAATCCATTCCGAAATGGTGTGCGCATTAAAAGTTATTCAAGGTCAAAGCTTGCGAAAATCATTTTTTTGTTAATATATCGCTAAAAGTTAGATTAATAGAAAAATGTTGGGCGACAATTTTGTAGCTCGGAAAATTACCTATCAAATGATATGAAAAGTGTTTTCGTACGAATTTCGAATAAGTAGTGAATCAAGCTATAAGTACAAAATAAGTTCTATGCTCTTTGAGAAAGGACTACTTATATACCATTTTTAATACGTTTTGAGTTTTAAGATTTATAAAAAACGCTCGAATTATATTGTTAGATGGACGAACTTGTTTTCCTACAAGGTACCTTAACTGAATTTCAACCATAAATTCCAATATACGTAAGTATGAGCGAGTTGCGTGATGCATTCAGTTTAAAGCAACCGAATGTGAAAATCCACTGTTAAGCTTGATAATGCTATGATTCTCCAATACATGGAACATTCCATACGTGATATTTTTTAATTTTTTTTTTGTTTGGAAGCTGCTATGTTACGTGAATTTGACATTTATTTAAATGGCTCCCATTATTGTGATTTTGTATTTTTGCTTCCATGGGTATTGTCATGCTTCATGCCTAAATTCAATATGTCTTTGTATAGAGCTGATTTAAGCCATTTTTTAAATTTGATTATTTTAGCATAAGCAAAAGTCTACTGCAAAAATATATATCGCTCATTTACTTCAAGAACGGCACAACTCAAAAAATGCAAATTTTGAGTGAATGATGCAGAACTATTTTTATATCATGCTTCATATTGCGTAAAAACTTCATATTAATATCTTTCACGGTCACCGTTTGAGAACGAAATAACTCTTTCAATTGAAAACTTTAAACATTTCAAACAGTATGAAAATAAATTAAAAACTAGTAAGGGTGTAAATTTTGGCCTGGCCAAAAAATAAATACCCTACACTGCAGTATTTTGAAAATTTTGCTTACATGGGAGGTGCCACGCCCTCTTGTCCGAGTACACCCAGTTTTTGTTCAGAGCTTGCATTTATAGTTTTTAGTGTCAGAGTGAAATTTAGTTGGATTATCTCAAAAAACTCTTTCAGTATAGCATTTTGAATCTTTTGCTTATATGGGAGGTGCCACGCCCCCTTGTCTGATTTCACCCAGTTTTTGCTGAGAGCTTTCATTTATAATTCTTAGTGTCTGAGTCAAATTTGGTTCGAATATCTCAAAAAACGCTTTCAGTATAGCGTTTTGAAGCTTTTGCTTATATGGGAGGTGCCACGCCCTCTTGCGCGAATTCGCTCAAATTTTTATCAGAGCTTGCGCTTACAATTCGTAGTACTTATATGTATTGTGGTTGCATTGTCGTGAAAAATACTCCTAAAATTGCATTTTGAATATAATTTTTGTATGGGCGGTAGGCGTGTCCATTGACCGATTTGGCTCATTTTCAATCCCCCGAGCTAACTTTGACGACGGAGGCAGTGTACCAAATTTCATTGAATTATCTTGCTCAGTTTTCCCAAAAAGTGTATTTCAACACACAGCCAGCCAGCCAGCCAGCCACCCAGCCAGCCACCCAGCCAGCCAGCCAGCCAGACAGACGGACATGGCTATATCGACTCAGGAGGTGACGCTGATCAAGAATATATTTACTGTCTATACCTGCCACGCCTCCTTCTCTGCGTTACAAACGGAAGGACAAAGTGAATATACCCTGGGTGTAGGGTATAAAAAAGAATCTTGCATAGTTTTAATAGGCAATTTTCGTTTTTGAAACATCCTGTTTTCCATATTTTGTACTGGGTTCTTAGATTCGCTATAACTTCTTAAATTTCCACAGTTTGAGGAAACTTTGTAGAGATGAATTTTATGATTTTTTATGAACTTTATTTCTATGAAGTGCCCTTGGCATCTTAGGATGGTGGAAACAGAGATAATGAGTACAACTAGTCGAAAAAAACATTTGAGATAAATTACTTCTATAAATGAAATATATCCCACTTCTAGACATTAACAAGGATATACCATACTTGACGATCGGACGTTAAATGGCGGAGCAATAGGGAAAAACGTATTATTTAGAGGTCGAAAAAAATTTTTTTTCCTTACAAATCGTTAAGCGTTTAAAATGGGGGGCTTACAGCGAACTTTTTTTTTTTTTTTTTTTGTGATACTATCTAATCTCCATTTCTTCAATTCCAAAATAGACTGTCAGTCAAACTTTCTAGTACCTAAATATGTCTCTCACTTTATTATATCAACCGTTCCGCTTGGCCGTAGTAGGGACTTAAAATTTCTGTATTGGAAAAGTGGCGATTCTCTTGAACACTCAGGTAACTCGAAAATACGTCGAATACATGAAAAATTTAATGAAGTTAAGTTGGCAGTATAAACATACTTTCATTTGGGTTTCAGACCATATTAATATAGGCGGTTAATAAATGGTACGAATACCAATAGGAAAATTTTTCAAACAATCTTTAACTCTAGTACATCCATCCTGTTATTCAAGAATCGCTTTTGCACTGAGCACTATGTCGAGCATGTAGAAGTATGTGTTTAGGAGGCTAGGTTAGATCCGGGAGATGAACATATTGTCATCATTAACTTAGGCCTCGAGAATGTGCCCATTGTATACCCGATACTAAGAACATAAGCAATAAAGTCTTAGAGAACCACTTGGATGTGCATTAGGCATGCGCTTATTTTACGATTTTCTGATTTTCGTTCATGCCGCCCCCTGAAATCCTTCTAATGGTCATAAAAACAAATACTATGAAGTTTCACGGCGATCGGATAACGATAACCCGGCCCGCAAGAGAGGTCAAGGTCAAGTTGAGGTTTCAGGCAAAACATAATGAAAATTTTTTTTAAACTTAATTAAATATGTCAAAGCATAACTTTATCTTATAGCAAATTGAAATACCTTTCCAACAAGCTATTATTGTTTAAAATCGGGTAATAAATACGAATTCTATGAATTTTTCTTTTACGGCATTAACAAAATTGCGCAAAATACCATATGTAGTAGAATAGCATTTTGCGGCAATTTTGCTAATGTCGATAAAAGAAAAATTCATAGAATTCGTATTTATTACCTGATTTTAAACAATTATAGCTTGTTGGAAAGGTATTTAAATTTGCTATAAGATAAAGTTATGCTTTGACTAATTTAATTAAGTTTAAAAAAAATTTTCATTATGTTTTGCCTGAAACCTCAACTTGACCTTGACCTCTCTTGCGGGCCGGGTTATCGTTATCCGATCGCCGTGAAACTTCATAGTATTTGTTTTTATGACCATTAGAAGGATTTCAGGGGGCGGCATGAACGAAAATCAGAAAATCGTAAAATAAGCGCATGCCTAATGTACATATATACTTCCATATGGATTTAAGATACACTCCAGATAGTGAGTCAAGCAATTCCAAATTGAAATGACCAAAATTCCTTCTATCTAAGCGCTAGCGCTGGACATTCGCAAAAGAAATGAAAAACTGTTTCTTCCATATCAGGGTCTTCACAACTTCTACAAAGGTCGCCATGTTTGAGAAACCTAAATGAGATACATGGATTCACATGGCACAATATCCAGTAAGAGCACCGATTAAGATCCGTACATTGTGTTTCTCCATTGCTATTAAAAATTTAGTACGATTTATACTATATGATGGCCAAATTGATCTAATATCATTGCTAGCTTGAAGATTTGACTGTTTAGAATTATCAAGCTGAATACATTTATTTTCGACTTTTGCCTTGATCACGCTAATGGGTTTTCTTATTGGAAGGTCAGCAAAAGGGTATTTTTGTCTGAACCTATTTTACCCAGTTCATCTGCAATTTCGTTTCCCTCGAAATTACTATGACCTAGAACCCAGCAAAGTGTTAAATTATAGTTCTCGCTAATATCGCAAAGGATGTTCCTACAACTTAACACAAGTTTTGACGTGATATAATTTGATGAGATTGCTTTCATTGCCGCCTGGCTATCAATATAAATAACAACGTTTCCAAGAAATTGAGACTTATGAGCATTGAGGATTTCGCAAGCTTTAAGAACAGCATAAACTTCTACCTAAAAGACACTACAGTTGTTTGGCAGTCTGTAAGACTTTACTAAGCTTAAAGACTTAGAACAAATGCCTGATCTAGTGCCTGCATCCAATTTTGACCCATCCGTATATATTTCAAGGAATGCGTTTAAAGGAGCCCATTTTCCCTTTCAGGTATTACTACCTAGAAGTTCGTAGGGAAGAAAAGGTGTGGTAAGAGATAGTCAGTACCACCAATTACATCACAATCCATAAATTTGAGTAAGATACTATTATGACCAAAAGATTTTGATTTCCAGAAACCCAATTCTGTAAGTCTAATTGAACTTTTCGCGGCCAAGCTTGTGGCAAAAATATTAAGTTGTTCAAGATGAAGAAGCGTTCCCAGTGCAGCAGTGGCAGTAGTTTTAAAAGCCCCAGTATGGAGGCTAACGACAAAGAATCTCTCGAGCATTTTCTCTGCAACCGCACATCTCTAGCTGGAGCGAGACTTAGTAGCTTAAGAAAAGCACATCTCCAATGCATTGCTACTTAAACAGAGCTACCCTGATATGGATATCTACACGTGAGTTTTCCAATTGTCAAACCGGCGAGAATGTGAAGACTATAAAAGTATTAAAAATTTTTTTTTTGCTTACTATTATGTTTGAGTATTGTATACAAATTTAATAGGGTAATGAAAATTGCAGTAACTCCGATTCCGTATATTAAACGGACTTCTTGGCATGGGTTACTATGCCACCACTCACTCTAATTTAGAAACTAATCTAAAAGAGTTTTCTTTTTTAAATTAACTTAGATGCGTTTTCTATGAGTTTGCTCCGATGCACTCGCATTTTTGACTATTAAGCAGCATTTTTAAATGTAAAATCCTTTAATGTTATGTAATTTTCTGCAATACACACTTGAAATAATAAATATTATATTTTTGTACATACATATAAATTTTTACATGTATTTTTTCAAAAAAAATAATATATTTACAACGTAGCGTGAACACAGCTTGGCGGTATCCATTAGTGCGCCATTAAAATTTATATATATAGCGGTTATTAAAAAAATAAAAAAATATATTTTACAAAATAAATATATATTATATAATTTAATGAATATGCATCAATTATGCTACTTAAGCATACAAACAAATGTGCAATACAAAACAGCACCCACAAATTTAATGCATTCCATATGCAGGGGCGGTTGTTCTTCATTACATCTGTCAATTGACTGTCAAACGCAAGCTACAAACAAATTTGTATATTTGTGGTTTTTAATTGGAAACGCATATGATTTATATGAACAATTTATTTACGAGTAATATAAAAATTGCACACATTGAGCTATTAGTTTTGTGTAATAAATTTTTCCCCGTAAACTCTGCCCCGTTGTTTCATGACAATTCAATTTGTTGTTTTTTAATTCGGGCAGTTAATTGGTGACATGTTTCCGTTCAAAGGTTAAAACAGTTTGACAAAGGATTATTTTTTATCTGATTTATAATTTTATTATTAAATTATTAATTATTTTTTTTTTTATTGATTAAAAGGCAACAATTATAATGAAACTTAAAATTTTGAAAATCATAAAATACACATAACTTTGTCATTATTTTATTTTAAGTGTATGGAATGGTGTATGGTGTCCAATTATTTTCTTATGAAATTTTGTTTCATTATCTCGATTATACATAATCCAAACCATTCTTATAAGAACACAAACAGCTTTAATACGTGCTAGCATTGAAATCGAAACGATCTATAGGATCTCTCGGTGCTTAGAAAATTTTTAAAGCATAATATTGCTAACATTTACCAAGGAATGTATTAGCTTAGAGGTCGATGGCAGGTGAAGGTGTCGGACAGCCTTTGGATGGATTCAGCATGTAAAACTGCAGACTACCAACTCTTAACTTCTTGTGTGAGGAGTGCGCCATTAAGTCTCGAGATGAACGAACTCTGCACAAAAACACCAAGTTATTTGTGGCGTAATTAATAATTCTCAAGTTGACAAAGCCAATTTTAAGGTTCATAAAGTGAGCCATACAAGTGTGTTGAATTTCGATGTTTTTTGGTTGGGAATTTCGAGCTATTTTCGAGCTTTTCTGTATGGGAAATTTTCCATTTTCCGGAAAAACGGAAAAATTGTTTTGCATAGCTTAAGTTATTTTTTCAGCCAGACGAATCCGCGGGAAGAGTAAGCAATGAAATCTTTTAACGCAGGAATTTCGAGCTGACCTTGAATGAAGTGTTTTCCGGAAAGCCTTAAATTTCCCCGGAAAATCCCAAAAAAATGTTTAGGGGCTTGCTTTACTTTTTTAGCCAGACGAACCCATGAGAATATTTGGCAATCATTTACATTTGCACCTAAGTACTGGGTTTCATCACAAGATGACTTCTTATTTTTAAAAGACAATGACCCTAAACACACATTCTGAGACACTTCTGTACAACACCAAAGACATTAAAGCTCCACCGCAAATCCTGTTTCGAACCCAATAGAAAGTTGTTGGTCTCATCTAGTGGAAAGGTCAGAAAATACCATATTTTATCAAAAAAATGTGCTCAAACCAGTACTGCAAGAGAAATGGGACAAAACACCGACCGAAAATTTCGTAAAGATATGGAATCTACGCAGAGCTGTTTAGATCAAGGGTGTCAGCGATTTAAAATCACTAAGCCAAGCGCATGCAGCGCAGTCAGCGCAAAATTTTCGCTTTTACAACAACTTCAAATTCGAATTACAACAATCACAGAAACAATTTTTTTGTTGTTTTTCCATGCCTCGTTTACAACAACAATAATATTTCAACAATTTTCAAAATTTCTGAGGACTAGGACACACACAAAAAGAAGGGGAATTCACGCGTTGATTTGCAATGCTCTTGCGTCGTTGCGGAAGTGCGGTTTGCGAAAGTTTGACATTTGTAAAACAACAAAAACATTGCCGAAAATTTCGCACTAGGGGAACTGATGCCATTGTGGTATAGTTTTTCAATATGTTATGGTCGCATATCTCCGATTTAGGAAAGAACCTGCGAACATCAATGCTTTTATCCTGTCAGAGAACATGAAAAAGCAGGGATGTGTTGCTGTCATGGACCAAACAAAATTTTTCCGATGTCAGTTGAACAAAACGTAAATCGCGTGTGGTCGATGTAATTTTGCGCATTTTTTGAAAAAAAAAATTTTGTAAAGAAAAAATGGCTTTTTGATGAAATTCAATTTATAATCAATTAAGGTAAGTAAAAAATATTGCGAAGTAAGTTTAACTATGTAAATTCACAAAGTTTCCAATTTAATTTTTACAACTTTGTAATTTCTAAAGATTGGCCAGTATGGTATAGTCGGGCTTCGCTAATGTGGTATATGAACATTTCTTGATTTTCTTAATATTATTTGATGGCTGTTTATTTTTAAATAAGAACTATAAAATTGAGAACCAATTGGTACATTTGTAAATGTTAATATGAACTTATTTCATACCTTTTAAACATTTTATTTGGTTGCATGGTTCAGTATACCACATTACCCTACTTATATTTATATACCACATTACCAGCCCACTTTACAAGTACTGATCAGTATATATACCACATTGCGCCTCCATATGTACCACATTACCTGCCAACTTCTTAAACTCAGCTTTTTCGACTTTTTTAGATTTTGCTAATAACTTTTTTAATTAAATTGCACACATTTTATTGAATTCTATTCTGTGAAATTTGCCTGAAATTTATCTAATGGTTCTCTTTCAAATTCCACCTAAACATTAGGTTTACCACAATAGCATCTGTTCCCCTATTTCTGCATTTTCTCAAGATGGAAATATTCACATTGAACGATCAGGGGTTAGTGCGTAAAAGACTTGCATTTTCGCAACTGCGCATCAACCATCATTAATACCCATATTGTTTTTGATGCGACGTATTCGTTGTTGTTGTTTTATGTTGGCTCGAATTCGATTTTGTGAGTACGCAAAAAAAGCAACAAAAACGCAAAATTTTGACGAGCGTGAAAAAAAAAACAACAAAAATTATTTCTGTGATTGTTGTACAGAAATATTGATGTTGTTGGTCGAGCCAAGATGGGCTCACTTTTGTTCTACGCTGACACCCTTGGTTTAGATGATGTCTCTTCAAATAATGGATCCCATGGTTATTACTAAAAAGGTCTCTTTCACTTGATAAATAATCGCAAAGAAAAATTTTACTAAAAAGCAAAATACTTTTGTGATCTTATAAAAAAAGATTTATAAATCATTTCTTTGCTCTAAAGTGGTTAGAACATATTATTTTAATTTTTTTATGAAGTGGTACCATAGTTAAAAAAAATACTACTTTTCTAAGAACGAAACGGCTAAAAGTTGAGTATGAGCTCGAATTTTTGAATATTCTTTGTATGCAAAATATTTCTGTGACACACTGTTCGTACGTATGGTAGGAATAAGTAGTACGTATATTTACAAGAAAAGTAAAACTATGAAAATTAGTTGGAACTGATACTTCAGTCTCTCTCTCAGTTGTCATTAAGTTATGATAAACTATAAGCTAAGTTTTATCACTGAACCAAAAGAAATGCGTTTAAAATTTTACATGTCATCGTCATGTACACAAATAGGTACTCTAAAGTATATTAAACTAAAATTACATATGTAAAATGTTATCATAAAGTAAAATTTTTATCAAAGAATTTTCATTTTCAAATGCAGTTCATTTAACATTTTAAGCCAAACACTGACAGAACTTTACCAAAATTCTCGTACATGTATCGACATCCTCACAACTAATGAGACTTCACATTTTTGACGTACTTCATTAGTCAAAAGTCAAAACACAAATGACAGCCACAACAACGGCCAAATGACTTAAGTCGAGATTAAAGCCCCGTTATTAGTCACTAAAAGCTTTATTTAAGGCAAAAACTGACATGCCGCTATTACTGTGCACAACATGTAAATACGTATATACGAGTACATATGTATATGTACGATGTATTGTATGAGCATAAGTTCCTATAAGTTGTGCAAAAGCTAACAGTCGGCCCGCACTAAACGTGTGATTGACAGAAGCCATCGGTTAAGTTAATTGCCTTCAATTTCAAGACCGATGCAGGACATGGAGTAGACGAACAAATTTAAGGACATGGAAAAGTTTGCCCATTCTATGCTCACACTTCCTCTGTTGCAGTTGCTGGTGGTGGTCAACTAAATTGTCCAATAACTAAGGAAATAGAATTAAATAAGGGTAGGTAGAGAAAAGGAGCGCCGCAAATTTTGTGTGGCTACAGTAAGAGGGGAAAAAAATTAATTTTACCTTTGTGATTATAAGAGTAAAGGAACATCAACGTTCTACCTTTAACTAAAAATTCACAAATCAAGCGATTAAGTGTTGTAAAAAATCTCTACAAAGTACAAAGTATCGATATTTTAATTTCGAAAGAAACGGCTGTTCGGGAACAAGATGCACTGTCTGTATAAACTAAATCTATATATAAATATGCAAACGAAATCGGTTCAGTATCTGTTTCTATGCTCAAATCTCATCATATTCGTTTGACTATTTTTTGTTGGAAAGGATGTTAGGATGAGCAGTGCATAGGATTATAATTTTTTTCTAAAAGTAGGCGGTGTCACGCCTCCAAATGAAAACATGTTCTCAAGGCATCGATTTTTATGAAATTTGATCCGTAAATAGGGTTAACATTAAAGAACGATAATATGGCCTTAATGTTTTTAAGTCTGCTTTGACACGCCCCACAGTGTCTCGATTTAGTGTGCTAGACATAAAAAATTCAAAATCAAATTTTTTTATTTTTGCATGCAGAAGTGTTTAAATATATCCACTTACCTCCACTTAGATTTTTATGTTCTTTGGTTAACATTTAGTACATATATTTGCACATCAAAGTTGATATTTTGAATATAATAAAATTTTATAAATTTTAGTTCCGGAAAGCGACATGATGTATAAGCTTTCTAAATATATATATTGTTTATATATATCTTACACAGTGTTGGCACAAACAATTGAAACAGAATTGAATTTTTTTCTGCTTTCGAAATTTATATTTTTGTAGTAAATTGGATTCAGAAGCTATGAACACCGGGTATTGATGGACATTTAAAAAAAACATGTAATTTTTTGTATGACACGTGAGGTTAAATCCTCGCACTTTCTCTCAAAAAACCCATACTATGAAAATCGTACCAGATTTTTTAATAATACCTACACTAGGTGCAAAGGTAAAATATTGCAGATGTTTTTTGTGTGGAGGGTGTAGCGTCCCCTCTTTTAATTTTTCCCATGTTACTTAAAAGATAACACGTACATCCATGTACCAAATTTTATAATGATAAAAGTACATAAATAGAATATTTTAAGTATTTTTGTGTAGGGATGGAAAGCCCCCATATTTTAACCCCCTCTCTATTCGTTTAGTATTTTGTAAATAAAATACACGTTCTCAACATAAAGTTTTGTAGTAATAACTGATACAGGTGCAAAGACATAGCAATTGATATGTTTTTTTTTTGTATGGAGGGTGCAACGCCCCTTTTTTCAAATTCCTCCAATTTTTGCAAGGCGTGATGAACGCAGTTTACTCCTGTATACAAAGTTTTGTAATGGTAACTGCTACAAGTATAGAGATATAGAAATTGATGTATATTTTTGTGTGGGGGTGCAACGCCCCCTTGTTCAATTTCCCCCAATTTCTGTGAGGCATTTGGCGCACGTAGTATACTCTTGTACACAAAGTTTTGTAACAATAACTGCTACAAGTGCTGAAATATAGCTATTGAAGTGTTTTTTGTATGGGAGGTGCAGCGCCCCTTTGTTCAATCACTGTTATTAATGAGAAATTGTTTGTTAACATATTAGTTGGGTGGTTAGTTCTCTGAAATTACACTGTGAAACACAAAAATCTGAATTTTATCTCAATAACTTTTTTTGCAATACAGGGTCGGTGATCCAATATCTGGCAATTTTTCCCTTACACGTCTGAGATCCGAGTTATCCTTGAATCAAAGTGCAAAAAATGCTATTTTCAGACATACGGCGTACACCCAGAAGTAGTGTAGTTCATTTTGCGATCGATAAAATTGTCCAATACATTTTATCTAATAACTTGTTTTCAAATTACTCAATTTAAAATTTTTTTCGCAGTAGGCTTTGAAATGAATGTACCAAAACTATGGTTTTAAATTTTTTCTCCCTAGTCAGTCATATTTACTTAAAAATGGCAAACGAGCTAGAAGTTCGAAAGTCAAAAATACAAATTTTTGAAGACCACCTGCGGTGGACTACAAATAGAATTGCTCGGAATAGCAAAGTTAATGTGAAATTGGTATCAAAAGTTCTGAAAAAATTTAAGAAAGACTTGGATGCCTTTCGAAAGCCAGGTTCCGCGAAAGAAAAAGGCTTCCGTGACCAAAACAAAAAGAAGAACTTCGTCATAATTTTAAGGAAGAACCCCAACATTTCATGTAGAAAACTGGCATAGAAGGTAAAGTGTTCCGAGATTTTAGTTCGCAAGGCCAAAAAAGAGGTTGGTTCAAAGACGCTTAAGGTACAAAAAGTTTCTGACAGAAATGCTATGAAGAACACGAAAGCAAAACAGCACGCCATAAAATTAAAAATTAATTTTTTTCCAAAAATTCGAATGCTGCATCATTGACGACGAAACGTATGCTTAGCCGATTTTACGCAGCTTCCAGGCCAAAAATTTTACACTGTAGACTCGCGGGGGAATGTGGACTAAACAGTTAAGTTTTCCTTTTTTTTTTTTTGGATCCATGGTCCATGGCTGAAATATGTTGGAATTTAGTGCTTTCGAGTTTAAGAAACCACGAGTTCAAAAAAATTCTCACAACTTTGGCTCCTGTGTACCAACAACCATAATAATTTTTTTTTATAGTATGTGAAATTTGATCGGATTTCAAAAGACGTAAAGTCTATTTCATTATATTGTACAGCAAGGGAAGAATATTCGAAATTTTTTAATTTTTCTTATTTAACAATTTTTTCATTCCGAAGCAATGAGCATTTTGTGACCTTGCCCACAGGTCGAAAAAACCGGCTTCGGACAAAATAAAAAATACGTTTTATTCTAGTTGAGTCGATTAAAGTATCATGCCAAATAGTATCAGCCCGAACACTGATGATTGACTTGAAAGCTGGTAAGTTCTGCCACATTCGTTCGACTTTCATTTATTTCATTACGAATAAAATATTGATGCTAAGGCATTATACCGACTCAGATAACTTGGTTTTCTGCATTTAGCAAAGAGCTGACTTTGAATGTATCTACGGAATGGAATTTGCCCAACAGGTAGTGTTAAAGTATCAATTACAATGGCAATATTTCATTTCCACATCTTAACCAAAATAAATACTAACGATGACGTTCAATAGTAAAAGCCAACGACTTGCAAGCCACAATTGACATTTTCCTCACATACCACATACAAATAAATTGCTAACTACCTCGAGCAGCTAACAGTGGCAACAATACAACTCCCCCCAACCCACTCTCCTGCAGAAACAGTGGCTGAAGTACCAGCTGATGCGCTTTAAACTGCAAACTCTTTGGTCGTCGTCGTCGTTACGATTTGTTGGTTGGTTGGCTGGTTGGTTCGTAGCTTCTGTTCAACAACATTTCAAAGGATGTCACAGTTAATAAATGTCACGAAATGTGAAAAACAATAAATCAGGATCTTGTACAAATTGTTGTCATCACGCTGAAATTTCCGGAGTGATTCATAAAAGTCAGCGATGAGCACGGAATTTTTGTATTCGTGATAAAATTGAGGAGACCTCAGCCAGCGGTATTAGAAGTAGAGGTAGAGAATAATGTGAAACACTTAAAAGTGAAAGAAAAAAGGAAAAGTTGCGATATTTTTAATTAAATGGAAGTAGCAGCAATGAGAAATGCAACTACTCAAAAAAAAAAAAAAAAAAAAAAAAAAAAAAAGTATTGCCTATTTTAAGGCACAAAAAGTAACAACTTAAAAGCGACACCCTTAAAATGTACCCAAAAAAAAACTGGACTTCATAGATAAGAGTACTTGCAGTTTGTGGTCGCACGAAAAGTTAAAAAGGAAACAATAAATAAATTAAGGCAGCAGCGACATTAAAAATAAATAACAAATAAATTATTTACTCCCTGAAAGTTATGCTACTAATTTTTGCCGTTACTACAACAAAATTGTCGCATGTAACAGCCGCAGCGGTAGTTGTACGAAGGAAACTCACTCTTTACATTCAGCCAGGAACGCCTTGGTGGCAAAATGTTGTCTAGTTTCGGAGAAATATTGCTTTACTAAATTTGAAGTGGATGCAAGAGACTTTTAAATTTATTTTATGCGCGATAAAAATGTAATGTGAAAGTTTTACGGTAAAAAAAAAAAAAAATATTATTTTAACCAACATAATTTTATTTTCAATCGATGGTTAACTATTGGTTAAGTCCCCAAATTTCATTGGTTAAACCATTAGTCAAGCAAAAGCTAATACTGAAGAAATATAATCCACATTAGTTTTGTGAAAATTATAAAAATGTATTCAATCGCAGAAAATGAACTTATTTGCAGTTTTATATAATTTTTGACATTGAATTGTTTATATTCCTTCCGGATTTTGAGATATCTTTACTAGAAGTTGGAAAAAACGATGTTTTCAGTCTTAGCATAGCTACAGGCAATGTGTAAATCTTCTTTTTTTTTCAATCATCAAGTAGACACATTTTTTCTTATCAAAATATACCTTCAAACTTTTCCAATGGGACGCTTACTTTCTTAGTCATATTCATTTGGAGAGAAAGTATTTAGGCCCCAAAAAACGTACATAATATTTTTGGAGCGTGCGAGCACCCATTTTTTTATCTCAAAGCCTTCTCCTAATTGACACTAACACATTTCATACCCTGTAGCAGATTTTAAATCAGTTGTAGTGTTTTTTGGCCATAAATTGATTTTCCAATACCTACTCAAAAAAAAATGCATTCTTTTTATGAGGGCTGAAATACCTCCTCTTCGAAGGATCATAACTGCTAAAATAAGAGTTCTATTAAAAAAAAAATCAATAGAAGATTGCGACTATTTGATGCTAAGGAGTGAGACTGAAAAGATCTTAACACACGTTTTACCCAATAATTTTTTTTTTTTCTGGGTGTAAAATTTGAAAATTTCTTTGATCTAGTTATCTTTGAAAAATATGTCAAATATTATTTTTAATGACAAACATGTTGATTTGTTGTGAGTTTGATCAAAATGAGTGGAGAAAAAGAAGTACTTCTCAAAATTATTAAAAATTTTCAAAAAAATCCAAATTGGTCCTACAAAAAATTGGCCAAAGAATTGAAGGTCTGCCGTCTAACTGTTTTCAATGTTATTAAACAGTTTCAGGAAAATATGTGCTGGCAGATTTTAGGCAGCTTCCGGGTCAAAATTTTTATGTTGCTGATGATCGAGGAAATGTCGAAGAACAATTTAGAATCCAAAAGCAGATAAAATTTCCAAAAAAATCCGTGGTATAGCAAGCTATATGCAGTTGCGGCAAAAGAAGCATTTGTTGCAGTGGACGCTTTAAATACCGAAATACACATCAAAGAATGTTTCAAAAAAAAGTCTTCTTTCTTTCATAAGAGAGCACAATGTGTTCACATATTTTTGGCCAAATTTGCCATCATGTCACTACTGCATGAAAGCTCTGGAGTGGTACCAAAGTAATTACATAGTTTTTGTACCAAGAGAGGCCAGTCCTCCAAATTTTCCGGAGCTAAGACCAGTGGAGATATATTGGGCTCTCGTGAAAAGAAACTTAAATAGCACAAAGAAGGTGTCCCAAAAATCGAAGACTTTAAAAGGAGATGGGCAAACTGTTCCAAAAAGGTGTCTGAAACAACTATCAAATCTCTAATGAAAGGCTTACCAAAACAGTCCACGAGTTCATAAATTGTGGCTAGAACAATAAAAGTTATATTTTTCTGTAATTTGTAAAATATTATCAATTAAATAAAAAAACAAATAAAAACTCTAAAATTAACCATTTACAAATTATTGAATTTTATTTATGAGCCGTTTATTTTGAAAGTGGCCTAAGTCCATTTCGGGGTAAAAATAATGTCATTCACATTATGTGCCGTAATAATCGGTTTTTTGCCAGATACTATTTTTTAAGCATAACGCCATTAATTCTACATAATGTGGTAAACTTTCTGTAAAGACATAATTCAATTTTATTCGTTCTGAACAAAATGCCAGCTAATTCATATTATAACATTACTTTTGCTCCGAAATGGACTTAGGTCAGTTTCAAAATAAACATCTCATAAGTTAAGATTTTTCGTTCTCACCTAAAAAAATCGATTAAAAATTGGAAAAGTTATATAAAATGGAATGAAAAATGGCAGAATTTCAATTTTGCCTATTTTTCTATTTTTTTTATTTTATTTGTCATAAATTTGTATATTATATAGGGTGTATCGCATAAGGTTACAAAGTATCTGGAAGGTGGTAGAGGAGGCCTAGACTAACAAAAAATTTAACCTGAAGGGGGGTATAAAATGTACCCCTGAGGAGTTATAGGGTTAAATCAGATTTTCTGACTTGTTTAGGAAACTGTAAATTGTATGAGCTTTTTTAAAGTGTATTTGTTTTATAGAGTTCAAGAGGATTTCTCAAAGTTCTGGACCTTTAAAGTTAATTTTTTAATTTTTTTTCCTAATAATAATTTCACCATTTCCTACAGCTGCGCCATAAGCTTGAAAACTGCGTTTTCCCCAACTTCAAGCAAGGATATCTCGAAATTCTGAAGTTACATATATTAACAATTCTGAGCATGCACTGCCATGCAGTCGAGTTCAACGTCAAAAAGTACATAAAACTGTTTAATTTTTATTTTCTTGTGCCTGTGTTATCAATGTAGGATCCAGATCATTTAAATCAGACTGAAAATTATGAATTTTTTTTTTTTTTAAATACATCTCTAAACAAAGCCAACCCAGTGCACAATTACGTGACTGCAGGATATTATTGAAGAGAGTTATTACATTGTTGTTTGAATCTTCAAATTAAATTTTTTTTGAAGTTTGAATTGGAAACTGAACGTTTTATTTTTTAATATTTATTAGACACTCATACTACATACTGTCATGTATCTAATAATTTATTGCAACTCATATCAACATATCTAACAATTTAAATGGATTTACCAAATTTTTTTCGATTGCAATCGTAAAACTAATTGCACTTGTTGTTTTGTTGTTGTTGTTTTCATTGTGGTTGTCAAGGAGATACAGCAAAATGAATTAAGAGACATAAAGGAAGAAACTTAAAATTAAGTTTTCTTCTTCTTCAAAATGCATTTGAACACGAACCAAAAAACCCAAAAAGAAGAACAAAAGAAAAAGTGCATGCAAAACGTGCAAGTAAAGAGATAACAAAAGTACTCTATGTAACTTTGTTATCATTGCAAAGAGACAACATGGATTTTCTGGTATTTGACAGAGGGAGGATATGCATTTTATACAAAACAACCCTTTGCCTTCACTTGACTATATTTTAAATTGAAAAGTATTATCTCCTTTGGGTTTGTGCTTTAAAATTTACAACAATATTTTTATAAAATCAATAGCTTTATAATGAAATTTTTAGCAGTTGTTCTAAGTAAAACTACATAGAAAATAGTTGTGAATAAATTTCGTTACAGCTAAAATGTAGAAGTTACGAGTAAGTCTTACTAGGAGAATTCACAAAAAATTTCAAATACTTGGATATTCTTAAGCATTCGAAAAATAAAAATTAAACTAATCTTCACCGTCACTTTTAAAGCATAGCGTCAGAATTGACTCCCCTTCATGCTTAAGCTTTTCGCAATAATTAAATTAATAACCGCCCTCGTAGGTTTTAATTGTAGCTAGCGTAGCATGTCTCAAAACCAGAGTGTGTTGCCAACTAGCAATTTGGCAATTTTTCACAGCAGACGGCGCTAGTGAGCCTTATGATCTATGCATATAGGCGATCCTGTACAGAAAAGTATATCCGTGTCCAATAGCGTATGGCTAATTCACCGCGTTTTCTTCCATATAAATTTATCATACTTCAATTAAGAAAAAGTGCGTTGGTACTTTCATTAGTGCTATACAAGCAAAAAAAACAGTCAATAAACTAACTTCATAAATTAATAGGGTGAGGGAAGGAAATATGGACTACATGGGTAATATGGACCGCAAGGTTATTTTCCATTACCGTTATTCATGTTCAAACTTTACGCTTATGCCTAAACATTATAATAGTGCGATTTAAGCGTTCGGTGAAGTCGCATGTTACTGGGAAGTTGTTTTTTCAAAAAAAATTTTTAGTGATTAATTTTTTCTAGTGAGTAAATTTGATTATTTCACTCTAAAGACATCGTGTTTTAAAATAAATCATTAATTATATAAAGTCACTGAATACCATTTATTATTTATGAGCACAAATTAGTTCATTAACCACAAGAGTTTTTGATAAAAAAACCATTTATTTCTCCAACACGTGCTGTGGGTAATATGGACCACCAAAAAAAAAGTCTCAAAAACAAATGTATCAATCATCTTCTTCAGATGGGGAATCTAGCTGCAGTTTTCATGACGAGTCTGATGGTCATTATTTGTAATTCGTTAGCTACTAAAGAAAAGAAGATGAAAAATGCATATAATGTAATACCCTTTACTCAGAAGATCGCCGTGGCGAATTTTGGGTTGAATGTGTAATCTGACGTTCTTGGAGTCATGAAAAATGTGCCGGATGTGGACGTGACATTTTTATATGCAACTTGTGTACCAAATAAACATGTGGGGCAATACGGATTATATAGTCCATATAACACTACACTTTTTTTATCTTCATTTTGAGTATTTTCAGTTTTTTAATTTTTTTTCTTAATCCTGATGAGATATTTATCTAAAAGTGAATCAGAATAAATATGAATTGTTTCCTTTAATGAATGACATAAAATTGATTGTTTTGTTTTATGTATTTTTATTTAAAAAAGAAAGATTGGTGGTCCATATTTCCCTCCCTTACCCTATTAATACACTTTCTTTCACTTGTTTTCAAAATTAACTTTACTTTTTAGTTTATAATCAAAACTTAACCTTTACCACACTGATTTCGAACTATAACTGGATCGCAATTAAAAGCAAAAGCTAATATACCATCGACTGTCGATTGTTCAAACATTCGATAAAACTATGTGAATGTGCTTAATTTCTGCTATAAAAAGCCAGATAGCGTAACTCGGGAATCTTATCATTGGTTCTAGCACCAGCTACATAGACTGCGGTTTCTGCTTAACAAGAAACTTCTCGTTGTTTCCAGTAGTAGTGTTCTTTTATTAAGTTAGATGTCGCTAATGGTATACCTCAGAGTGCAATGAAGATTTATGTTTTTTTTTTTTTTGGATTTTCTACTATCATTTCTATATCTTTTTCTTTTAAACTGAGTGATATGTCTCAAGCATACAAAAGTAGATTTCTAAGTTTGAAAAGATTTCAAATTTTATAGGACATGTAAAATGTTATTTATTTCTAATATTCTACCTTCTGGATTATAATGATTTTTTAGACCGTTCCCATCTCACATTTTTCGAAATTTGCAGTTGGGTTCTCAGATTTTATAAAAATTTACAGAACTGTTCTAAGTGCTCATATGAAATACTACAAAAATCCGAAAACAAAAATTAAAAAAATTTATTTTTGACAAAATGGAATTTTTTCCAAAACATTATTTTGACACTCTAAAGTTCCATGCCCATAACTTGGAAAAAAAAATTTTCCGCAAAACTAATAGTGACAGGTCTCTATACTGAGCACTTGAGAATCCAACTTCAAATTACGAAAAATTTGGGATGGAAAGGGTCTTTACATAAAATTACACGCTTCAAAAAAAAAAAAAAAAAAAACATTCTTTTTTTTTGGATGGTTTCTAATAAATCACTTTCATTACCATCAATGAGTATAAAAATTGCAAAATTACTTTTCGAAGTTGGGTCGTTGAGCGGCGATAAAGCGGTTCAAAGTTCAAAAAATTGTGTACTATAGAAAAAGCATATTTTTGGGTTAAAAGTTCAAATTTTTTATATGAAATCTTTACCAATGATTACACTGTACTAGTTGAAAATTTGGTCTGACGGGAAATAGGTCATTCTTACCTGATTCGGGCATGGGGAATTCAGTGGTGTTAACCGTTTTGCTGGATTGGCTTATCGCCCCATACAAAAAGTTCAAATCAACATTTTGACCAGAAAGTGGTGTTTGTCATAAAGAATCTGTAGAAATCTGGCTGTGCGTTGCAATATTTTTTACGGGAGAACTAACCAAGATAATTCAATGAAATTTGGTACGTTGGCTTTGTTGTTAAAGTTAGCCAGTGGGATTGAAAACAAACGTAATCGGCCAATGGACAAGCCTACCGCCCATACAAAATATATACTAAAAACGCAATAATTAGAGCCATTATTTGTAATAACGCAAGCAAAATACACATAAATACTAGAAATAATAAACACAAGCTCTGAACAAAAAAAGGTGAATTAGGACTAAAAGGCGTAGCACCTCCCATATAAGTAAAAGTTTCAAAAAGCTGTACTGAAGGCGTTTTTAAAGATAATACAACGAAATTTCACCCAAACACTTAAAACATTAATAGCAAGCTCTGAACAAAAACTAGACAAATTAAGATTAGAAGGCGTGGCACCTCCTATATGAGTAAAAGTTTCAAAAAGCTGTACTAAAAGCGTTTTCTAAGGTAATGAAACCAAATTTTGTGCAGATACTTGGAATAGTAAGTGCAAAATCTAAGGAAAAGCTAAGTGAATTCAGTCAAGAAGGTGTGGCACCTCCCATGCAAGGCAAATTTTCAAAATACTGCAGCGTAGGTTATATTATTTTTTTTAGCCAGGCCAACGGTAACACCTTTACTAGTTTTAACTTTCCACTAAATTATTTTATCACAGCAAGTGCAATGAAGATTTATTATCCGTAATTTGAAGATTCCTTAACGAATTTTCATATTTTTACAGAAATTTAGTGCGTCTGGCTGTAAGTTCATAGTAAGTCTTCAGCTATTTAGGAAAAAGTACGATTTTTAATAAGTTCTCAGATTTATAAAAACACTTCTTAGCGCACTTTTAATTTAAAACGTTGAATTCTATGCATTCTACTGACTAAATTAACATGAAAATTTTACCAGAAAAGAATGTAATTCTTATAATCTTACACATAATGAAGCGCTTTTTTATGTTTTGTGTATCGTACAAAGTGTCTTAATTACGGTGTAAGGCACAAATTTATTAAGTTGCTGAAATCACAACACTCTGGGTGTTGGCATGAAAACGCGTCCCAATCCTTTTTGTTCCAACAGCACATTGTATCCTTAAAAAGAAATTCCTTAGCTGGTGCTTTTCTTTGACTTTTCTTTAGTTTTTTTTTTTTTTTATTTACAAGCACTGCATGAATATTCATGGCAAATATTTTAGCCGACACTTTGGGTTGTTGTCATTCCAGCCAAGCGAAGCCACTTAGTGAAAGCAATTAGAGGAGAGTACATTAAATATTTTTGCTTGTTCGATGTTAACAATTATCGATTTCAAAATACACTACATATATATGAAGATATATTACACACAAATTCGTTGCCAATTACCGCCAAATTTAATTTTTGAAATATAGCTTTAAGCTTGACTATTAGAGAATAAGGCTCAACTAAAGACCCTGAACTTAAATTCGTTGAAATTTTTATCTGTTAATGCTATTTATTTTGTACTTTCGCTTGTAAAGCATGTGACTTGTACAAAAATTTTGGAACGATAATTTCTATTTAATTATTTAAAATCATTAAATTTCAATAAAAAAAAGTATCGATACTTTTTATGACGAAAATTTTACAAAATTTCAAAATATTTTAATATATTCAAAGCATTTAAAACAGTATTTGAAAGCGCTGCTTTCCTTGAGCTTGCTGGAGCTTACAAATAAAGTAGTTGATTTTTAAATGACTTCCGTTTCTTTTCTATGTATTTTGCGTAATTTATAATGGAGCTGAAGCACAATATCTAGCAAATGACAATGTACAAAACAATGGAAACAACAAAAATATTATACGAAAAGAAAGAAAAAACTTCAAATACATACATATATAATGTGGCCCTGGTATAAAACCCCGAAAATAGAGGGAAAAAAATACATAGAAATATTGCATGTTCCCGAAAAATGGCTGTTACTCTAAGTTGCGCCATTTGTCAAACTCTGTTGGTATATGTGCACCAGCAAAACAACACATACAACCACAACAACGATAGTAATAAAATAAAAATAGAACCCAACACGAACATTAAAGTCAATGCAAAATCACGCACGCATACAAAGTTAACCCCAGTGAGAAAAAAACTCAATAAAAAAATGTTAAAATGAGCAATGTCTGAAGGATACTCTTTAAAGATGGTTATAACCTCAGATGGTATAATGACCAACACTAAGGTAACAAAAGGATCATCATCGCAAGACTTCCAAAAGAAATGGGCTAATAATAAATTAAATGAATTCAGTACCAAAGGCAACTTACTCTGTTGTTGATTTATATATGCACAACATAGTTCATTCCCTGTTCCGACCCACGTTTTTGATTCAAGGTACATAAAAAATTATATCTCTCACTAAACATGAACTACACGTAATTTTGGCTTTATCGTATCGTATTTTAGGACTTTTAATCCACTAAAGGGTGTTCCAATAGGTGTAATACTTTGTTATCGATTAAAATCTACATTATCGACCCTTGTCCGCCATATTTTGTGTCATTTTCATCATGACTTTAGTTATGGATCGCTACAAGAAAGAACAACTCATTAAAAACGTCGAATTTCGATCTTAAATTCCAAGTCAATTCCAAAAAATCCATAAGTCCAAAAGATCAACCTTTCGGACGAGGCTCATTCCCACCTCGGCGGCTATGTAAACAAGCAAAACTGCCATATCTGGGGCTAGGAAAATCCAAAAGTGATCGTGGAGAAGCCAATGTATCCACCGCGAGTTTAGTGGGCATTTTTTTTTTTTTTTTTTTTGAAAATGAGGACGGAAACATCAAAAATGTCAACTCTGAGCGGTACCACACTATGTTTGGAGGACTATTTTGTGCCAGAGGTTGAAGCTCAGGGTCAGGACGTTATATGGTTTCAACAGGATGGCGCTACGCCACACACAACTCGCGTCAATTTGGACTTTTTGCTTCGAAAATTCCCGAACCCTGTAATTTCTCGTCGCGGTGATGTGAATTGGACGCCCAGATCATGCGATTTGACGCCATTATACTTTTTTCAGCGAAATAATATTCCACACATAATCCTATTTTGTGACATCTTAACCCATTATATTGTCCCTATCAATACAAGTGAAAAACACCAAGTCAATATTTATGTTTTGAGATATTTGAATTTTGAAAAATCAGTTTTTGTTTTGTTGTATAGAAATTAGGTCTTTTTAGTTTAAAGACAACAATGTTTTGGACCAGAAATGCCAACTAACTCAGAACTATGTAGAAAAAACTGACTTAGTGTATTTTACTTTTAGAGGGACGATATATTCTTTTAATCAGTCTTTTCCCCCTTTTCCAAAAACTGAACTCTAATGGGTTTAAGTATTCAACAAAAATATTCAACAAAAAGTATCCATCTAGTGAAATATTATATTTTTTAACACTAACGAACCCACGGCCATAAAAATCAGAGTCCTAATTTTATTCATTAATTTTTGTTGGAGACAAAGAACTATGGAAACGAAAAGTCGTTGAGAGAGATAAAAGTCATCGCCTGCATTAAAGAAAGATGTTTCATTTTGCCATTACGCCAAATATGCCTGGTAGTTATAGATGAGTGCAAGTTTTGATGTTATTGAAAAGAATTTCTTTCTCACTGGGTCAGAAACGCCACCCAAACTCTAATGCTACCCAAACAAAGACAGAAGATACATGCCAAAAGATTTGATGCGTTCGCAAATTAATGTTTTTGATTAAAATCTTTGGTGGACTTTGATTGAATAACGCAAAATTAAAGTTTTACGACATTTGAGAATAGAAATATAGTAGCAAATTTCTGATATATCGCATCTATTCCAGTGAAAAACAGTGACAGCCATTTCTAAATTGAAACCTCGTACAGTGGTCTGAAAATCGAAAAAGGTGGCCGAAATTCTAAGAGTCGGTAATAATGATTACGAATCCAAAACCCATTTAAAAAAAAAACAAAATGGCGGATCCACAATGGTGGACCAAATACTGTAAACTGCATTTACTACCACTAAAACGGGCGATTACTAAAACCTTGTTGGCACCGATTAATGGTTAATGATAAGAATTTGTGTGCTTAACTAATGGTGGATTAGTGACTAAAAATTACAAGCTGTTGGTTAAACCAATGTCTCTCAATCCTTAGTAGGTGTTTTGTTGTTTTTTAATTGAATAGAGACGATATTTACTAAACAAATTTAATTGAAAAGCAAACCAAACTATTTCAAAATGAAAACGAAAGGACACTTCTAATATTAAACGCATTTTTTTCTATTTACAGTCGTCACACTTGCACTCACGTGCTACGGATATCAAACACAACACAATGTTACTTAGCCATCACGTTTTACACCGACTTCCATGGTGAGTAAAAAGTATTTAACAATTATTCAATTTTAATTAAAAACAAATTTAATTAAAACAGAAATTTCATACACGCAAACAAATAAAGTTTTTTAAATAACAAAGACAATGAAATATACGTATTCCCCATATACCCAGCAAACATTTTTATCACAAAAGAATTGGACCTCATTCACTGAAGTTTGTTCGGCAGAAACTATGCGGTTCTGAAGGTGATATTTTGAAGAATGGTTCGCATAAAAATAAGTAGTGCGGAAGAGTGAAGAAACTTTCTACTGCTTTTCGGTTGTACTGAAATCCGTATAATGACGCATCACGATGCTCGAGCACTTTTCAGTGACAAAGTGCGTTCATACGGAAATCGGTTCATGTCCAAAAAGAAGGAAGCAATATGCACTACTGTTCAGTTTGCTGCTTCCTAAACGAGCGTATAAAATGATGTTTGAAGCGCAAATAAATTCAAGGACCCAGGCTGTTCCGGCCGTTAAAAAGGCCTTCGCTGAACAAAAAAAAAAAATATTGAAAATTTAATGATTTTAACAAAGTTATTCTTGAAAAACGAATTTTCTGGTTGATGAAACTCAAAAATATTTCAAAGGTCTACTGGGCTTTTACGTGTTTCCATTTCTATTCACTATACACACTTATACAAAAGTATGTGTGTGTGTGTGTAATTAAATTAAGAACTTTTGTCAACACTTGAGACAAAGAACGAAGCAACACAAAAACTCCTGGAAACTTTGTTTTATCCTTTGAATTTATTACAAAAAAATGGAAACCTATGGAAACTTGTACTCATAGTTTGAGAAGTTCACATTTTTGCTTCGTTAAATTTTTTACGAAAATTGTTTTCCCAATCCTAAACTTTTTCTTCAGAGTTCTATTTTCGTATTTGGTGCGTGGAAAATTGCATTTATTTGTTTGTATTTATTCTACTTAATTTAAAATATGTATTCCTGTCAATTAGTGTGTCAATATTAAATTGAAAATAACTGTTGTTTCAGCTTTGATATAAAATTTTTCGTAACTTCGTATCATTTATATCGCTTATTATAAAATTTTTAATGATGGGCATGTTTGCTTGATGTTCACAAAATCACATTTAATTTGCAGTAGACTTTTCCTAATTTGTGATACAAATTGTTTAAAAATTTAATTGTTCAATTGTTTCTATTTGATGTTGGAAGATTCTTTCCATCATCTGCAACTAGAACTACCCTAAAAATTTTTCTCGCTTGGACGAAAATGCAACTGGCGTGTTAAAGTCGGCAAAAGTGGGTCTCCGTGGTCAACATCCTTTGACTTTATGGGTAATGTCAGAGGTAACAAAGAAAGTTATGAATTAAAGAAAACGGTCATGAAGGAATGGGATAAGAGGGCGTGGTACATCACATACAAGAAAAAGCAAAAATAATGCATCTTGAAAATAATGTATGTATAGACTCATTTTATAGAGAATGCAAAGAAATTGATGGAAGTGTTCACGGCGCATTATAAAATCACTAAAACACAGTAACATAAAGAATATCATTTACCCATTACGAAATTTTGCTTAAAGTCATCATGAAATTTCTGTAATAATACTGAACTTCTGAAATTTCAATGAGCGAAGCTTAAAGTGTATGTAAAACTCAGTTTTGAATAGAAAAGTTTAAATATTCCTCATATTATTTTTACGGACAAAGTAACTACTATCGCATTTTCACGCTGGGTATATCTCATATAAAACGGGAATACAAACTGGACCGAGACTCAGCAACCAAAATACTGAAAATAAACAGTTGTGCAAAGCCTCATTTTATTGGGCACCATTTCAACCAGAACCGACATGAAGGTGTGATGTAATTGGAATTTATTATCAATGCACTTCATCTGGCGCAGCCGAATAATTCGAGGGGGATGAAGAATTTGGTAGCAACTGAAACTGTTAAACAGGTGAACTGTGCGGTTTGCGTGGCTGCGGTTTGGCGCCGCCAATTGACAATGAGGATGAGTTTTATCTCCTCTTGGGCACTGCGCCCCCATCACAGAAAACCGCATACAGCGCAAAGCTTAACTTAATCGTATTTGCCACGTTTTATGACACGAACGCGAATGCACGAACAAGCGGCGAATCATCAGCATCAATGCAACAGCGCAGCATTGTATTGAGCGACGGACGATGTATTTATGTAGGTGCGAGCGTGTATGTTGCCAGTCAAACGAAGGACGAAGGACCAATTTTTAGTGGAATATCAGTAATGGTGCGGCTCTCCGTTCTGTGTGTGTAGCTTAAAACGGTTTCTTTATTGAAATTAATAATACATTGCAGTTAATTGGCTTAAGTGGAATTACAGCGCGTGTGAGTGCGTTTCGCGTGAACAGGTAGTTAAGTCCTGGATGCGTCGATACTCGACATGGTAACGCGCGGATGGTATGAAGTAAAGCGCCGACGTAATTACGTCATATACACGCACTTGGACAGACATATACTTAAATTCAATAGTTTTATATTGCAGTTTTTATAGAGCTTTACACATAATATTTAATGTACACAGAGAGAAATTTTAAGAACAAAAAAAAAAAAAATAGATAAATAAATAAAATGCATAACTTAATTAATTTTTGTTCATATCTACACTAGCTATGGGCTAGTTTGTATGGACATTTTTAAAAATTAACTTTTTATACCCTGCGGTGGTTTTTTATGTGACGTTTGATGAAAAATTAAGTGAGCCAAAATTTGGAGGGGGTGGGTCTAACCCTTGCCGGTTTTGAGTCAAAGTTCGAATTTCGGGGGTAAAATTTTGAAAAAAGCTTCTAACTGCAAACCAGTTATACTTACAGGCATAGAATGTATGACAAACCCCCATTATATTTTCTACCCCTACATTTTCACCAAACATACTTACCCCCTATCTCTACCCCTAAGGGTCGCTCCCATATAAGTCTTAATTTTCATGACATTTTTATAAAATCGACCTCCACCACCCCCAGGCTGCCCCTACATTGTTCAAAAGTATGACCTACACCCATTATTTTTTCCACCCCATAATTTTCAGCAAACATACTTACCCCCGATCTCTACCCCCTAGGGGTGCTCCCATACAAAAATACTCATATTTATGTTAATTAATAAACATTTTTTCTCTCATCAACCCTGCCCCCATAGTGCTACTTAGGAAGGTTAAATGTATGACCGACCCCTATTAGTTTTTCCAGCTCGACAATTTTACAAAACATACTTGCCCTCTATCTCCGCTCTCTAGGGGTGCTCTCATACAAAAGCGGTCCGGGGTGCGACTTTATACTGGTGTACTAATATTGCTTCTGTTACAAAAATTAATTGCCACAGTTACAATGGTTTTGAATTCAAAAAAAAAAAAAAACGCGTATCACGTATGATGGAAACGAGCAGTTACTGGGTGTGCCGATCGTACCATCCGGTAAAGGTAAAGGACGGAGATAGAGGGCAAGTTTGTTTAGTAAAATTGTCGGGCTGGAAAAATTAATGGGGGTCGGTCATACATTTTACCTTCCTAAGTAGCAATATGGGGGCAGTAGGGGTGATGAGAGCAAAAATGTTTATTAATTAACATAAATATGAGTATTTTTGTATGGGAGCACCCCTAGGGGGTGGAGATAGGGGTAAATATGTTTCGTGAAAATGATGGGGTGGAAAAAATAATGGGGGTAGGTTATACTTTTGAACAATGTAGGGGCAGCCTGGGGGTGGTGGAGATCGATTTTATAAAAATGTCATGAAAATGAAGACTTATATGGGAGCGACCCTTAGGGGTAGAGATAGGGGGTAAGTATGTTTGGTGAAAATGTTGGGGTAGAAAATATAATGGGGGTTGGTCATACATTCTATGCCTGTAAGTATAACTGGTTTGCAGTTAGAAGCTTTTTTCAAAATTTTACCCCCGAAATTCGAACTTTGACTCAAAACCGGCAAGGGTTAGACCCACCCCACCCCCTCCAAATTTTGGCTCACTTACTTTTTCATCAAACCTCACATAAAAAACCACCGCAGGATATAAAAATCGAAAAATTGTTATTAAGCCCATAGCTAATCTACACACTAAAAATTAAGTTTACGTTTCATACCTTTGATTCCTTTAGTATTGATTTTAAACTTTTTTTGTAATCAATTCCGATTTTGTTCCAAAAAAGTTTGAAATTAATTCCAAAATAGTTTAAAACTAATATATTTTTTCAAGAGCTGAACAATGTCAGTAACCTTTTCAAAAAAATTTAGATATTTGGATAAAAGGACATGTTGAGATATGCATTAAATATTGGACGTTTATTGGTTCTTCTAAGTAATTTCATGTTATGTACAGAGCTTTCTGCAACTTTTTAGTGGAAAAACATGTTAAGTAATGGTGCTACCAGATGTTAGCTATTGACATTAGTGTTGCCAGTTCCCGAAATATAAATAGTACCCTTCATATTACTAAATTGTATGCGAAATTTTTAAAAGAAACGTCCGACATTCAGTATTTACTTGGATCTTTATATGGTATCTAATCGAAAATATGTGAATTTTATAAGCATAACCCTCTAAGTGTGCGTTACAGTTCAGTCAAGTTCCTGCATCAGTTTTTCCCTCGCCCATGTTAAGAAGTTTTTGGCGAAGTTAGCTGCCATTTGCATTACTTTAACTATAAAATATCACGCAATAATAATCTCTGTGCATATAGTTATGTACATAATACAAAAATTGTATTAATTGCCACCACTCGCTCATCATGGCTATGTGGTAAAGTGATTAAAATTGCACATTTTTTAAGCATCCATAGAACTGACCAACCGGCAAACTTAACTTGCCAAAGTCATCAAGGATGTGTGCAAAAAAAAATGCAGCAAAAGTACCACCAACATTCATTAAAGAGCTTAAAAGTAAAAAAAAAAAATCATAATAATTTTTAACTTCAATTTTATTAATTTATCTAATTATCTTTTTTGTACCCATTTAATGTGGGTAATTTTATTGTTATTGCAAGCAGAGGGCTCGAATTGCTGCAAACCCTTCAACATTCGATTGAAGACCACAAAAATGACGCGACGTATACGCATATTAAAAGTTGAATTAATAATGAGATGCGGTTGATTACTTTACGCCACAACGGATGAAATGAAATTAATAATTAAATGTTCGAATTGTTGCGGAGAGCCGTGCCGGACGGATAAAGTGCATACTCAGCGAATCAGCAATTAATTTTGCATACGTAGCCACTTTAAAAAAAGCAAAACTAATTAAGAAATAAATTTTTAAAGACATGCAAAAATATATGGGGCTTGACTTTTTTTACTTTAAATGTGTTTGACGGTCACGTGTGAATTGCTCAATGTGTCTTCCCGATTTTCTGGCTCAAATCGATTTTTAAAGTTTTTTTTTAAAGTTTCTCCAAAATATTCGGAATCGTAGGATATTTCAAATTTTTCACCTTGAGTCAAGGTATAGAAAAAAATAGAGTTATAATGGGTTATCGTATTCAACAAAAATATTCTACGAAAAATTGCGACAATGTGAGAAGTCTTCATTGGATTTGACGATTTTGTGCCTTTCGCGATGAAATTTCGACCTTTCAGTGTTCATTGTTCTTTTTAAAGGAATACCTTTTCGTAGTTTCTCTGCTGTGCAAAGTTGCTGCTGCCGACGTCGACTGCGGGCGGCTGCCACGGGAACTGCTGCTTTTGACAATAGTAGTTATGATGATGAATAACCGCTGGAGCGATGCTGATGACCACCGGGATGATGCTGCTGCTGTCTTTTATGATCAAAAATACTCTTGGGCTATGATGTTGGCTATGATGTTCCCAAAAGTAAATTGCAGGAAAAAAAAAGTCCCTCCAGGTTTCTTTGTTCCATAGAGAAAAACTAACTTTTGAGTTTACTTTTGCGTTATAATTTATTAAACGATTTTAATTTAGTTTTAAGTAAGTTATTTTAAGTTTTAAACAAATTTAATATTGAAAAGAATTAAAAAATAAAATTTAGGCGGCCGCTGCTAAGCACGGTGGAAAATCGAATGACAAAAGCTCATGAGTTTGACGTATTCAACGCATACGCATGAGAGGGACAGATGTTTACAGTTCGCGTTGCCGATCGCGTGAAATTAAATCCGGGTTTTGGGAGTTTATGCGTATTCCTGCGTAAACAACACTATAGTTTCTTTATTATTGCAGAATTCAAAGCCCATGGGATAAATGGCGTTTATAATAACAACGTTCTTACCCACAATGCATCGTATGAAATTTGATCAATTTTCGAGACAAAAACTGGATTTTCAACTCTTAATAATTAAGACTTTATTGGTGCTAATCAAAGTCATTCTGCTGCACGAAGTTTTCTTTGAGTTTTCGAGGAGTTATAAATAAAAAAATAAATGAATCGGCAAATGTTAAAAGGGCGGAAGTCAATAGGGAGCAAAAGTAATGTCATTAAATTAGCTGTCATTTTGTAAGAAATAAATAACATTAATCTCTGTTTTAATAGAAAGTTTACTTGATAGAGTGGAATTTAAAACATTGAGCTTAAATAATAATATTGGTCAAATAACATTTTGTTATGGCACAAAATGTATATGACATTACTTTTGCCTTTTATTGACTTCCGCCCTTTTAACGTTTACAAATTCAAATATCAAATTAAATTGAAAGGAAAAGAAAAGTCATGGAGAATGCTATATAGTTTAAGACAAAGATTTTTGTGAACATTTTTTTTTTTATTTGGTTTTGAAAAACTTATATTGTGAGGGTGTCCTTGAGCCATTCTCGTTTATTTCTAACAAAGGTGGGCATGCCTTTGAACCGATAACTCTAATTTTTGACGAATGTGTAGATACTTTATATAATATTTCATACAACGAATTTGGTAGTGGTAGCTCATATTTATGCTTCAAAAATTGCTCATATTAGGTACCCATAGTGCAGTGGCTTAGAAGAAATTTGTTGGCTTTCGAAATCCAACAGTTTTTATGCGTTAAAAATGTAATTTCGTTAAAGACTTTCTTATTAACATGGCTTTTATTTTTTTGGTTGTCGTTAGAAATCCAATTTAAAAACCCATTAGTAAAATGCCCTTTGATAACAAAAAAAAAAAAAACAAGAAAAAAAAATGCAAAAACATTTGAAATTTCATGAACGCAATGTTTTGAAAAGGACACGAAGAGTGTAGAGAAAAAAAAAAAACATCATACAACTTTAAAATGACTAAACCAATTTTTTTAATACTAATACTCTTAAGTGAAAAAGGATTTTGGACACAACCTCCAACATCAAAAGAAAAAACAGCTACACTGAAAAAATATTCAAATATTCAAAGAGCAAAATTGAATATATGCAAGAGAAAAATCAAGTCCTGCCAAATCCATTAAATAAATGAACGTACACTTATACATTTTTGCATACATATATATTCTTTAACACGCACTCATTCACTGACATACATGTGCACGTTGTTGCAATAATATAGCCCCAGTAGGTAAAAACATATTTAAGAGAATATTCATTGGAAAGAAGCATAATTTTTTAACTGAAAAGCTATAAATGAGCCGTTCAAAATGACAACGATGCAATTCCAAAACGAGACAAAAGTAATGTCATAATATTAATTGGCTGACATTTTGTTAGGGATGAATAAAATTGATTTCTGTTTTCACGAAAAATTTACTTGATGATATTGAGATTAAGTTGAAAAAAAATTAACGACTAAATGACCGATCATTATGGCACATAATTTATATGACATTCGTTTTGGAGTTGCACCATTGTCATTTTGAACGGCTCAAATGTTTATTTTTTTTTGCTTATAGAAGCGAGAAATACTTATGTCCTCAAACCTTTTCGGGGTAAAAAACCTAAATTATCCTTAGCATTTTCAATTTGCCCGTTTTGACGACCACGCTCTCCTTCCAGCTGCGGACTATTATTCAGTCAATTGATAAAATTTTGCTTAATTCCCTACTGGGATGTCAAGCATATATTTTAGTTTTTGTGGCTGACAATGAATTAGAAAAACTAAAAAATAAATCAAAGCAAAAACAAACAAAAATCGCCTTCGAAAATAATGGAAAGTTGAAATGTTTTTGATGTCTAAAACCAGAGAGATCACATGCAATTCATGCGCTACATTTTTTCGAATTTTTTGCATTCAAATCATCAGCATTAGAGAAACGGATGTGATGCTTTTTTGGCGCGTTGTATACGCAGGAATTTTCCATTTCCATTTTTATTTTTATTGTACTGTGGTTTCTGTTGAAGTAGCCATTGACATGCAAGTTATTTTTGGAAAAAGGGGAAAAAAACGAAACCATATAACATGGCCAAATGGCATCATGGGGTGGTTGCATTTTTTTGTATTACTCAAAATAGCGCTTTTCCGCGTTTGCCTGTGCTTCGATTTGAATCAAATTCAGATAAGAGTTAAATTTGAATTAAATGCTTGAATGTTGATACAAAACTTTAGTGCTTTGATTTTACTTTTAAGGGTTTAAAATGACTTGCATATTTAGGCAACTTTTAACAAAAAGCATGCAAAATTACGCTTTAAAATTTTTATTTCACTTTTATAGAATATGACCTTTAGAATTTAAGGCAATCAAATCACAACTTATTACAATTTCTTTATTTTAATTTACTTTTTTTAAATCGCCAATTAGTTTTATCTCATTGACAACCATATGACATAAAGAATTTTTCTCATTGATTCTATAAGTATTGGGCACATTGAGGTGATACTATGCCGCTTTTAATGTTTTGTCTGGTCCTTAATGTGATCTTGATTTTTACACAATAAAATAACTTATTTGACTTCTACTCTATTTAGAGATATGGTAGGGTGTATATTAAAATTGTTGTTTTTGAAAAATTCAAAATGGCCCCTCTAAAAGTTAATTCGTTAAAAAATAGCAACACTCTTAAAATTTTAGCGCTTTTACAAAATTGTTCTGATCTTCTCTACTAATTGTACTGTAAGGGTGGGAAATATGGACCACCAATCTTTTTTAAATAAAACTCAAAATATACAAAGCAATTAATTTTATTTCATTCATTAAAAGAAACAATTAAACTTAATTCCGATTTTACAGAAACAAGTGACTTCACCGAACGCTAAAATCGCACTGACATAAGTTTCAGGTATTGGCGTAAAGCGTAAAGTTTGAACATGAATAACGGTAAATTCTATGCACGCAATCGAAAATATCCATGTGGTCCATATTACCCGCGTAGTCCATATTTCCCTCCCTTACCCTACCCTTTAATACTATTTTTCGTCATCAAATTAAGTTATCGTAAAGTGACCTATTTAATTCGGTAGTAAATTTGTCATACCAATTTTTTGAATTGCGGTCTGAGAAAAATAGAAAAGCTCATTTTTCATCACTGGTACAATGACAATTGTAAAACGAAAAGAAAACAGAAAACATGAAGTCCGTGTCAGTCAGCGTTTTGTCTCTCTCTTTGTGCTGTATCCTCTTTTCAGCTCTGTGTGCTCGCGTGTTTTGTAGTTGTTAATATTGAAAAATTTGAATTTAATTTTACCTGGCTTAATGGCAAAACATTAAAATAATTTTTACTTTGTGCACATTTATACACAAATACCTTTCTAATGGTGTCTAATTCAGAGTCGCGCTCCATTTCTAACATAGTATAAAAGGTAGGACAAATTTTTCTCTTGCGTATTAGTATACAGATTATAACAACTATTGTACTACCGAATTGAAGGGAAATTTAACAAAGATTCCAAATTATAAAAGGGTGTATCAAGAGGACCTTTTTCATACTGAAATGACCATTAAAGTCTAAAAATTGGAAAACAAATCAGAAGCTACAGAACTTTGCGAAATACTTTTAAGCCCTACACACCTCTCCCCACGTGTTTTTAATAAAAAGTGCTTGCACCCAAAATGTTTTTTCGATAAAATGTGTAGAATGACTCTATGATAAAACATATATAGCTCTTTTTCCAAAGTAAACGGCACTTTTTCAAACCAATGCCGAAAACCCCATTTTTTAGCCCGAGGCTTTGTACTTAAACCAAAAAAAAAGTTTGACTAAATTGGATACAAAAAATTAGTATGCAGGAAATTAAAAAACTGTAAGGTGAAAAATTCTATCTAATATCGTTTACGAGATATTGCAATTTTACTTAATTTTTTGACTTTCTATTAAAAAATTTAATTTTTGCGTACTAAAAAAATAATGATCAATATATAGAAACAAAAATAGTCTGTTCTAATGTATTTTTTGATGCTTAATCCGAATTTGGTCTTGAAATTGCTCTATCACTTCTGAATTTTGAGATATTCTAACCTGAAATTTTTGCATGTACGGTTTTTTCACCACTTTTGACATTATATGACAGGATCACGTAATTGTTCATCATAAAACTCGATAGGGTTTTTAAAAGCACTATTTTTTTTCTTCAAAACTCACCCTAATTTATATCGATATCTTTATTTTTCTTCGAAATATCGTAACCTAAAAAAAGTTCAAAAAATGCACGAAAGACGCCATTGGCAACATTGGTTGATTTATATTAAAAGTTATTAAAATGCAACTATACACAGCAATAAACTACGAAAAGATATTCCTTCCAAATCAAATATTTTCGGCGCCCGCTAAATATACAAAAAAAAAAGTTCAGTCCCCGGCTGAACAAGCTATTTAGTTTTAGTACTCGACTTAGCCATCAATGCGCTCATTAAATTATAAAACTACTGTACTTAGTTTGACAATAATAGCTAAAGTAGGTGCAAATATATAATTTTTAATGAATTTTTTACAAAGGTTAGATCTGTAAAAGAACTCTTTGGGATTTGATGTGATCCGTAAAAAGTTTAGTTTTCGCAAAAAGTTGAATTTGAATTGTGAACGTGTTATTTTGAGTTGTGAAAAGCTTAATTTGATTCGGAATATATGTATTTAAGTTGGCTTGGAGAAAAATCAATATGATGTGGAAATTGTTTAATTTCAAGGTAAAGAATCTGTATACTGAAGTTATAAAAAAAACCGAAGAGTCGGAATGTTTGGGGCGCTCAACTAAAATCTTATTAGACATATGTATGAAACAAATATAAAACTTTAAAGTTATTATCAAGAGTCTATAGTTCTGTGCCACCTCATAACCTTCTCCTCTTTATTATATTCTAAGCTTCAATAAACCACGAACTTTAAGGTATTCAATTGGAAAAAAAATTAAAACATAACATTTCGTTTTTACAATGTGGCAAGGACTAAGTTCAATTCAACAGCCTTAACATTTGTAATCTAACATTGCATTTTTATAGTTCATGTGAGCATATGACAGCCTTATATGAAAAAAAAAATGATTTTTCATACAAGTATATCCTATGAAAAGCCTTTCGAAGAATGACGGCATAGCCTGCGAAAAAAACCTAAAAATGAACATATTGCTGGTCAAAAGTATGAATGAAAAGAAGATGAAACACGTTTTCACATCTGCAACAGAAATCATGGCGCCACACATAACGTGTCCAAAGGTGTTGAAAAAAGAATTAAATCACTGCAAACATTAGCACATGCTAGATATTTTTACAAGCGGACAAACACTCTAACATTTTTAGTATGCAACACTTCAAAGTTTTTATCTTTCTCTGCTGCCTTTCCCTCAGGTGTTAAAAATACCATAAAAACAGTGACGGCACCGTCGAGTTGGTACTGTATTTGAGGTTGCAAAAAAAACACACTGAAATATCTGAATCATCAAAACCTGTTGCTGATGCATACAAAAAGAAAATATGCATGAAAAATATTTAGAAAAAAATTCCGCACCACCCTAATACGAAAAAAAAGCCGCTAGAATTTTTTGCCGCAGAGTTGCCAAGAATGCTGGAGAATTTTTATTTTGAAAATGAACAAAACTGTCGCACAGAAGTTATATCGAATATATACAAAATAAACATGAAAACATTTGAATTATTAAATAAAATTCAAACATCTGGCAACCCTACCGTTCATTTTGTTTAGCAATAAAATTTTTCTCGAACAGCATAGACATGTGCCGCCTTTTTTTCATTCAGAAGCAACCATATTGCTTCATTTAAATGAAGCTTCTGTGCTTGCTGAAGCCGCTACACATCAAGTGGCGACATCTAAAACATCATCCTTCAGCAGTGCTCGTGGCATGATAAACTGGCAGACATGTCACGCGGCTCATTCAAAATAATTGACGTCGACTGCAAGTTAACATAAGTGTTTTAATCTCTACCTGCTTTTTCATTAAGCTATTAAGTTGCGCTGTGGAAGACACAACTTTATGCTCTTATCATGATGCACAAATCAGAGACTAAACGCATGAACACAGATGAGCACAGATGCACTTTTTATGATTAAAAAGTTTGATTGATGTAGCACATAGTTTTTGCAATTGATTAGCTTCTCAAATCTTATTGAATAGTATGAGCAAAATCACTCTTTAAATTATATCAGCATCCTGGTGGTGGTCTCAAAAAATTACCAAGACCAAGAATAAGAATAAGACAATGATATAATAAAGATTGCTATGGTTTTGGTCTTGTTCACGATGATCATCAAGACAAAGGCTTCTTTTCAGTCTTGGTAATTTATAGTTATTAGGTGTGTCACGCCCCTTTCAAGCATAAAATTATCTCTGAATTCAAAATTTGGCTTCCTAAAAACCCAACTACTTTGTAAAAATAAAGTTTGAAAATTTTGAATACTCAACATTCTTTAGGAATTTTTTCAATACCAACACCAAGATTGAGGCTAAGACTTAATGCCCAAGGTTAAGACTTAGACTCAATATTAAAACTAAGACCAAGATTCAATGTCCAAGATCAAAACCAAGACTGCTATGTTTATGATCTTGGTCTAGGCTTGCTCATCGCTAATTCTGAAAAAGTTTTAACGAAAATCCATCGAAAAATTATCATCAAAGGAATAAAAACCCACTTCATAGCCTTTTTTATATTAGCACAGTTTGAAAATATTTTAAAATCGGTCAATTAGTTTCCGGATCAATACGGAACAAATACACAAACAAACAAGATCTAATATTTGATCTACATCTCATGGATTCCTCTAAGGGGGTAAGGAATAAGTTTCAGTACCTGGAGACCATTCCCTGCTCGATATACAATATAATCTATGTAGTCATTTCGATTCAATGTTTTTTACTAACAGCTTTTCGTTTGCTACAAGATGGATAAGCACTATTTCGTATTGTTTGCAAGATATGATTAAATTTAAAATTTTGAGCGGTGCCATGCCCCCTGGTGAGTATTTACAAAGTCCAAACCCAGCTCTTTCTTCATTGTATGCTACTTTCTAACATTATCTAAAGTTTCATTGAAATCGCTGCAACCGTTTTCGAGAAAGAGTTCTGCCCGTTCAAAATCTACATAAGTACATACAATTTTGGCATAAGTACATACAATTTTTGCTCGTATAAAAAGAGGAATCTCTCAGTAAAAGTTTGCTAGATATGTTTCTCAAATCTGGAATGTCCTATCCCGTTTTTATTTCATATTAATAGGGAACTATACCGTGAGAATATATACACCAAAAAATCTGTTGAAGTTATTTTAAATATGGCAAACGTTAACGAATCCGCGGAACTCTGTCTTATTTCCATAAATGTACATCAGATAGTATCGACCCCCATACAAAAAAAAAAAAAAAGTTCGAATGACCGCCCCCAGTTTGAAAGCTAATATTGAAAGAATTTTAAGCAAAAAAACATTTTTTTTTTTCGGCCTCTAAATTCGATGCAGTTTTGTTTTTTTCTTATATCCCCACCATTTGACGTCCGATCAACAAGAATAGTATATCGCCGTAAATGTCTTAAAATGGGCTACATTTTATTCATAGAAGTAATATATCTCAGATTTTTTGTTCGACTAGTTGCTCTCATTATCTCAGTTTCTACCATCCTATGATGCCAAGGACACCTTATAGAAATGAAGCCTACAAAAAATCATAAAATTCATCTCTACAAAGTTTCCTGAAATTGTTGAAATTGAAGAAGTTATAGCAAATCTAAAAGCTCAGTACAAAATATGAATAACAGGATGTTTCAAAAACGAATATCGCCCCCTAAGACTATTCAAATTTTTTTTTTTATTTACTGCACCCAGGGTATATTCACTTTGTCCTTCCGTTTGTAACGCAGAGAAGGTAGCGTGGCAGGTATGGAAAAGTATATATATTCTTGCTCAGCGTCACCTCCTGAGTCGATATAGCCATGTCCGTCTGTCTGGCTGGCTGGGTGGCTGGGTGGCTGGGTGTGCGTAGAAATACAATTTTTGGGAAAACTGAGAAACATAATTCAATGAAATTTTGTATTCTGACTTCGTCGTTAAAATTAGCTGGGCGGATTGAAAATGAGTAAAATCGGTCAACGGACACGCCTGCCGCCCATACAAAAAAAAAACATTCAAAATGCAATAAAAAGAGCATTATTTGCAATAACAGAAGCAAAATACACATAAATACTAGGAATAGTAAGCGCAAGCTCTGAGCAAAAACTAGGCGAATTAAGACAAGAGGGTGTGGCACCTCCCATATAAACAAAAGTTTCAAAATGTTATACTTAAAGCGTTTTTTGTGGTAACCCAACCACATTGCACTCAAACACTCAGATTAATAAATGCAAGCTCTGAGAAAAAACTAGGCGAACTCGAAAAAGAGGGCGTGGCACCTCCCTTAAAGGCAAAAGTTTCAAAATGATATTGTAAGTGTTATTTGAGATAATCCAACTAAATTTCACCCAAGGACTAAAAACATTAATGGCAAACTCTGAGCAAAAAGTGGGCAAAGTAGGACTAGAGGGCGTGGCACCGCCCATACAGGCGTAAGTTTCAAAATGCTATACTGAAAGATTTTTTTTAAGAAAACCTAACCGAATTTCACTCAAACACTCAGAACAGTAATTGCATGCTCTACGCAAAATCTAGATAAGCTCGGAGACGAGGGAGTGGCACTCCCCATTTAAGCAATTTGTTCTTTTACTCTTCTAGGAGTAACGGAAAAATAAAACAATTTATTTAAATAAAAACTTGCATGTACAAGAATATTGCATAGTATCAACTAAGTTTTTAATAATACACTTGAATTCAGTGTAGGACATTTAGTTTTTGGCCAGGCCAAAGATATCACCCTTACTAGTTCATATTTTGTACTGAGCTTTAAGATTCGCTTTAACTTCTTCAATTTCAACAATTTGATGAAACTTCGTGGAGAAAAATTTTATGATTTTTTGTGAGCTTCAATTCTACAAGGTGCCCTTGGCACCTTAGGATGGTAGAAACTGAGATAATGAGTACAACTAGTCGTAAAAAAAATCGGAGATAAATGACTTCCATGGATAAAATGTAGCCCACGTTAAGACATTTACAACGATATACTATTCTTGTTGATCAGACGTCAAATCAAATGGCGAAGATATGAAAAACAAAACTGCATCGAATTTAGAGGCCGAAAAAAGAATGTTTATTTCCTTAAAATTCTTTCAATATTAGCTTTCAAACTGGGGGCGGTAATTCACACTTTTTTTTTGTGATACTATCTAATGTACCTCATATTCAGCGTACATTTTTACACAAACCTGAAAAAAAATTAGTAATTTTGTAAGCAACTGAGCTGGTGCTCAATATCTTTTGCTGAGCAGGTGCCAAAATTTTTACAAAATCATCCTTATTTTATGCGCATTTGAAAGTGACAAACGCTAAAAGTATGCTCAGCTTATTTTTCGTTTTATAGCTTTTTCTAAAAATACATTCACATAAAAATCAAATATATAAATAATATATGGACAATATCCTTGACAATTTGATTTATATCAAATATTTCGAATATGCATGGAAAATACATAAAATGAAGAGAGAGAAATAAAGTTCAACCGACGAAAAGCCATAACTCAGATTATTTTATTGAGTTGTGGAAATTTTATGACATTTTTATGACATCACATACTAATCCCTTAAAGCATTGCCATCAGTGTGTATTGTTATGCTAAGCAAGATTAGACAAAAAATTTCAATTTATATGATGATATGAATTTTATTTAGGTCCAAAATATAAAAACGAAAATATTGAAGAATGTGTTCTAAGGAACCTAAAAAAACACATTAAACTGTTGTGTGAAGATGTGAAACATCGTTTTTTTCTATTAAGCTCTTAAATTTGCACTTGGTCTAATTGAAACTAAGTATATTCATATGTTCTAAACAACATACATATGTATCTCTGAAACAATTTAAGCTTAACAAAATCAACATCAAATTAAAATTTTCCCAAAAATGAGAATTTGAGGTTACGTACATTAACACAATAAAAGATTGTAACAATAGTCAAGGTATCCAACCCAACCCAACAAACCGACCATGTTATCATCATCAGATTAATGTTGTCACTCAAAATAGGCGATTTCCCTTTAACGCTACATTTTTTTCTTTCTTCTTCTTTTTTCTGTATTGTGTTATTGTATTATATGGTATATCTACCCAATCTCAATCGCAATCTTCACTTTTGACTGATTATCAAAGTAAAAAGGAATAGAAGACGGCACAACCCTTAGAAAATAAGAGATGAAAAGATGCAGTCAAAGAGTGTAATGATGAAGCGTTCAGCTTTTACCACATGTCATTTAGGGTGACATAAAACAGGGTAAAGCCTTTGCTTGTTCTTTTAACTTATTTTTCTTTTTCTTTTTTTTTTTAACATTTTAAATCTGTAAGAAGTATTTTATTTTCATACAAAAGAAAGGCCAGGAATTTTAATTTTTTTTTTTTTTTTCCTTTTGGCTTAAAACCATCAATCTTAATAGAATTTTTATTGTCGACATTTAAAAATGTCGGTTGACGTGTGTGAATACGTAAAGAAAAAAAAATGAGAAATCCTTAAAGAGGATAAGACTAGAAAGGCTTAGCAACGTATTAAGTGCTTTGTTAGCTTACAGAAATATTTCATTTCAGTGAACCTTATATTATTAAAATATTAATAATAAATATATCAGTCAGTAGCGTAACCAAAGCGTTAAGAGTTATTTCGGCGATAATAAGGCAGCTTCTTATGCCACTTTTCACAGTCTTACAAGAAGAAAGAGTCCTCCGATCGACTCGAATGCTTGCTAATTAAAATTTCAAAGGGAAGTAATCTTAACCTATGAAAAGAAAATTGATTTCGATCTTATAGATCAAATATGATCTTATAGAATTATAGAAATACTAGCTGGCCCGGTAGCGACGTTGTTCGCCCGTTCCCGATGCCCTTTACATATGTTCCAAGTCTTATCAATCTCCGTTTATGTACCAACTTTTATAATGAAAGCAACTACAGGCGTAGAAATATAGCATTTTGAGTATTTTTACTGTACGGGGGGTGCAAAGCCCTTCCGTTCAATCCCTCTTAAGATTTGCATTCTGAATAGTAGAAAATGCAATAAACATCCATGTACTAATGAAAAAAAAATTCTAAAGAAATTTTCTGATCAAGCCAAAAACAATACTCGTCGCTCCAAAAGAGCGTCCAAGAAAAGTAGTATACGTTGAGGAAAGTGACGCCAGCGATTAATGAAGCTCAAGAGAAACTTTTCCAAGTTAATTTTGTTCTTTTTTAACGTTTTGTAAAATTCTGATAAAATAAAACCCTTAAATTAACAATGTTGGTCACTTTTATTATACAAAGAAAGTTTGGTTATTTTACCCCACCAGGTGGGATGATTTGGTTCTAGTACCATTTGTTGTTAAAACACAGGGTGTTGAAGTTGACGTTTTTAGTCATTTTCAAGAAAAGGGTGTTTTTTTCGAAAATCTATACAATATCTTTCACCAAAGTTTGAAAATGTCTTAAAGCGCCAAATTCAACACCCTGTATTTTAACAAAAAATGATATTGGGACTAAGGCCTCCCGGATTATTGTTCTTGCACACCGGATCTACCATGTTGAAAAATTTGAGCGAAATCGGCGACAAAAAAAATTGCACCTGGTACGCTTGGCGTGTTTTTTGCTTCATATATATTACTACCACGCCTATACTTCTGAACGAATCAAAACCATATTTGCACCGGATGTGCTCCAACATATTTATAAGAAATATGGGATGGATTGGACAAGGTGACGTTGTACCCCTCAAATAAAAAAAAATCTCAAAATAATTGAAATTTTATTTGAGTCGCTCCAACGCCTATGCTAGTATATATATTGAAACCATATTAACACCATATATCCGCCTGATATTTCTACATACTTGTCTTGATAATGGGGGTAATTGAAAGAAAGTGGAGTGCGGTGCGCTCGGTATAAAGAAAACATACCAAAAAAAAAAAAAACCCATATCTAAGTACTTACTATACATTAGAGCGCTCACAAGATATAGGTATGAAATATGCAAAGTTGTGAATTTGTTTGCTCCCCGTCCATTTCCTGCAACTAGATAGAGGTCAAAAAAATAAGATCTCAAAAAAAAATTAGGAATCGGTTGTGGAAAAACCCCAGCCTGTTTTCGACTAAAGGTCTAATCATCATTTAATTCCCTACATCATAAGAATTCCAGAACAAATATTCTGCACTTTAAAAATTACAAAAAACCAATTTATAGAAAAAAAGTCATGAAAATTTTCTTAAAAAATTTAAATTTTTGTACCGAAACAGCAACAAATTTAATTTTTGGACCAAAACTTTTATGAATATAATGTTGACCTAGTCATGCTCTACAAAAATGTCTTGAAAATATTATGAAAAAATGAACAGTTTAGAAGTAACGGGCAGTCAAAGCGACTTGTCTTTTTTTAGTCAATTTTTCAACCATTGATCGAAGATCGGCTGGGTTTTTTCCACTACCGATTCCAAATTTTTTTTTTTTTTGAGATCTTATTTTTTTGACCTCTAGTTTCAGGAGCAAACAAATTCACAATTTCGCACATATGGGCGCTCTACTATACATTCATTATGAAACTTGATATCTGAATGAATATTATGCATAGAAACTATCTTGATCGTACGGGAAGTACCATTTTAATGTATGATGAAATAATGGTTTAAATATGTTGAGTATTTTAGGCGTGATATTGAAGAGTACGTAAGCACAAACGATTGAATTAATTGAATGAAAACTTTTCAAATGCTGCACAGACGAACAAGGGTACCCCTCTTAAAATTACAAGAGTGATTTCCAATGTATTTTTTGATGTTGAACCGAAATCCGTTTACAGAATTGCTCTACCGGGTCAGAATTTTCAGAAATTTTAAAATAACTGTGAAAAACATACAATTTTTCATTATTTTTGAGGTTATGAAAATGGGAATACCTCAAAATCCTGACGTGAAGCAAATAAACCAAGATTCGTGATTAGGAGGTCCCAAACCACCATAATTGGCTTCAGAAATCAAGAGAGAAAAAAAAAGTATGGAATTTGCGGGCCTGTGTTATTATTTTAACACACACATTTTCAGACTTATGACAGGCTAGCTCTGTCTCACAGACTACTGTGTGATGTGTTCAATTTTTGTCCAAATCATGATATTTTCCCTTAAGTTTATCTCCTTGCGTTGATCTTAAAAGAAAAATATCGATTAAAACTATAACTCTTTTGCAAAATCGTTCAAGTGCTTTAAATACATACTTTTCTCTCATACCTTTTACATTGGATAAGAGATTTAATTAAAATTTTCAACTTTGCCAATTAATTGTTAAATCAAAGATAATGACTAATTACACAGCACTGTGGCGTGTTGAAAGAAATCCTGACTGCAGGATATCAAATATCTGTGAATAAATAACAAAATGAAAAGCATAAAGGCAATCATTAAAAACGAGATTACAATTTAAATGTATTTTTCATAAAAATGACAAATAATAATTTAAATTTTAATTAAATCATAACTGGAAGCAAAGCAACAATGGAAGTACTTGCAAATATTTAAATGTGGACTAAATTAAATTTTTCCACGGTCATTAAATAAAACGAAAATTGGTTATTTAATTTTTGATAGTTAATACTCGTACATAACGCATAATTCATTTGCATAATCAAAGCAAAAATGTTTATAAAACACAATATTAATATTAGGTACAAAAATAAGTCAATTAAGTAATAAACTAAAATCCAACTATGTCATTAATGACCATCGTTTGTAAGTTATCAACAAAACAATTTGCAACAAAAAAAAAATATATATATATAAAAATATTTCCATTTCATCATTTTTATGCATAGAAATAAAACTGCCATATTTTATTCGAAAGTATTTATAACTCTTATCCCCCTAGGTCACATATATTCCATAAAAGATAAAGAGTAATAACACAAAAACCGGAACAAATCACGGTGACAAATAACGCAATGATTTATGCGCTACTCTGCGATGGGTGGGTGGTTGACTATAATCAACCTCTTTTTTCAACAGCTCCAACTCATTCCCCCCAAACATAAATGCCATCAATAAAAAAATATAAAAATTTGTTTTTGAAAAATTTGTTTTTTTTTTAATGGCTGTAATTTTTACAACAACGACAATGGCAGCCAGCAACAAAGTTAACGAAAGTAAAGCAAAAAAAAAAAAAAACGGAAAAATTCATTCGCCATTTGTAAACAAAAATTTAAAAATAAATCAGGAAATATGCGATTTTTCGTGGTGGATTTAAAATAAATTTATTTACCACCCACACCCACACCATCAGCATCACCATCGCCACTCACTGCCATTGGTAAAAAAAAGGAAAACAAAAAATGACACACAATATGGCTGTCATAAATCTTTGGCGCAAAATGTAAACGATGACGCGGTTCCGCTTCACTTTTTCACTCTGCTTATAAAAATATTAGTATTTTACATTAAATATTTGTGGATTTAACAGATTTATACAGTGGTGCATTATTAAAGTTGATTTCATTTGTTTGAGCAGAGCAGCAGAGAGCAATTAAAATTTGAAATCAAATCGGAAGTGTCTAAATACCACAGAGTGATGTTGACGCTGTTGGTTGTTGGTCCACAAATAACTGCAAGAAATATTTTTAGAATAAATTAAAATTATGTCTAAAGATTCATTTGGATAATTAAGGCAATTGGATATTATTTAATTTTTTTCGTTTAGCAGGCATTTCACGTGAAGTGAGTGAGAAAAATTAAATGGGCTTCCAAGAGTTGCCCTCAGAATAAGATACGATATACTTATTCTGGACAAACATCTTGAACATTACGTACGATTACTGGTCACTTGCATGCTCAAAAGTTGGTTTTAGAGTATTGTATAGAATACTCTGGACTAACTACGTGCAGTCGTTAGACACTTGGTGATGCCCTCAGAGTATAATATGAAATGCTCCAGCTACCCTTTTGATACCTTCTAAAAAATGCAGTTGTTAGTTACTTGCTTGGTCAGAAAGTGCCTTCAGAGAACTGTACACTATGTATGGTGCATTACATACGAAGCAGGATAATAATACCCTACACCCAGGGTATATTCACTTTGTCCTTCCGTTTGTAACGCAGAGAAGTAGGCGTGGCAGATATAGAAAGTATGTATATTCTTGATCAGCTTCACCTCCTGAGTCGATATAGCCATGTCCGTCTGTCTGGCTGGCTGGCTGGCTGGCTGGCTGACTGTGTTGAAATACACTTTTTGGGAAAACTTAGCAAGATAACTCAATGAAATTCGGTGCACTGCCTCCGTGTTAAAGTTAAGTCGGGGGATTAAAAATGAGCAAAATCGGTCAACGGGCACGCCTACCGCCCATACAAATATATTCAAAATACAATTCTAGGAGTATTTTTCACGACAACGCAACCAAAATATACATATATACCACAAATTGTAAGCGCAAGCTCTGAGAAAAAACTGAGCAAATTCGGAAAAGAGGGCGTGGCACCTCTCATATAAGCAAAAGCTTCAAAACGCTATACTGAAAGTGTTTTTTGAGGTATTCGAACTAAATTTGACTCAGACACCAAGAATTATAAACGAAAGCTTTCAAAAAAAATTGGGTGAAATCGGCCAAGGGGGCGTGGCACCTCCCATATCAGCAAAAGTTTCAAAATGCTATACTGAAAGAGTTTTTTCAGATAGTCCAACCAAATTTCACTCAAATACTAAAGACGCGCTAAGCTAAAACTAGATGAACTCGAACAAGAGGGCTAGCACCTCCCATATGAGCAAAATTTTAAAAATACTGCAGTGTAGGGTATTTAATGTTTGGCCAGGCCAAATTTTACACCCTTACTAGTTTTTCTTTTGCATCTCCGATTTTAAAAAATTTTTTTTGTACCCTACACTCAGGGTATATTTACGTTGTTCTTCTGTTTACAAGGCAGGTAAGGAGGCGTGCCAGGTATGCAGGCTGGCTGGGTGTAAGTGGAAATACAATTTTTGAGAAAACTGAGCAAGTTAGTGCAAAATTTAAGCAAAAACTAAGTGAATTCAGTCAAGAAGGCGTGGCAGCTACCGTACAAGCAAAATTTTCAAAATACTGCAGTGTAGGGTATATTATTTTCCTGCCAGGCCAAAGGTAATACCGTTAATAGTTTCAATATATCTAGCGAACAAAGCAAAAACTCGAAATTTTTTTATTGGAAAACTTTTTGTAGAGAATTAAATTTTCCGCAAAACTAATAATAAGAGGTCTCCATACTGAGCATAAAAATCCGAGTACCCAACTGCAAATTCGGATCAGGCTTGCCTGAAGAATGATCAGGAATGAGTCAGGCTTTCTGATCCGACAATGACGAATAAACGTCACATCTCATATGAAACGGACCTGATCCTTTTTGAGCGGATACGATCCGGATCCCATGAAGTTTTAAGGAACGGATCATACCCATACAAATTAATTTTAATTTCATTCGGTCACAAAACGCTTTCCTAAAACATTTTGTAGCTTTGATTAATATGTTTGATTTTTCATATGCATTTGTTATGGTATAAATTAAAATGGGTTTGAGAAAGCTTTCTGTGGTCGTTTTGATATGAAATATGTATTAGTTACAAAAGTACTAGGTTAAATGAATTAAATTCCTTACTGCGATTTAGTTCTAAGGATTTGATGCAATACTGATTTAAACCAAGGGTGTCAGCGTTTTCAAATCACTGAGCCAAGCGCATGCAGCGCAGTCAGCGCAAAATTTACAAAAACTACAAATTCGAATTACAACTATCACAAAAACAATTTTTGTTGCTTTCTCATGCCTCCTTTACAACAACACACAAAAAGTAGGGGTATTCACGCGTTGATGCGCAATGCTCTTGCGTCGTTGCGGAAGTGCGGTTTGCGCAAGTTTGACATTTGTAAAACAACAAACACATTGCCGAAAATTTCGCACTACTTCTGCAATTTCTGATGATGAAAATATTCGCATTGAACATTCAGACGTTAGTGCGTAAAAGACTTGCATTTTCGCAACTGCGCATCAACGCATTAATACCCATATTGTTTGTTGTTTTTGTTTTTGATGCGACGTAGTCGTTGTTGTTGTTTTATGTTGGTTCGAGTTCTATTTTCTGTGTACGCAAAAAAAGCAACAAAAACGCGAAATTTTGACGAGCGTGAAAAAAAAAAACAACGAAAATTATTTTTGTGATTGTTGTTCAGAAATATTGATGTTGTTGGTCGAGCCAAAATTGGCTCACTTTTGTTATACGCTGACACCATTGATTTAAACAACGCGCTAGCACCATATTAAGATTTTTGGTATCAGATTTTGATGAGGAACTGATCAGATGGCCGTATTAAGGAATAACTGATCTGGATCTGATCCTAATCCGGAATTCCTAAACTAATTTCTTGTCGGGTAGTTTCATGGCATGACAGAAATTTATTTTTTCCTGGCACTATCTATAAATGAGGCATTACATGTTGTTTCTGATAGCATTTGACTTTAGTTGAGGTTAACATCTATGATTTTTTTAAATTTTTTTCATCGAGCGTTTCAGAGATATAAATTTTCAAAAAACTAAAAAAACCGCAAAAACAACATTTAGTAGCTTAAAAGTTGAAAATTTAGTGAAAATTATATTTGATAAAAATGTTTGCTTCTTTTATAAAAATTTCCTTACAAAACTGACTATTGACGGAGTTATGAGCATTTCAAATGACTACTATATGTTGTTTTTTTGTTTTTTTTTTTTTTTTTTTTTGAAAATTCATATCTCTGAAACGGCCAGATCAAAAAAATTAAAAAAAAATCATAGATGCTAATCTCAACTAGTACTAAAAGACAAAAAAATTTCAAAAAAATGGGAGATGCAATAGTCAAATGCTCCAAAACGGTAACAAATTCTCATCCATGTCCGTTAAATATTTATGATATGGTAAATTAATTTTGTGAGGCATGAAACGTGGCCAAAATTAACCCATGGCAACATATCCCTTTAAAAATCATTTTCAGATTAAGTACGCCATAAGTTCGAAACTACTCACAATTCCAACGTTTTCTTTTAAGAGCTGTGTAATTTTTGTAGAAAAGCTTAATAGATATTTGGAAAAATTCAATAAGCTTTCATGGCTTTTGATTTTTAAATTGAAAATAAAATAATGAAATGAATATATACTGAGAGTAGGATGGACAAAATAGTAATGTTATGTAAACTTAATCCAGTATGAAGATTTAAATGCTTTTTATGTAAATTCCATTTTCATGCATAATTTAAATCAAATCGACTTTTGATGCTTGAGCAAGCAACTCATCTTTTAATCTTATTGTTTTATGTTTTACTTAGTTATTATTATATTATTCCGGTAGACGACGATGATGTGGTTGTAGTTGTGTTTATCCTTGCAAACCATACATATATGCAAATTTAATTACATTTACAAACAATACAACAGTTGTGCATCGAACAGCACTAACAGGTACGCATGGAAAATCGTATCTATTTAATTTAGGGTGGATCAAAAGTTTAAAAACTAGAATTTTTTTTTTTAATTTTCATAGCAACTTACCACTATATAATGCATCCAAATAGTTTTTAATTTTAACATTTGCTCGAGTTTAAAGATTTAAAATAAAAATTTTAACTTTACTAAGAGCATCCCTAGCTTCTATACCACACTTCGTATCATTTGATTTGTATTCAGAACATTCGTTTATTTTATTTATGTTTTTTTTTTTATTCACAATCAGTATCACTTTTCTTCTGCACCCTAATTACATCATTGATGCAATCATTCATTATTGAACATCTTTTGTTGTTTAACATTTCAATCAAGGGGGATAAAATTGCATAAATTATTATTGTAAATTTTTTATTATTGTTTTTGCAATTGGTATTTTAATCTTATTGAATATTTATTTTATTTATTTGTCTGCTTATTTACACACGTGATTGATCCTTTTGTTTGTTCCTTTGCAAATTTTATGATTTTTCATATGACTGCTGTTTGTGATTTAAATTTAATTAGATCAATTAAATTTAATTTTTGTTCTATTGTACGTATAAGTTTTTACTTGAATATATTAAATGAATGTATTCATGTATGTACATAAATTAGGGTGGATAAAAAATGAAAATTTGTAGAGGTACTTCATTTCGGTGAATTTCGAAAAATTTGCAATTATAAGTTATGACCACAACAAAGATTTTTTTGCAGGGCAGCTGAAGGTAATTTCTGAAGAAACACTCGGCGTAGAATCCAAATCCATGGTCAAAATTGGGTAGATTTTGAGATACTTGACGTTAAAAACACGAACGCTGTAACGTTGTCCCATAAGGAATATGTCGCCACCCGTTTAACTATTCCTTTTTTAATTTTTTAATTGTTTGAAAAAAAAATTAAGTTCCAAAAAGGCATTGGAATCCCACTTATATTTCACATTTGTTCAACCGTTCAAGTTTTATTATTTTTATGAATAAAATATTCAATTATGAAAGTTGCGAGCTTTTGCAGACCAAGATCGGATGAAAAATGACAACTCAGTTCTAGTTTGAAAGAGTGGACCTACTAAAATAATGCCTTCTTAATTAACAGAACAAGAATTTCATTTGTTCATTCACTTATTCTAGAAACGAGCTGTAATTTTTCATCCGATCTTGGTCCTCAAAAGCCCGAAATTTTCGTAATAACATATATTTATTATTGAAAATTCGGTTAAACTTTTGTAGTTTTCAATATTTTACTTGATTTTTTTCAACGGTTAGTATAATTTATTTTATATATAATCAGGTATGTTCTAGAATCCGATTGTGTTCGGAAGTGGATTTGTTTCCGATAATTGGTGTTGTGTATTCCAAAGTTCCGAAATGAATTCCGATTGGAATTTCGAACGGATTTGTTTAAAATATTTGATGTTCTGCATTCCGACGTTCAAAAATTTTTTGTGAAATCAATCTAAACAGTTGACAGTTTGTGAAATTGAAAAATTCTTGAGTCTACATAGTATGAGTACCGCAAACTTAGCTCAGATTTTTATAGTTAACAAGAAATTGGATGTTGCCAGGATGTTACCCTCCATCCTGTCCAACCATGGTCTTCCGTTCTTGGTTTTTATGACCGTTTATAGTAGAATAGGATATCTCTCCACTTGATTTTTTTTTATCAAGTCAGGATTCTGAGTTATCCTTGCTCAGAAGTGCAAAACTAAACTTTTAGAACTGCTTAAAACTACATAACAAAAAAGCCACTATTTAACCATTTTATAGTTAAATCCTTCCTTTCTAAATTATAAACCTTTAAAAAAGAGTATCCCTAAATAACATGCCAAGACGTTTTCCGACCAAAAAAGTTAAAAGTTTACGTTTTATTATTTTTATCAATAAAATATTTTATTAAAAAAATATCGAGCTCTTTCGAACGAAGATCGGATGGAAAATTACAGCTCTATTCTAGATTTAGTGAATTTCGTAATTAAAAGATCTATTCAGTGTTTCACTGACCCTGGTTGTGGACTTCTTTAAGGTGTAAGTAAGTAAAAAGCATTCAATCAGATATCAAGCGTCACCCAGTAGCAAATTATGAGCTGTGGCGAAAAAAAGGTTTCTGTTTCAGTTAAGTCATTACGAAACACAGCTTTGTTGGTACAATATAGTGCAATAAATCTGCAAATAACCAGTTCAAAAATTAATAACCTAGCTACATTTCCCTAAACGAAGCGCTACTTGCGCAGAATCTGGCAATTCCAAAGTATTGCTGTGTCCTCTTGCTGATTTTCAAATAAAAACGCCGCCAGCACAACAGAACACGTTTTTCTTTTTTCTTTTTAAAATACGTCTTTTTCTATTTTTATATAACTAACAACAAACTGAATTTATTTTTTGTTGACATATGAATGAAGTTTTAATCGGATTCGAACTTAATTTCGAATTTGTCAATTCATTCGGATTCTGGAACAGCAATTCGATTCCGAAGTGGAATATAATTCCGTTTCTGAAGCAATTCCGTTTCTGAAGCAATTCCACTTCGGAATTTGGAACATGCCTGAATATTTTTTTTTTTTTTTTTCTACCTAAATGTGGAAAATAATAACCGTATTCACGATCTTGTTGCATCGTAGCAAATGAAAATTTGCAAGAGTTTATGATTGTGAGCATATACTGTTGTAAATGGCTATTGCAAACAATTCAGAACAGCTGTTTTTTGTTTTGCTTGTCATACAAATATTTAAATTTAAAATTTTTTGAAATTTAATTTTGCATTATATGAATTTTTAAACTTTATTAAAAAGAAAAATAACATTTATTAAGGAATTCGCTTCTACAATTTTTACAAAAATTAGTTATTTTTGGCGGCAGCATGAATTTCTTCTTTTGAACGTAGGCTGAACATTGCAAACAACATAAAGCAATGGGGAAAAAACTATTGTGCGATGTCTTAGTTCTTGTCGTTGTATATATTACGGTGTGTTTAATTCAAAAGCAAATTGAACTTAAAAAATACCATAATCAAATTAAATTTAATTTATTTATTTACAATAATTTTTAAATTTCAAAACAAATGTCAAAAATACAAATGTCAGTAAGCAGTTTTGAAATTGTGTTGCCAATCACGCATGAAAAAAGGAAAATATTCACAATGGAGTCTAGCAATTCAAGTGTGCAATAGGTTTTTGTCTTGCTTACAAGACTCTTGCTTTTGAAAAATCAATAGAATTTGTTTTTGTAATTTCAAATAATTTTGCATTTGCTACGATGCAACAGGATCGTGAATACGACTAATATTATTTAAATGACCTCCATTTTCTCGTTGACGCATAAGGCTATTTTTAATGTACGTATTTTGCATTACATTATTCAACGTTTTATTCTCCAAATATGTTTTCTCTACACGAATATTTTGGTTAAGGATTTGTGGCTTATGCGAGAAAGACCGTCACTGAGAAAAAGAAGTCAGTCAATGCTAAATCTGGGGAATGGAAAGGCGAAGCAAAATCAGAATTTCTCGAAATAATTCTGTCACTGAAAAAATTCACTAATAATGTCCATTGCTGCACTATGTGCTGTGGCTCCATCTTGTTGGATCAATAACTAAGTTTAATTTTCTTTAAAAAAAGATCGTTATGTTGTGCATTAACATGTAAAATTGCTTGCATATTTAGAGAAATACCCTAACGTATATAATTGGGAATTTAATATATATGTAAGTCATGAATTTTTTGCATCCTACAATCTTTTTACATTCCGGAATTTGATGCTAATTATGAAGTTCAAAAATCTCCCTTTTACGAATCCAAGCTTACGTTTTTCGATTGCATTAGGATTCTAAGATATCTCTCTTGAAAGTGCAGAAATCGTTGTTTCAAGCCGATTTTTGAAGCTATATTACACATACAGATTTTTTAACTTCATAGAAAGGACTATTTATATTTATATGGATTTGGGATACTTATGCAATGGATGATAACTCGAAAACAATTGGAAAAAAACGCAAAACTTATGAAGTAGTTCATGGGTGTCTGAAACTTTTGGCTAAAATAAATTACCTTTTGTCACGGAAGTGGTGAATATTACAGAGTAGCAAATAATAGTTTCCATACAAAGACCCGTATTTTCAATACAACATTTGAATAGAATAAGAAAAGTTGAAAAACATAACTTATTGGCAAAAACTTTTACTCTGTATCTCGAAAATAAAAACAGATACGCTTAAACAGATAAGTGCATTTGAAAGCGCTGGTCTATGAGACAGTCTACAAAAAACACTAGCTCACTGTTACTACTTGCTCGAAACTAGTTAAAAAGGGATGCAGTGCGGGCCACTTCGATATCAGTTTGTAGGCGCAGATAAATTTGAATCGTGACGAAAACAAACTAAAATTTTTGTTATTTGCTTTTGAAATAATTTTTTTCAAGGGATCGCGACAAATGGAGATGTTTCATATTGGCCCTATGCTCCTCCTAGGAGCTAAAGGAGAATACATACATACAAGTAATTTGACATAAAATTTTAGTTTCATTGTTTTCCTAATTTTTATTTTTTTTTTTATTTAATTTATGTGAAAATACAAATTGACATAAAAAATTTTAAAATACGTGCATTACTATAGGAGGACTGCACACGAAACAATTGGTTTTAGACTAGTTGTGAAGTAACTGCTTCCATACCACAACTAGACCCGGACTAGTGTCGAAGTAATGCATAAGGGGCCAATTGAAGTTTCGTACACAAAAAAGAACAGTTGCTTGTATGCAAAAGGGATTGAAGTCGGACTAGTACTGGTTGGTAGAAGACGTAGTTTTTAAGTTGTTATAATTTTTTTTAACAAAATTTAGTTACTAATCACTTGAATTATTAAGTATCTTCGAATAGCCTCTCAGTCCCACCTATCGCCTTTTCGATACAATTTAAAAAATATAAATTAAGACTGCACAAAACAGCATGTACATTTAATAAAGCAAATTACAAACACTGAAAACTTACAGGTTTTCTTATTTGTTCCGATCTAAATTGAAAAAAATAAATACAAAAAAAAAATACTTTTGCTAAAGGCATCCATCCTCAATGCTACTCGTATCAGTGTTGTTGCTTCTGTTTTTACCGCTTCCTATCGTAGTCGCCGTTAGGTTTCCCTTAATTCCTTAATATTCTTAGAACATTATCTACTAAGTTGACTTTTCTTCAATCATCAGTTTATTTTACAGTCATTTAATGGCGTGCGACACGCCCACAAAAATAAACAAACAAAGTCAGAGAGAAGCAACAAGGAAATGCTGCGTTGTCATGTTTGTTTGCCTTACAACGCAACAGCAGCAGTAGCAGCAAATGCAACAACCTATTCGCGCTAAGTAAAATCATCTTCTGACTTTGTCATTCTACACTAGAAGGTGTTGTTGTTGCCATTGTTGTAGTGTAGCTGCTAGTTAAATGGCAACAACCATGTTGCGTCACTTTACTGATGCACTCCCATCGCTACTGCTGTCAGTTTGTGCAACGACTGGTTCCTTGCGCCAAAGGCAACGTCTTTACCTGTGCGCTCTTTATGTCCTCTGTAAGCTTGGGCAAACCTTTTGATCCTTATTTTCTATTTTTTTTTTTTAAGCATTTCCGAGTATTTTTTGGAGCGCACTGCAGCTTAACTTGATAGTATGCTTAGTTTTGGCTCAAGTGTGTTGATGACGATGGTTGCTGCAGTCAATGTTGAATACAGTAGGTTGAAACGTTCCGGAATCAGATATAAAGTGAAAATTTGTATACTTAAATTTCAAATCTCTACAAAATAAATTATGCGTTAATTTCGTTCGACAGAAGATGATAATAGTGAAGATTGGAGGAAATCAATCAATATAAACCATGACCGCCAATTATCTGTTGCTGATTTTCAAAATGTTGACTCTCCATAACACTAAAAAAAAATTGATGTGCCTGCCACCTATTTTGAAAAATTGGGTAAGCCTGTACTAACAAACATTTTTAGTGCTGCGTTTTAAGTTATCATTTGTTTCTCAATTTTTATGATAAAGTTTTCGATAAAAAATACTTTATCGAGTTAAACATAATATTAACTAATTAACAAACTTTGACCCACTGTGCAAGCGCATCCATAGCTGCCTATGGTTTTTTTTTCTTGTTTACCGTTTGCTCTTTTTCATCATTCAGCTACCAGGCACATTTCCACCTTTCCGTGAGCTACCTTCGGTAGCATTTTGAGCTTTTGACTTTGACTTCTCAACTTGGATGGTGTTTCTAGTACACTCCTTGCTATGTCTTTTTTTGCGCCATTTTCTTTATTGTTTACTTTCTTGTTTGTCCCGAAGACGTATTTCCTTTGTGCAGCCATTGTTTGCAGGTGTGCGACGACGGCTCTAAAGCATAACACTTCCATGTGACCGAATGTTAGAAGAAAGAGAAGAAGAGTTTGAGACACACACAAACTCCGCCACCGGCGGAACTGTTTACAAGTCCCTTAGTTATTTTGAGGTTGAGTTCGAATCAAGACGGCATGATGCTGTTCGCTTTTACTTCATTATTTTTGAACAGTCGTTTAGGTGTGTAAGTGAGTATTTACTTTGCTTCTATAGCAGGTCCTCAGCAAAATATGTTTTCTTGTTTTAATTCCATCTACGCTTTTGTTTTTATAATGAAATAATGCAAACATTTTTGTTAAATGCAATAATTTCATTTGCGGAAATATTCATTGAATAACGAAATTTTCAAGTTAATATCATATTGTCGTCAACATAATGGTGGTAATACAGATAAGAATTCCACACAACAATAACAAGATTAACAGAGGAAAACTTTTTGGAAAATGTATTGCAAGAAATGTTAAAACTCTGTAATTCACATTGAGCAAGTCATTGATTAATTCTTATCAACTAATTCCTTGCAATCAAAATAAGTTCCATATCAAATCTTACGTTTTTAGCATTCTTCTAAGTTTTTCAACATTCTTCTAGTTTTTGTTCACTTTTCAACGCATTTTCAGAACTTTATTCAAAGCTTTTGGATACTTTTTAAATTTTTCTAGAAAATTTTTCTATTCAGGATTTTGTATATTTTATACATTTTACTTGTATTGCAACTCTAAAAAAAATTCGCGGTTTTCAATATTTTTCAACTTTTCTCAAGAGTTTTCAATATTATACAATTTCCGACTTTCGGCTCCTTCGGTAATTTTTTGACATTGTTTGACTTATTCAATATTTTTTATTTTTAATGTTTTCACCATTTTTCGGTTTTTTTTAAATTTTTCATTATTTTTCAAACTTTTCATTATTTTTGGACAATTTTTAAAATTTTTGCTTATGTAACATCAACATATTAATACGCAAGACAAAAATTTGTCCTACTTTTTTAGTATGTTAGAAATGGAGGACGACTTCGAATAATATACTATCAGAAAGGTATTTGAGTGTAAATGTGCACAAAGTTAAAAATATTTTAATATTTTGCCATTAAGTCAGGCAAAACTATATGCAAATTTTTCAATATTAACGACGACAAAATACGCGGTCAAACAGGGATAAAAAGAGGATACAGCACAAAGAAAAAGACAAAAAGCTAACTGACACTGACTTCATGTTTTTTGTTTCTTTTTTTCGTTTCACATTTCGTCCCCTTTCGGCCTTAACCACGTAACTACAAACTTTTTTAATTCATATAACGTATTGACAAATTTTTTCGAAGATTTCAAAAAATTGCAGTTACGTGGTTAAGGCTGAAAGGGGACAATAAATGAGCTTTTCTGTTTTGTACCAAATAGCAAAAAAAAAGTGCTAAAGCTGTCTTAAAAGTACCAAAATCATTTAATATATTTGTGGTCAAATTTTAACAATCGGGCGATTCTAGTTTTAATAAATCTGCAACTTTAAAGAGGTTTTTCAATACAGATAATTTGCCATATTTTGAAGTTTGCTTCATTTAAGTCTTTTTCTTGACTTATTGACTTAATAATTCAAATTGAATCAAAATTTTATCTTTTATTCGAAACTAAGTAATTGGAATTTACGACGTTATTTCGTACTTTGTAAGTGAAGAACTGAAACGTCATACCATTTATTTTTTTCATAATTTTTTTTTTTTTAAAACAACTCAACTTGAAATTAGATTAGGTATGAACAGTCGTACAGACAACTGACCAGGAGCAGTTTAGAATACAATACCAAATCCTTTGATCTAGTCATCTGATTATTTCCTGCACTCTCCGTAGTGCTCTGTGTCATGATAACGCCGTCTGTTCAGTCTTTTATCACAATACTTTGATCCAGTCATCTCATGACCAATCAATCGAATTACTGTTCAGATCATCTGAAAACAATTTCTGATCAGAGACGGCGCACAGTGGTCCCAAAGTATGTTTTTATATGAAAATTTCTTGCCCGCTTGTGGGCGCACTGTAGAAAGATTTCAATGATAGGGGGTAATTGAACAAGGAAATTAAGCCACCGCTTTTTGGAAAAAAATCGTTTCGACCACTTTCCTGTGGGCTCAAACTCGAGAAATCGAAAACGGAAAACTTTCAGAATTCTACTATTCGAAAACCAATTATCCGATTTTTATGATTTTTTAATGGGTAGATACGTTGCCCGTTGAGGTTTTTGAAAACTTATTTTTTTAAAGTTCCTTCGGCTTCGTCCGGTATATTAAAAACCTTAATAACTCGAGAACCATTGTTCCGATTTGAGTGATTTTTGTGGAAAGGTATGTTGCCTAGTAAAGTGCTTTCGGCTTCGTCCGGGATATTAAAAATTTTAATAACTTGGGAAACACTGAACTGATAGGGGTAATTTTTTTTTTTTTTTTTTTTTTTGTGGATACATACGTTTTTTAGTAAAGTTTAATTATGTATCCTTTTCGAAAATTCCTGCCGCAACGTCCGGGATACTAAAAAACTAAAAGAGTTTTTATAAATTTTTTTTTTTTATTATTAAAATTTCCTACTGCAATGAATTCTTTCTTATATTCATCGCTTTCATCAATACTCGAGTCTGATGTTTCTACATCACTCTCAGGATCACTAAAAAAGATCAAGTCTTTCATGTCATGTGTTAGTTCCCTGTGAGATTTCTTGAAAAGTACTCTTGAAAGCGAAATGAATAAATCTGAACTGACAAGCAGCCGATTGAAGGTATCTTAATTTGTAGCAGTTCTATGAAATGTTGGAAACGCTGCGGTATTTTCACTCTCTTCATAAGAGATGTGACGTTTTATGTCATTTCCAGCCTATAAGACTACGATCATGCTTTAAGCAATCGTGATCTGGATCGGATCAAAATCAGAACTTCGTGTAGACAAAACTCTAACAAATTTGGAGTACCTATGTACATTTAATATTTTAATGCATATTATCTTTTTTAAAGATTTAGTCAAAATTCGTTTAATTCTTTATCCATTTTTAGCTATTTCTTAACTATTAAGAATAAATGCGAAGTCACTAATTAAACTATTTAAAAAAAAACAAAAATATTCTTATTTCTTAAAACTTAAATTGCTCACTTTTTATTTAAGAAAGAAACGGTTATGTGCTGGTACCATGCTTTGGAACCACTAAAATCCAATTAAGGCAAACATTGTGCGAATGTGCTACAAATGCTATACAAATTCTACCAACTGATTTCTATAACAACCGTGCACTACGCTCTGAAGGACTCTGAAAATCCAAAATGAAGACCATTATGCATGCAACACCAGTCAGTGGAATACCAAAACAACCTTACCAAATGGAACAAAAACAAATACATCACAATGTTGGCAATGTTGGTGAGATTTTAGCTTTTCCATACAGACTCACATTGTATGACGAGTACAATTTCTTACCTGACGAAAGAAGGTTGAAGCTGCGGATTATAAAGTGTAAAGATTAAGGCAGTTTTGATACTCGTAGCTGCTGTCAATGAATGAAGTAATGAAAGTAGTACTGGTCCTTTGGACTTCGGTCTTCATCCTACGTAGAAATGTAACAAGGAATTCATAAGAAAATGCTGTAAAGGTTTAGTCAGTGCAAGTAGATAGGGTTGGGGGAGAAAACAAACGACCTCAATGCTTTCTAGAGTTACTCCTCTGCAAGTAGCTCCCTCACGCATATAAAACTATTGTCGATTGTAAAACGTGCAAGGAATGCGTTTGCTACGCTTAAGCATCAAAAGGACCAACCAATCCAATGGCAATGAATTTGCAAGCAATTTCTGTGCAATTTTCTGCTGTTGACACAGGTAATGCAAGCAACGATTTGCGGTTCTAAAAGGATTTTTTAAATCGCTTTCGATTTGCAACCGTATTTGTGATTTGAACATTTGACTTTTGCATAATTTAAAGTTGTTTACACTATAACGAATAGAAGCGCGAGAAATTTGCTTTTTAAGGAAATAATAATAATAGTGTATAGTGGGGCTATGATGGCGGTAATATTTGTCAGATGTGTAGGCGGAGTTTTGTCAGATGTGTAGGCGGAAGTGGGCAATCATTTGAAAATAATTAACATAGAAGATTTTATTTAAGTTTTCGCTTTAACATCTATTCGGCGTGTCCGACTCTTCAAACGCCCCAAAATTTTTGTCCGACAGCATTTTTTATACTTTTAACATTTTAAAAACTTTTGATTCGAATCAAAACCAAGGTTTTGTTCATACATTTTTTTCTGGTCTGAAAACCATGACTTTGTGATAGCTTGAACAGTAAACGCCCCACCACCAACTTTCCCACTCTCAAAATTTTGTCCGACTCGACCTGAATATTAAATACACGAAATCTCAGCAGTGTGTTTAGTAATTTTTTGTTGGTACGCGGACCCACAGACTGGTATTTCTAATTCTAAATTTCCACCAATTTTTAGAAGAATCGGAGATTTCTACCCAAATCTTAATTGATTACGCAAAGATTGACTTTACTGATTATACTTAAAATTTATGCAACAATACTTTGAATGTTCGTTTCCTAGTCCAGAATTAAGGTTTTAGTCTAAAACTTACGAATAAAACGTTCGCAAGCAAAAGCTTTTCGCGCTCAAACTTTAGTTCTGAACTAGCAAACGAACACTCTGATTATTACTTCTGGCCGTTATTGAGCTATAACTTTTGAGGTGGTTCAGCGAAATGCTTGGGGCTTTCAGGATCTTTAACATGGGCGTTTAGAAGTAAGAAAAACCGCATCCCGATTATGTGTCTGATTCGCGAACTTCAGTTCTTCACCCTCGAAAAATGATTTTTGAAGATATTAGGGGAGACGATGCAGCAGATGCAGCTCAATTTCCTTCAAGAAAATGTCCCAAAACATTACAGCTGGTATACTATTTTCTATTTTAAAAATAAACTGCGATAAAACTTTAACATTTTGATTTTCTTGCAAAAGTTTAGCATTTCATAAATATAAAAATCAATAGTCAAAACGAAAAACTATTATTTATGTATTCAGTAAAGGTACACAGTTTGTGGAGTGGGACGGATGCAAAAAGTACCTACTTTATGCACTTGAACAATTTTATTGCAGTCTGCTTTTTGGGTCCTTTACCGTTCAGATAACAACTTCATTCAACAGCAACTTAATTAAAAACTCTTCAATGCTTTGAAAGTCTTGTCAAAATTTATTTTCATTTCTTCTCTTCCTTTAGTGAACTAAAAATTGAGAGAGAAAAAAATACGGTCACTGCAACATCTACCAAACTGAATTTTTATTTTATGCTTTAGATGTTGGGTGTCACGAAAGGTGTTGCACTGTAAATGTATAAAAAAGTCATTCTACACTTTCTATTGACAAAGTTTTTAATTTTTTTTTTTTTTTTTTTTTTTTCATTTTTTCTTGGAAATAAAATTACATTCATCTAAGCCAATACTGTTGAATGCTTGTTAATCTACCGAACCGTAAAACTTTATATATAGATGAAGTTCTTTACTGTTAAACTAAGTTGAAGGTTAATTAGCTGAAAGAACGTAAACATTCGTGGGTTACTTGCAGTGTTAATGTTATGTTTTGTAAAGTTCTAAAGAAGTTATTTGAATTTCATTTTGAATTTTAACTATTTGAATTAAGGAACAAATGTGCATACAAAATACTTAATATTTATATAACAGAGTTACTATTGTTACAATTGGTGCACTTTTACAATACCTTTCATTTTCAGCCATCTTTTTTGAAAAGCTTATTTTGTGAAATTTATTCATTATATAATTTAAATTAATTTTTGAACAAAAATATAATAATTGAGCTGAAAAATTGTAAAAGTATTATTTTTGACTTTAAATGCTCTGCAGTGCTCTTCTTTTTAACGTGAATTCCTACCAAGATCGGAGTGCTTGAGCTTAGTAGCCATCATTAATATAATGGCATATTTTTAAAGTGTTTTAGGTAAAAAATCATTTTTCCGACCCGTTAGTTGTCCTTCAACTAACTAACAAATATTATCCATACTACAAAAAAATTTATAATTTTTTGACGCCAAAATTTTTGCAATAGCACAATATTTATTTTTCTAGCAAACTTGGGTATCCATCTGTGAAGAAAAAAAAGTTATGAGCAAAAAACATGTTTTTTATATTTATTTATGAGTCTTTGGATAATAATATCCCTTACAGGCTAGAACAGTTAACCTTAAATTATAACTAAATAAAATAACTTACATACAAAAATAAACTAATGTAAGATCCTAAGCAGTATAGACTTAAATTGAGATTTATTCTAACAAAAATCAATTGAAATATCCTTGTATAACCTATTGAGCAATAAAAGAGTACTATTAATGGGCTCATTAATGGCACAGTTTGACCTGTGACACTTGATATAAAAATAATCCGAGGATCGTAAACTCTTAGGAGGAGTATGAAAGCCGATCAGCTGAAGGATCTCTGGACAATCAATAAAACCATTGATAACATCATAAATAAACATGATACTAAGATTAAAGCGCCGATTTTCAAGCAAACAGCGAGCATTGTATAATGGTAAAGGCTCAGTAAAATCTAACGAAAGTAAGGCGAACTTAACAAATTTTCGTTGAAGACGCTCCAGGCGAGTTATATTTTCCCCTCTAGTACTAGGACTATAAATAAAAGAACCGTATTCTATATTGGACCTACGAATGAGGTATAGAGAAGTTTTCTCGTATAGGGATCAACAAAAGCAGCGCTATTCCGTTTAATAAAAGCTAGAAGAGAATAAGCCTTAGGCAAAATATGATTGACCTGAATCGTAAAGTTTAAACGAGATTCAAAGAAAATACCAAGATCACGGATTTAGTCAACTCTAGTTAGAGGCATACCATCAACACTATATGAATGTAGCGGAGGACTATTTAGTTTAGAAAGTCATACAAAAGCACTTTCGTACATTCAATGTCAAGCAGTTATTATTGAACCGAGTGACAACATCATTTAATTCATTTTGGAGAGCACAACAATCAGAAGAATTACTTACTTTATAATAAATTTCGAAATCATCAGCATATAATGAAAAACGTACCAAAGAAAAACACGATGACACATCATTAATATAATGAATGAATAACAGTCGACCAAGTATGCTACCCTGCGGCACTCCGGAAGTTATTAAGAATGATTGTGACCTTACATCATCGATGGCTACAAAGGAGAATCAATTCGATAGGTAAGATTTTAGCCAAGATAGGAATGTGGAATAAAAACCTAAATTCGATAATTTAGAAACTAATAGACAATTTGACACTTTGTCAAAAGCTTTCGAAACATCGGAATAGATAACGTCTACTTGATCACCACTTTCAAATGAATTAATACAATATCTTGTAAAAGCACTGAGATTTGTAAGAGTAGATCTACCAGGAAGAAAACACATTCTTGCTATATAGATCACTAGAACTATTCGGTGGAACATTACATGCACAAACAATGATATTACTTCTTGGATGACGAATAGTGATGCACAATTGATCCAGAAGACCATCTAAACTATTGATATTACATAACAAGGAACATAAATCGACTCTGGTAGCTATTAATACACCCCCACCACTCGAGCAATCAGTTTTATCGGCACTCCTATCTTCCCGATAAACTTGGAATAGAGAGGATCAGCAATTTCTTCATTGTAAAAATCCACATTAAGCCAAGTTTCAATAAATATAAAAACATCATAATCAGAATCCGCGATAAAATTTCGTACATCAATTAATTTTGTTCGCATGCCAGAAAGATTTTGGTAGTAAAAATTTAGAACATTACAACGAGGACTAAGGCCAGCTTTTGAGTTGAGTTTCCTTCGCATCTCCTAAAAAAGTAAACGGGCGTACCAACACATTAGGAGGCCATAGTGATGCGTCAAAAACCTTGTTTTAGTAGCAAGCAGGAATAGTTATCTTAAAAGAAATTCTTTTAACAGTAGACATCTCTGTATCTTTTTTTAGTAGATCATGGTACTCCAAGTAATTTTTATCAATATATTGACCCTATTATTGAGCCCCTATCTTTGGCACGATAGTCGCTACGAAATTTTGGAGTCCGAGAATCTTTTACGAAATTATCAAACTACAGTTTAAAAATAAATATTTGATTTGGTTAAAGAATGCGCTTTCTGGTCATTTCTGAATCAAAAAATGTCATTTGGGATCAGTGTGCAGAAGTGCAATTTTTGCGTTTGAAGTACCACGCAGCTTAACTTTCTCCCTCTAAAACAAATTTTCCCTATATTCTTAGACATTGAGCATAAATCTTTGATTATGTTTATGTAGTACACTTTAGTTTATTAAAAAAAAAACCCAATTTTATTAACTAATTCTGTGCAACAAAAAAAAAAGTGAAATAGCATAATTTTGCGTGATGCATCCTTTCATTCATTAAGGTAAATTTGACTTAAATATAAGCCAAGTACCTACACATTACACGTAAGCTCAGCAGCAAATCAATAGTTATCATTGAGAATCATTATGAAAGCGATTCCCACAATGTTGCAGCATGATGATGATGATGTCAACATATAATGTTACAGGACTACTCCAAGGGCCAGAAGCACACTTAAACACGTTGTTATAAAATAGTCATGAGCCAGAGCAACACCAACTGCAATAGCAGCTGAAAACCAAACTATGATAAGTTCAGCAGCAATTGCTGCCGTCGTTAACCCATGAATGAAGACTGTGGTTACTTTGTGCACATATACAAAAGTCATAATTGAAATTCATTGAATATTTTAAGTTAAGCGCTAATGAGGGAAAACGTGCTGTATCGAAACATTTGTCTTTTGGGTTTGTTCTTCAGACTACGGACGACTTAGTCTGAAGAACTTTAGGGTTAAGGCTCTTAAACTGCATTGACTCTCTTGCTGCTGTTGGCGTCAAATAACAATTTGCTTTATACTGAATTCATCAGTCAGAGTGTGAATCCAAATGACTTTTTAATGGAATTCATTTACAATTATTCATCAAATGTGCTGTCTGTTGATTGAATTTATTCTATCGAAACAAAAACAACTGAAGCAACAACAATTGATTGCAGCAGCAGTTGCAGCAGTAGCAGCAAAAACACAGCGCAGCACCATCAACATCAATGGCAATAACAGCAGCAAAAGAGCTCCACTGACTCTGTCAACAAATGCCACGTATCAATACAACATATGTACATACGATAGATATAATACACACACACACACTATAAGTTAAATAACAACACCAGCAACAGCAACAACACAATAACAACAAGACAACATACAAACAACTGTCGTTGCCGTGGAGTTTATTGATTCTCGTTTTAATTGATTTTTCAAATGATGTGGAATCGAGTGGGATTTTTTACCAACACAAAGTGTGTGTGTGTTGGGTAGTGTTGCCGCCATATAAGGGTTTTTCAATTTGTTTCGCATTGAAGTTTTCATAATGGATGCCTGTTTGGAGAAGAGGAAAAGTAGTTTATTCTTTATTTCTTCGAATCATGAAAACAGTACTAGAAAGACCATTTTAAAGAAATAATCACTGACATAATTCAACTCACTTTCAACCTTTAATGTGAATTATAATTTTGTTGTTTTATATTTAGTACAATCATTTGGGAGAATAAAATGATGTTACCTGGAAAGTTTTGCGGGATTTTTCCATATGACTTATTTTATAGATTTCGATGTGCTCTTTCAGAATTTCAACTTTGCTACCTCTAATCGTGTTCGCTTGCGCCGCCATATTGGGAAAATGGCGCCCAAAATCAGTCCTGAGTTATAAGTAGTACGAAAACAGTTTGATGGTCATTTTTATAGAAAATTTTTTGAGCTAAAATATTGTTCAACGATATTTTTCTCTGAATGTAACCGTTAAAGGGATATTTGTAAAAAACTGATTTTCGGCGCCATTTTTCCAATATGGCGGCGCGAGCGAACACGATTCGAGGTAGCAAAGTTGAAATTCTGAAAGAGCACATCGAAATCTATTAAATAACTCATTTGCAAAAATCCCGCAAAACTTTCCAGATAAAACTACCAAATGACTGTACTAATTCGAAATTAAAGGTCTCTTTGTAAGGTATTTTTAGATGAATAAAAGTACTAAAACTTACTCCCTATGGATAGATTTTTGAAACTTCAATGTTCCTATTATAAGGTGGCGTACAAGTATAATGTTAGCATGTGTTATACGGTCCGACACAAAAAAAAAAACACGGGAAAATCTAAAAAATTCTTAAAATAGACGTTAAAAAAAAATGCCCGTTTCTCGTCGTTGTTCTCCAGCACGTCAGATTTTTTTTTTAAATCGATTTTTGAAGTTCACAAACCCCCATTAATTTTTCCTCCTCAACATTTTTCTCGAGCACACTATTCTCTTTTTTCCACTCCTTAAGGGAGTTCCCATACAAAATTTAGATAGAAATATAAATTTTGTATGGAGGCTCCTTAAGGGGTGGATAAAAAGGGCTAGTAGTGTTTAAGAGAAATATGAAAGAGGAAAAATTAATGGGGCTTGTTGAACATTTTTTTCCTCTCCTGGCAATGAGGAATTTTTTTTTTTTTTGTTTTTTTGCCCGCTTATAGAAAGATTTCAATGACGAGTGTTTATAGGAAATTAAACAGGGAAAAATGAGCTATTGCTTTTTATAGATCAAATCGTTTTGACTATATTTCTTTGGGCTCTAACCCGAAAAATCGAAAACAGAAAATTTATAAAACTCTACAACTAGAGAACCAATCATCCGATTTTTGTTTTTTAATGGGTAAATACGTTGCCCATTTAAATTCTGTGAAACTTATTTTTTTTTTTTAAATTCTCTCGGCTTTGTCCGGGAAAGCAAAAATCTTAATAACTCGGGAAGCATTAACCCGATTTGAATGATTTTTTTTATGGGTAGATATGTTGCCGGGTGGAAGTATGTGAAATTAATTTTTTTCAAAATTCCCTCGGCTTTGTCCGGGAAACCTTAATAACTCGGGAACCATTGGTTTGACTTGAGTGATTTTTTTTGCAATGCATAGATATGTTACCTAGTGAGGTTTTATAGAATTTATTTTTTCAAAGTTTCTTCGGCTTCGTGCGGGATAATATAAAAACTAAAAAAAGTTGTTTTGAGTATTTTTTATTACTATTGAAATTCCTTATTGTATACAAATCCATAAAGTTTATCCTCAAGAAAAGCTTTGCAACCATGAAACGTCTCGAAAGTTAATTTATTTTGTCTTTTAGTATTCTGGACGTTGCCGAAGGAACTGCGAAAAAAAAAATACAATAAGATTTTACTAGGCAATAAACTGAACCACGCAAAAAAAATCATTTAAATCATTTTATTGGTTCCCGAGCTATTAAACAAATGTTGATATAAAAAACACACTTTAGGACCACTATGCGGCGTGGTCGAATCTAATAAGTCAATTGTTTTGACTTGACTTACTCCATTGTCTTTCTTAGCCCCACATTTTTACATTATTTTACATATTTTTATGGAAGAACAGAATTTTTTCCAAGTTTATGCTTCTCAACCTTCACGTGATTTACGGGCCTTTGCGGGCCTCTAATTTTCGGGCTTTTGTTTTTAGGCCCGGGCCCTCACGAAGCCTGCACAAAACTCTATTTCAAGGCCCGAGCCCGTCGTCGAAGAGTAAAGGCCCGGGGACCACGAAAAAGCACGGCCCGTGCCCAGCTCAATTAGAAAGTCGTCCAATGCGTTTGACATTAGTTTTGTCCTTTATTGGCAATTGGTTTGTTTCTATAGGATGGTCGAATGAAGTTTTTCGCTTAAGTATTCTATTTACTCTCACTTTTGTCAGTACTTATCGATAGTACTGAGAGCAAAGTTATGCCTCTATAATTTCCACACTTTTTTTTGGAAACTATATTAGCATACCACGCACTGTGGGAAATTTGAACATGTTTTCTGGCCAAAAGTACAAAAATAAAGATATTGAGCTGACATCTCGTGGAAATTATTCTAGGAGTGCAGAGAACATCATATTTAAAAATTGGTCAAATTGGACAACTGTCATGGCCCTTTTTCAACCTCTTTTCAAAGAAATTATTATTAAACATTGTTTATTAAAATTTGGTACGGTATATTCATATTTTCTAAGTATATACAAGAATTTTTTTTTTTTTAAGTGTGTAACTTAATGACATTTTATATATAGAAAATTGATTTTTTAATTGAACTTTTTAGTCATATATTTGCAAAGATCGACTTACATATAAATCTATCAATGCATTTTCTAACACATAATTATGACAAATCAAGGAACGGATTAAAAACACGGCTATAGTGACATATGTTTCGTCTTTCGCCACAAAGACTCATCAGACTATTTTTGTAATTATAATTATATTTATTTTACTAAATTAATTATAATTGAAAAATTGCAAGTTTGAAAACTTTTTGTGTTTTTGGCCTGGGCGTGAGTCGAACCAAGGAACTCGCGGTTGGTAGCAGAAGTCGCTACCACTGCACCAGCCTTGCCCGGCTGCGAAGCCGACTTTTGCCAGTTTTGCTTGTGTGTTAATACGTATTGATATATCATAATTGTTGTTTTTGTGTTATTTATTGATATAGCCGTGTTTTTAATCCGTTCCTTGATTTGTCATAATTATGTGTTAGAAAATGCATTGATAGATTTATATGTAAGTCGATCTTTGCAAATATATGACTAAAAAGTTCAATTAAAAAATCAATTTTCTAAGTATATACATACACACAAATGTACATATATGGATTAGCAATTACAGTACGATTACAGAGATCTAAAAGCAAACTAAATTAAAAACTAATTTTTTCAAACATTACATAAACTGAACTAATTTAAAAACATAAGAAAACATTATAAATTCATAAGTAAAATACATATTAAAAGCTCTAAATTTTCCAATATATTCTCGAAATACTGGAAATGACGGGACCAGAGGTATTCAAAGTTGTATGAAAAACGTCAGAAGAATTTATTGTTTTGTCACATTTGCGAGCGTGATGCAGTCTATCTAATTTAAAAACTTTATTCCGACACTCATCTGCGTCTTTTCCAAAGTATTCTACCGGAAGTACCATATTTTGAATAATTTCCTTAGAATGAATAAGGACTTTGTGTCATCGGATACCAGAGATTCTTTTTTTATAATATCAGTAGTCTCAAAACAAAATTTTTCAAAGTATTGCAAATTTAGTAGATATTGACGTGATATCCCCATTTTTCTTTGAAATATTTGCAAAAGGCTTTAGACTTTTCCCCTAAATTTTCCGCAAACGAGTTCGATCTTGCACCTTTATTCAAGAGAATTATGAAATGATTTGAAACTGCCGACTCTTTGTCTTCTTCGGCTCTCCAGATATCCAATAAGTCTGCATTTCGTATTGAGAAGTTGTCTGAAAAAAATGTCGATTATTAAAAAGTCGCAAAAAAGCGCAAACAAAATTTTTACGGTAGAACTCAAAATTGGTTGCTCTACATATTTAGAGTAACTTCGGGTAATGTGATATAGGCGGGTAATGTGATATACCAGCATATCTTCTTAAATAAACATCTCTCGATAATGATTTTTTCGTCAACACCACAGCAACTGAAAAAGAAACGTGCTGCAAGTTTTTGAGCGCCCACCTTCATTTATTCTGCCTTCAGTGTTGTAAAATCGATTTAGCAGTAAACAAAAAACTTTATTTGCGTGTGCTTTATGTTAGGATCTCGCCAAAACTAAAATTGATATCATAGCCGCAATATTAAATTCTGCTAGTGAGTGAATATACCTAACCATAAATCAATTGAATTTTTTATTTGCGGAAGTGTGTTTTTCAAAAATAGCCTGATTGTTTTAAAACTGAAATTCGGGTAATGTGATATAGTGCAATTTTGGCGCCAAAAATATTTGATGTTCCACTTGCAATGCAAAATGTTTGGCACGATGGTCTTCTGGCCCAAATTTAAAACGTTTTTCTTTATTAACAATTTGTTGGTCCAACATTTTTATATAAAGGTCACAGTTTTTAAGAAAAATGAGCTAAAGCTTCGTAAAAGCGATTTTAGTAATGTTTATCACTCCTTACCTGAAATAAAAGTTCCACAATAAAAGTACCTTTATAACACGATGATCTTTTTGCCGAAAATGCAATTTGTTGGTCCATGCGATATAGTATATCACATTACCCGCCAATTTTTTTTCTTAACTTTTTTGCCTTTTTTCAATTTTATTGAAATAGCTTAAGATTGGCCCACGCTAAACAACTCCAAAATCATAATATACTGCACAATACATCAATAATACATAATACATAAAGTGATAGCAGCTATGCTTTGACAGCTACGTGTAATTTTGAAAACAAAAATGCCTATATCACATTACCCGAACTTACTATATATAAGTTAGAAAGTGGCCTAGGCTGGGCTGTGTTTTTCCGAGTTCACCAAAACTTAAATTTAAAAAAAATTTTACGATTTAAACCTCACTGAAGAAAACGTAAATTTCTTCAAAACCACTTAACGAAAAGACAAATTTTGTTATATACAGAGTTACTACTTTCTATTAGTTCCCGTTTCCATTTGAAATATTTTAGTAAGCTATGAATTAAGAGAAATATTCACTTTTTAATACATGCGAGCTTTTGAGCGAGAATAACAAAAATTTTATTTTCTCAGAAGAAGAAACTTTGTGTAGCTGAAGGATGAAAACGTTAAGAAAAAACTGAGTATGAGGATTTTCTCTCACAAGTATTCACATTTGAATGGCATACCCAAAGCATTATTTTTGAAGTGTTTAAAATTCGACTTTTGGCCAACAAACACGGCAAAATTTACCACAGTGCCACGTAGCGAATCTTCTGGCAAACGCTCTTCACTCTAGATTCTGGAGAACAGAGAATGGAGAATATTAACTGATGATATTGGGTATGATTTTAGCAGTTCAGCGTTGTTGTTTTTCATGCCTTGGATAGCTTTCACCAAAAAACATTTAAAACTCGAATAAGGTTTTTTAAGGTTCTTCAATACCACAGGGTTCTTTAGTACTACAGGTTTATTTCATCGTTGAATATGCTCGTAGCGCTTTTTGCAAAAAAAAAAACCAAAGCATGAACTTTTAAATCAAAGTTTTTCTTTGGCAAGTTAAGTGTGTTATTGTCAAGCCACATCATAATTAAATTAACTAGATATCACATATAAGCCTCTAATTAATTAATATTTAATTCGTTAACTTAAGTGCATGATTTTGAATGCTTTATATACAATAAGTTAAAATACATATGCAATAAAACATTCACGCTAAAAGTAAATGTTAAAAATTTGATGCAAACCAAAAATTCTGCTTAGTAACAGTCTATTTATAAAAATGTGAAATAAATTATAAACTTAACAAACACTTAATTATCTGTAAAATTAATGTTTTAATATCAACATAATTATTATGGAATAATCTGAAATGAAAAGAACATGCTACATACATCCTATTATCTGTTTGCATACTCCATATAATTCAATTGCTTTTATTACCTGCTTCAAAGCATGCACAGACATCATTAAGCCCCTTGCCACAATTTTCACACCTTTCTTGTCTGCTTATAACGCAGCAGTAGAAGCATTTGATAACAGGCGTCTACCATTCGGCGGTTACCATCCCACAACCACACAACCTTTACACAAAGCATAAATTCAGTAACGCCTTTAAGAAATTAAGATAGCGCCAAACTTTTACCGACTCTCCTAGATTGTTGGTGGAGTAGTGTTCTTCTTCTTCTTCTTCGCTTTAATTACGGTCTGGCGGAATTCTCGCATAAAAATCTTCCTATATTTCACGGAAATATCTTACGCTCGCATTAAACTTTGCGCCTGGTCATAAAATACCAGTAAAATTTATCTTAATTTTTACACCTCTTTCGTTTCGAGTTTTAACTCTTGCAGCCAGTCAAGTGAAAAGGATGTTTCGTTTTATTGGTGTGTGTGTAGAACGAAACGGCTTTTTAATTGAGTTATTAACACTCCCCCACTCTCAGTTTGCGTACACTTTGTATCTTTTGATTAATTGGCTGGATAAAAATTTGCCGCCTGAATGTGCACCACGATGGTATTGAAAAGTAGATGGTAACTTTCGTATACTGCTTGGTTTAATTAATATTTTATATTTTTATTTTTATTTCAATTGTTGATTTTTAGTATTAACTAATGGGCAACAAAAAGCTTATCTTTGTACTTATATGGCAATTTGAACAAAAATAATTTTTGGAGAATTATTTTAAACTCTTGCGATATAGGCGGAATACGTAAAATTCCACGTTTTCTACAGATTTTGACTTCAACTCAGTAATACACATCATTTAGCTATGTCAAATGGCACAAATGCTTCATGGCTTTTGATTGTTTTAGTTAGAATTTTTAGCTAGTGTCCAGATAGGATTGCTTCCAGTGAAGGAACATCACACAGTAAAAATTTTAGTTTAATTTTAAACTAAAAAAAGTTTTAATTTTTAACTATTTTGGAGTAAATAAAGAGAGAGAGAGAAAAATGAAAAAAAAAAAAAAAAAACAAACCATCCATACTGAGATTCGAACCAAGGGTACAACATCTAATACCTAAGTATGTACTAAGATAAATTACGAAGTCTGTAGCTCATTCGGCTATTGAGCTTATTGACGTAGTTGTGTGCAATTTGTATTTAAACAATTGAAAAACAAATTTTTTTTTTTTTTATTTTGTTCTTATTCTTTTTTATGCTCTTTTGATAAATAAATAGTAGGGTAAGGGAGGGAAATATGGACCACCCATCTTTCTTTTTTAAATAAAACCCAAAATGCATAAAACAAAACAATTAATTTTGTCATTCAGTAAAGGAAACAATTTACCTTTATTCTGGTTCACTTTTAGATAAATACAATATCTCATCAGGATAAAGTAAAAAAATTAAAAAACTGAAAATACTCAAAATGAAGATAAAAAAAAGTGTAGTGTATTATGGACCATATAGTCCATTTCGTACAGAAGTTGCATATAAAAATGTCACTTCCACATTCGGCACATTTTTCATGACTCCAAGAACGTCAGATTACAAATTCAACCCAAAATTCGCCACGTTGATCTTCTGAGTAAAGAGTATTTATATGCATTTTTTATAATTTTTTTCCTTTGTAGCTAACGAATTACATATAATGACCATCAGACTCGTCATGAAAACTGCAACTAGAAAGAAACAAACGAGAGGGGATACAGGGAATATCCACCTCCAATATGCATAGCCCAAACTTTAAAACGCTATAACATCGTGAATATTTGAAGTATAAAACAGGCCAAAAACGGCCAATATTATTAAAGCATGTGAGACCTTAACTAAAGAGGTCATCTCAGAAGTATGAGTTTTTCTCACCAAAAAAACAATGTTTACTTAAATTGTTCTCTTGAACTATTAAGCACTTATAGGTCATCACTTTTCTTTTCCATATTTAAAAAAATTTTTTTTTTTTTTGTTTATTATAACACTTAAAAATTTCGAGAAAACTGCACTTTTAATCTTTCTAGAATTTTTGAATAATATCTGTTTAAGATTCTGTACAATTTCTAGCTAAGTAATTTTATTAGAAATTACAAGTGTTTATTAAGAAACTTTACTATCCTAAGGATGTCTTATAATTTTGGTCACAAAGCTGAAACTTTTGACGAAAAATATCCCTTATACTATTTTTTACCTTTTGACCTCTCATTGAACAAGCGGTTTTTTATTCTTTTCAGCTCCACTATGATTGTTTTCCCAAATAAAACACCATACACGAATTTCGAAAAAAATGGGTAAGTCAGGCTTTTTCATCACTTATATTTGCAAACTCAGGGAATGTGAGTGGGCTGGGCTTCCACAAAATATTTTGCAAATAACGCCAGAAATTTTCTGCCATTAATTTTTGGAAACAAAGCCAAAAACAAAGTATGAAATAAAGCCAGCATTTTTGGAAATAATGTCATAGGAAACAACGCCATAGGAAATTACGCCAAAAAATTTTTGGAAATAACGACATAATTTTTTATGGAGATTTGCTGGCGTTATTTCCATTCTGCTTTGAAAATAAAGCCAAAAATTAACTAGGGAATAACGCCAATAAAGTTTTTAGCCTTATTTCCAAAACGAAATGGAAATAGTGCCAGAATTGTGTATGCAGATTTTTCTGGCGTTATTTTCAAAAAATTTTCTAGCGTTATTTCCTATGGCGTTATTTCCATTTTGTAAACTACGTAACTTTTGGAAATAAAGCCTTAATTTCTGGAAATAACGCCAGTAAAGTTTTCAGCCTTATTTCCAAAACAAAATGGAAATAACGCCAGAATTTTGTGTGTAAATTTTTCTCGCGTTATTTCCGGGAGCCGTGGGATGCTCTAATACATTTTTCAGATCTTCATAAAATTGTCACAACTCAGTCAATTCGGATTTTTAGAAGGTAAGAAGATATGGTCGTTTCCTTAAAAAGCCAGATTTTTAAGTTTAGACTTCAACGATTTTAAAAAAAAAAAACCGTATAAAATTTTTCGAAACACGTATCGCAACCTTAGAACAACTGACATTTTTTGTGACAATGAGTTATATATTGCTTCGTACTAAACAGACCACGCTCTTTCGATTACCGCTACTCAAATATTTCTATCTCGTATGGTTTCCAAAATAATTAATGAAATTGAGATATACAAGGTTCTATCCACACAACTGCCAGATAGAACTTTGTGCTTCTGTAAGAGAGCAGGCAAATTAGATAAAATCATGTAATTTTGTTAAATAACTACCGATTTTGAGCCCACATGGCTCATTTTGTTAGTAATTGGACTTTGAAAAAACCAACACTTAAGATTTATGCAGTTTTTGTTAAAAAAGGTCGAAAAACGGTTTTTGAAAAATTTAACAATTCAAAACGAAAGTAATCATTTTCTATATACTTGCCAATGGTGAGTCCGAATCAGAGTCACTATATCTTATATGGTTAACGAGATATCCTACCCCAATTGTTCAAAAATTATCAAAAACACGATTTTTGAGCTTGTTTAGAAGACGCAGAAAATTGTTTTGCTCTTTTCTATTAAATGCATCATTTATTACAGTTCTTTGTCTTCAAAATGAGCTACAAACTGGTCTTGTGTGATTTTTCTTCAAAAAGCCAAAATGATACATGAAAGTATGGAGATGACAACGTGGAGAGAAAATCATATGAGAAACCACATATGATTTTAAACTTTTATGTACATACAATACTAAAGTGGTCATTACTTTCTGAAGAAAAAACACACGACACCAGTTAGTAGCTCATTTTGAAGACAAAGAACAGTACTAAATGTTGCATTCAATAGAAGCAAACCAATTTTGTGCGTCTTCTAAACAACCTCAAAAATCGTGTTTTTGATGTTTTTGATTCGGATCCAAGTATACCAAAAATGACTATTTTCGTTTTGTATTGTTCAATTTTTCCAAAAACCGTTTTTTCGACCTTTTTTCAATAACTGCATAAATCTTAAGTGTTGGTTTTTTTTAAGTCCAATTGCTAACAAACTGAGCCATGTGGGCTCAAAATCGGTGCTTGTTTAACAAAGTTACATGATTATATCTAATTTGCCTGCTCTCCTACAGACACACCAAGTTGAATCTGGCAGTTAGAACTTTGTTTCCCAATTCATGTACCTTATCGTTTAGCAACAAAGTTCTATCGATTTTTTTAAACTTTAATTCCTTATTAACTAGACAATGTATTCTTATTATTTTAGTATCAATGAATTCCTCGCGACAATCAAATGCTTATAATCTAAATAACATTGTGATTAAAATCATTTCATAAAAGTTATACACACGAAATATTCAAACGTAGATTTCTAAGGTTGCGATATTATAAATGAGATTCAAAACAAAAACCCAAGTTTTTTGAAAAATATGTAGACAGCTTGGTGTCGCCTCCTTCCTACAGATCATCATTACAAGGCAGTTTTTTTATTCCAAATATCATTATTGATTGATTAACTACGGAGTTGATAGTGGAGTGTGTTTTGTTCATTTGGCGGATTTTAGAATAAGTGACTTGAACGAGCATAGAGTTGCTGTGGAATTTTTAGTTAAACTGAAGAATGTGGGATGTAAGTTGAATGATGCACAAAAATACAGCATGGATTATGATAGTCAACTTCTGAAATGACGAATTTAATAAACCACCTTAAATTAATTTTTAAAAATTTATTTTTTTTTAATAAAAATTTATGTATTAAACAATCGTCACTTAACTATTAACAACTGTAATCGCAAAAATTTAAATTGTTATGATTTTAATAATAGTAACTCACCAAATCCGTTGCATACATCCCTCCCCCCATAAACACTTTTAGCACTGCCACCTACCATAGCAAACACATTAAGATGCCGAGTGCTACACGACGTAAACAACATCAATTCTTATCTATCGCACTTAAACCCCATCTCACTTTGTCTACGATACACATGGAGTACAAAGAAGATGACGACAATGACGACGCCGACGATATCGGTGAGAGAGGAAGCAGGATGTGATGGGTCTACTCATTTCTCACATTTAACTGATAACTAATAAAAATTCCACAACACGTTTCAATTGAAACCCTGGCAATACGGCAGACATATTAAAATTGTGAAAGGCTCTCGCATGGCAACTGACAAGCATACATCTAACCGCCCCGTCCCGCCTCCCGTGCATGCATATCCTGTGTGAAGGATTGCTCAATAAAGTAGAAGACTTCCTTATATTGATAGCTACATGTCTGTGTGCGACAGTAGCGCAATCGTTGATGGTTGGGGGGTATAGGAGGGTCGGGTGTCTTGTGATTGGATTCCTGGAGTTATAACCCAAAAAGATCTTTTATGAAGATGGTGGTGTGATGAGGGGTGATTCTTTCAATGACTACATGTACAGTTATTAATAATTCTGTTGTGGTGTTAGAAAAGTTTTGTTGTTGTTGTGTGTTTGTTTTTTTTTTTTTCATGCGCCTTTTTGCTGTTTGTTGTTCGATTAAAAGAAAGTCGAAATTGTTGGGAAAAACTTCAGGCATAATACAAAAACAAATACAAAAACAATATCCGCAAGACGGGGCTTATTAAGTATTATTTTACGAGAGCTCATACTCAGCAGCGTTGTCATCTCGCCGTCATCCTTGTAGTCATCGTCGTATTGTAGTATGTAATGTGAATGAAGGACTAAAACATAGATTTTTGCCCGGGTTATTTATTCAATCCATCAAAATTGGATTAAAACTTTTTGCTTATGTTTCCAAGTATTAAATAGAAGCGCAAAAAAGTGGCGGCAGCAGCAGAAACAAAAGCTAAAACAACACCATTGGCAAAGTGTGTATAGAAATCCGAAGAAACAACAAGGGCACAAAGTATGAACTTAATGCGTAAATAATTGGCTAAATTGAAAAAAGAAAAAAAAAAAGTAATGAAGAAAAGGATACAAAATTAAAAGAATATATAGCCAGCACAGTGGGCTAAAAATATTTGAAAAATAATTAGTTTTCCATATACATAACTCAGAAGTTGTACCATGTGCTCCGTCAAACATATTAAAATTTAGGGAAAAACGCCGTTTTTCAAAAGAATCTAATTTGAAATTTTTAGTCTTTTTTCATTATTTTCACAACTGCTTTTTAAAATAAACATTGCAACATTAGAAACCTGATTAAATTATGTGCATTCTAGAAATAACTGTCATAATTGGCCCACATAAATTAAAGTTATGGCCATTTTTCTGAAAATATCATTTTTCAAAAGTATAAAAACCGATTTCGGCAAAATAAAAAAATCGATCATGATGGTCGGCTACAAAATTGGTTCACTTCACTGTCTTATTCAGCTTGCTAATTCTAGATGGTCAAATATTCAAACCTGAAATCATATTGGATCAATTTGGCCAAATCGTACTTAATTTTTAATAGCAATGGAGAAACACAATGCACTGATCTTTATCGGTGCTATTACTGGACATTGCAGGTTTCATAGGTTTCTCAAACATTGTTGACTTTTGCAGACGTTGTAAAGACCCTAATATGGAAGAAACAGTCTTTTATTGCTTCTGCGAGTGTCCAGCGCTTGCGCTTAGACGTAGAAGGAAATTGGGTCATTTCAATTTTGAATCGCTTGACTTACTATTTGGAGTGTATTGTAAATCCATATGGAAGTATATATGTGCATACAAGTGGTTCTTTTAGACTTTCTTTTATAAAGCTCTTATTGTCGGATATGCAATGGGCCCATTTTCGAGGCCTTAGTTAATGATGACAACATGGTCATCCCGGATCTAACCTAACTTAACCTATGCAAAATAAACTTTAAAGACCCTGTTCTGGAAATCGCAAAGCTTATGTCAGCATTGTCAGTAGATAAGCCGACTACCACTGAGACCATTCTTTTGGTTCATTTTTATTCCTCTTTTTAGTGGCTGCATTGATATTCACTATGTCGCGCGATGCGAGGAGAATCGCTCTATCGCAAGTAGCGTTTTCGCCAGCGTAATCGCTAGCGACAGAGTGTTTATGATCTAGCAGAATTATAAGTGATTGAATAAATACTAGACACGATTTCCTCCAAAAATCAAAAAAGTGAGCTGAGAATTTTTTTAAATTTTTTGGACGTCATTTAAAGGTCCGACATCGCGTTTAATGCAAAAGTTTGAGTTGATGCGGTTTTTATTTTCTTACAACTTCAAAAATGCTTGGAATGATTTGTGCAATACATCAAATTTTTCGCCTTGAATTTCATAAAAATACCTCGAACATGAAATCAATCACTTTCATATTATTTGTTAGATAAAATACTCATAAAAACGTATTTTCGAAAACTCATCCTTCTCTAAAACTCGAAAACTACATTTTGGATAAAACTTGTGGAAGAATTTTTTTGATCCTCTTAACCCATTATATTCTGTTTTCATAGGTCTTTTTAACCGCTTTTTCAAAAAAAAAAAAAAAAAAAAAAAAAAAAAAACGTGGTTATAATGGGTTAAAATGTTCCTAAAAATATTTAATGGAAAATTCTTTTTCTTCTTAAAATTTTTGAATAATACCTAAAATTAGCTGCAATAGGCAGTCTGAGAAAAATTCCCCGGGAATATTGATTCACGATAACTGCCTATTGCAATTTGAGAAAAATTCCCCGGGAAAATTGATTCACGATAACCGCCCCTATTGCAGTTTGAGAAAAAGTCCACGGGAATATTGATTCACGATAACCCCCATAATAAAAATATGTAGTTATTTCAAATAAAATTCCAGCGACTCGCTACTCTCTTTCAAAAAATTTTTGGTTGTTAATTCTCGTTGCTCTTGTCAGTCTAAATCACTCGGAATCGCCCAAATTCATATTTATAGCTGTTTCACTTCTTGTTATGCCGCTATTGTTGTTTTCTGGTCTCATTGAGATGCCTAAATGTACTTTAGGATCTTAGTCGGGTAAATATCTGAAAAAAGAAGGAGCCAAATATGTTAAATCTGGTTTTTGCAAGTGCAGGATACTGACAAATGTAATGCTGACTGTCTTCTTCTACGTCTTTTTCTAACAGCTGTTTTCTTTATATAAAGATCTATTGGTAAAACATTTAGTATTTACTTCTAATGCTTCTGTTGGAGTAATCCTCACATCCTAAGACATTCTTAGCAGGGCCAACCAATTCCTTTACACTGCTTTGTATTTTAAGGTATGACTATTGGATATGCCGTATATATCCAAAGAATTACCAATGAATTGCAAAGGATCCATTTAAAAATTAGTGCAACCAAGACGAAAAGCTTGAAAACTAACCTATCCAGAAATGACTTCACTGCTGGTAAAGATGACATTGAAAACATTAATAGCTTCATGTATTACGCAGAATTACCTCCATGAATTGGGGGGCAATAGAGGATATCAACTTAATAATCTCAAAAGCGAGAGATGCGTTTGCTCAACTGAACAAAATATGGTCACCCTCCGGAAGTTTGCATTTTTGACTCAAATAAGAAATCAAATTTGATGTATTGTTGCAAAACGTTGCTCTTTAACAGCGTTGAAAGTCTGGTGGCCTTGTTCCATCTCAAGCGCCGAATTACACCAAAATTACAAATGAGATCAATCTATACCAATGGAAATATATATGACATATTTTCCACACTACAAAGTTTTCCCTTGAGTGGAATCCAGAAGGCAATAAAAGTCGTATTAGATAAATATTACCTGAAAAAGATCAGTGGAGAGGAAGACATCGGAAAGAATGAGATGAAATGGAGAAATTTCGTACAATTACTGAATCGTAAATTCCACCACTTTGGCATTGGCATTATTTTAGCAGATTTCCAGCCAGCAGAGAAAAAAGTGATCCCATAAATTTTTGGGTAGTGATATAGTTAAAAAGTCCGGAGGTTTAATCGAAGTCAACTGTGCTGAATTTGACTAAAAGGAAGTAATACAAAACTTTTGACTGATCAGCACAACCAAAGATAAAAAGAAGGGCATTCTGGATTGTGGATACATTCGCAGAACGCATTATTATCAGCTCTAGGCTGAAACTCTTCTAAAATTTGGCTTTTCTTTAAGGGTCAAAAGAAATCATCATATTAGTCATGCTTTTGTAATCTTTTCATATTTCCGAGTTGATTACTATACTTCTGTTTTCTTTTTAATGTTTTCACCAAAGTATAGTTTTTATATCCTTTTTCCAATAAAACGCTTTATAAAGGAAGTTGAGCATAATTTAGCACAATTTCGTATTATATATTTTTTCTTTCATTATGCTACAAAATCAGCAAGAAGTGGTTGCCACTCATTACCTACAGCTCCACTTATTTTCTACGACTTTCATGGATTTTTTTATTCATCTTCTTTTTTTTCTTCCTTTTGCTATGCGGATTTTATTTCCTGTTTTGTTAGGAAAATATTTTTTCTTAAATATTTACAAACTGCTAATGGATTTCTTTGTTGCAAAAAAATATCAAATAAAAATGGGGCTCGAAATGAAAAAAAAAAACTCTCAGAAAATACATTTTAATAAAAATAACAACAACAACAATTTCGAAATTATTACAATAATAATAATAATAAACATAAAACTGAATAAAAGAGCAGAGGACAATACAGGACGCCACAGCGCACAAGAAACATCTGAGTGGTGAAATGAAAAAGAAAGAAGTTCCTTGATTAACCGTACAAAATCGTTACTTTTATTTTGTATTTTGTGCGGTAGTTTATAATAACAAGCCAGCCAGCCAGCCCGCTAGCCAGTCAGTCAGTTACTACCATTAAAAGTATAACAAAACAACAAATAAGGATTAAGTACAAGAACAACAATGTACTGTAAGGACTATGCTCACTACGTAAGTGATTGTGGGAGGAAAAGTAGACAATCTGCCCAACATTGCTGGAAGGTCGTTAGCTTTACAAACTTCCTGTTTGAAGAGAAACTCGAGTCTTAAAAGTGGTGGAGGGACTATGTTCGTTCAGGTTAGTCCTGTGCTTTTTGCGCTTTTTTTGTAATACAACATTTTATAACTTTATTACTTGCGCTTATTTTGACTTCTAGTGTCGTAAATATGGTCGGCATTAAATTGTGTCAACACTAGGGTAGTCGGCTGGTCATTGGCAGTAGTCGTCGGTTAATAAACGGAAGTTTAGAATCTTTTGTGTCTTAAGCGAAAATGTTTTATAAATTTTTTGAGATTTGCTTAAATGAACATAATTGTTGCTTATTTTTGAGTTTGTATTTTTATTGACCTCTAAACTAAACAAATTCTTATCTTTCAGTACAGCTGTGGTCCGAAAATCAAAAAAGCTGTCCAAAATTCGAAAAATGACAATGACATTGGTATGTCATTGGAATTAAGCAGTTTGCACTCACTTCGAAGGAAGCATTTTATATTTTATAATGATGAGAACGTTGTAGTCTGCCAAATGAAAGACAGAAATGAGGGTGGCTTTTTGATTCATATTCATTTTCATATAACATGTTCTTCCTTCATAGTTGACCCACTCTTCATACCCAAAAAATCATTCTTAGGTGAGGCGCCAGACAAACTTGCGTATGCAAACTATGAGAACCGAGAACTGAGCTCAGATCTCTTTAGGAAGGACCCCAAGTAGCAAAAAAGTGGATGTTACTAGGATCAAGATGCTGCCAAATGCGCCCATGTTTTTCACTTAAATTTTTGAATAATTTGTTGTTTCCATCTAAAAATATCTGAATTTCAAGATCTTATATACCATGCCGACAATTTCCAGTAAATTTGGAACTTATTGATTTTTCTCAGACAAAAAAAAAAGCTCTTTACATGGCAAACTACTCTGTAGGATCGGAGGAGACATTTTTCTTAATAGTCCAATCTTTGGTCTAGTTATTTTGTCCATAAGGGACTGCACCTAAAACTAGAATCAATTTACGTAAATTATCAATTGGAATAAAAATAGTCCAAATTTTATGCATAATCCGTTATTAGTACCAAAAGTGGTCCAATTTTATAACGGACGTGTCAGTGAAATAATAACGTTATTGACTACGTTTTGACTTTTTTGTGTAAAATATTTGTATATAATTAAATTCTTTGAAATTTATATAGTAAATAAAATAAATTGGCCTTTTTCTGGTCTCAGTGTAATGCATAAGGAGACAATTGAATCAGTCATTTTTAAAAGGGAATATGTGACAAAATTCTTACTTACACAGAGAAAACAACATTGTTAAAAGTGGCAGAAACGTGGTTATTTTAACAACATTGCGACCCAAATTTTGAGCATGGCTCATTCGTAGCAGTTTTAGCAACGCGCGTTGCTAAATGAAATACAAAAAAATATATATTTTTTTCATTCTAATTTTTTCCTGTTAACAACAATGAAACTGAATATTATTTTCTGCTTTAGTTTTCAATTCTTGCTTTAAATAAATATTTTTTTGTTTGGTATTGGGGAGATTTGAACATGGAACCTGCCGTATTATAGATGCGGACACATATTACGGGCAGTTTCTGTTAATTTTAATATATATTTTCTTTCCGTGTAGGCAACAATCTACAAACACACATCATTTTATATGATAAGTGAGTGAGGGTGAGATTGAAAAAATCTTAACACTCGTTTTACCTAATAACTTTTTTTGGGTGTAAAATTTAAAAATCTCTTTGATCTAGTTATATTTGAAAAATATGTCAGTTATTATTTTTAATGACAAACATGTTGATTTGTAGTGAGTTTGATCAAAATGAGTGAAGAAAACGAAGTACGTCTTGAAATTATTAAAAATTGAAAATTGATTTTTTTTTAATTGAACTTTTTTTTAGTCATATATTTTCAAAGATCGATTTACATATAAATCTATCAATGCATTTTTCTAACACATAATTATGACAAATCAAGGAACGGATTAAAAACACGGCTATAGTGACATATGATATGCTCGAAAGAGTTGTCGAAAATTGGATCCACAAAATTAACTATTTAAGAGCTATTCGTGGGCAACATTTGAACGAAAAAATTTTTAAACATTGAGTTGTTTGAATCGAACTATCATTCCAAATAAAGTAGGAAGCTCTTATTGGATCACCCGTTATATTCCAAATAAAGTTACATTGACCTTTTTCCAAATTTGAAAAAAAACTAGTAAGGGTGTAAACTTTGACCCGGCCAAACAATAAATACCCTACACTGCAGTAATTTGGCAATTTTGCTTATATGGGAGGTGCCACGCCCTCTTGTCCGAGTTCACCCAGTTTTTGGTCAGAGCTTGAATTTATAGTTCTTAGTAAAATTTGGTTCGATTAACTAAAAAATCGTTGTTGAGGCTTTTGCTTATATGGGAGGTGCCACGCCCTATTGTCCGAGTTCGTCTAGTTTCAGCTCAAAGCGTGTATTTATAGTCCTTATTATTTGAGTGAATATTAGTGAGATTATCTCAAAAAAATCTTTCAGTACATCATTTTGAAACTTTTGCTTACATGGGAGGTGCCACGCCCTCTTGTGCAAATTCGCCCAGTTATACAACTATACCAAATATCAATAAATAACACAAACAACCATTATGATATATCAAAACGTATTAACACACAAACAAAACTGGCAAAAGTCGGCTTCGTAGCCGGGCAAGGCTGGTGCAGTGGTAACGACTTCTGCTACCAACCTGGAGATCCTTGATTCGACTCCCGCCCAGACCAAAAAACACAAAAAGTTTTCAAACTTGCAATTTTTCGATTATAATTAATTTAGTAAAATAAATATAATTATAATTACAACAAAAATAGTCTAATGAGTCTTTGTGGCGAAAGACGAAACATATGTCACTATAGCCGTGTTTTTAATCCGTTCCTTGATTTGTCATAATTATGTGTTAGAAAAATGCATTGATAGATTTATATGTAAATCGATCTTTGCAAATATATGACTAAAAAAAAGTTCAATTAAAAAATCAATTTTCAATATATAAAAAATGTCATTAAGTAACACACTTAAAAATTTATTAAAAATTTTCAAAAAAATCCAAATTGGACTTACAACAAATTGGCCAAAGAATTGAAGGTCTGCCATCAAACTGTTTCCAATGTTATGTTGCATGTTTGGTTTTGGCAGCAATTTGAAAGTGCAGGATTAGAAGTAGAATACCTTTAAGCTTTCACGATTTACCAGAATGGGGTGCTCACGTTCTAAGTTACTTACATTTGCCCACGAATATTGGCCTACGACGACAAAAAATTGTTTTTTTTTTTTGTGTCTTTCGAACAAGCCACACAACCTAGTACAATAATCTTTTGACCACATTTAACTTTGAAATAAACTAAAACTCGTTCAAGGCAAAGTGTCAACCAAGGATTGCGTTCTCTTGTGTTAACTTGTAAACACCTTGCAATTCCATTAGGAAAATTAATGAAAACAAAATGGCTTGCAAGTGTATAGAAAATATATCTGCATTTTTAGAACATGCTAAAAACTTTTGTGTGCCAACACAGGAAACTTTCCAAAGTGTTGATCTCAGGGAATGGCAAAACTTGAGCTCTGGTGTTATTTGCTTATAATCCATGGGTAGAAAGGGTTGGAACTTTGAACTAAATGCACGCGGGTCAAAGAGTTATTTCGCTGCAGTATGGGTCAAACAGAGGTGCAACCCAACCTGGTATTAACTGTGATAACACCAGACATATGTAAACGGGACCAAAACCAACATATTTCGTATGTTCAGCTGTGGGGAAGCAGGAGTAAAGCTATTATGTTAGCAAAAACCTGCGAGGCGACAATAGAAATGAGTGAATGTTGCTCACCGAAAGATTGGTAATTGCTGGAACTACAAAATACACGTACAGGAAAATCATATTACCTTGTTATATGCAGATGTCCCGATAAATTCAAAATAAAGCGTCCAATGGCATGATGTGCGTCAAACCTGGTTACTCGGTGCGTCAAATAAACACCAAAGCGCTACCAACTGCAAAGGTCATTCGATCGTCCAAGCTCGCAAAATCCTGCTTTTTGGCAGCAATCAGATCACAAATTAGGATGCGTGTGGGGCGAGTAATGATACCAGTTTCCAATCATGATTAATTTGCTTAATGTTTAGGCGTGTAGGTGAAAAACAAGGGAAAAAAAAACAATTCATCTGCAAATTGTCACTTGTAATGTACGGCCATCATTGTTTTGATAAACGTCAAATGCCATATGAAGAGAGGGATATTTTAAGTACGGTATTACCAGGTCAGAGAAAAAAGTAGGAATTGTGTATTAGTATTGGGTTTGGAACTAGGAAAACGATATGCGTGTTACCAATTTTGGCAATGTTAAGCGATGATAAGAGTTTTCCGATGAGTTAAGCAATTTGGTAGTTCGGGAAAATTAAGAGAAAGCGTTTCGAGTGTAGTCGATTTTTAATGTTGGGGTGTGGGTGTAAGTCATATGTAGGAGCTATGTAATGTACTAAGCGGTTCTTTTTGTTGCTGCTGAGCTTCTAGAAATTTTGAGTTGACGACAGACTTGTGTCGCGGTAAAATGTTTAAAAGTAAAACCACCGCCGGATGGAAAAGTCGTGTTGCTGCGCAAGTTTATTTAAAAATTAAAATTTTGTTTTTGAAAATTTTAAAGTGTTTGTAAAGTACAGTTGATTCAGCCCGCGGCAAAATTTTATTAAATTTATTTAAAAAAATAATTAGCAACAATTTAATTTCGGGTCGACAGTGTTTAAAATTAGAGGAAACAAGAAGAAGGTAAAATTTTTTTAGAAATTTTAGATTTTGTAGTGAAAAGGCAGTGATAGATTTTTACTTAGTTTAGGAATTCCTGTGGTGTACTTTGTGCAAAGAAAACGGCCTTAATAGCATCAGCAGCAGCAGCAAAGATACCCCTTTACAGTAAACGACAGGAGAACAAAATAAGCGTAAGTCAGATGCCTGACGATAGCCAGAGAATTAGGAATTTTAATTTTGTGTTTCCCGGATAGTGTGGCTGGCGTATGAGGACAAGGAACCGGCGGTGGAAAGAATTTGATAAGCAAATCCTCAACAAAAAAGATAAGTCAGCTACAGTTTTATTTTAGTATTCCGTATATATATTTGCCAGCGTTTTTTCTACCGGGGTAGATGAAAAACTAATCTCGTGAATGCAAGAAATTTGGTTGGGGTCTTGGGTGGAAAAAGGAATGTTCCAAAATACGTGAAGTGTGAACCTATGATCGGTTACATGTAGTGAGAGAACTGCAAGAATATACGGGCTGGTATAAACACAGGGTTCCTGCGGAGTATTTATTTTTCATTTTAAGTTTAGTTTTAAGATTATTTTAATCGTATAAATTAAGGTTGCGTTTTATAGTCTCGGTTAAAATTGAAAAAAATGTCGGTATTCTATATAAAATTTTTGCGTTTGTAAAGGGAAATGGCGGATGTTCGGTAATTTTCGCGGTCGTTTAATCGTGGCCATTTTAAATTTTAGGCACGCATATCTTCATCCCAAAGAGCTCTCTAGGGTGGCGTAAAAATTATATGTTCGAAAAGTGACCGACATTTTCGTTTCAAAGTCGGTAAAAGAAAGAAAATTTATTTTAAAAAAATCGAATAACCCATTTTTCCCTGTTTTTTTTTTTGTTCAAAATTATATTTTGTTTTATTTCACATATTTATTGAATTTCGTTGGTGATATACCATTTACATTACATGCATGTTTAAATTATTTAATTATTTTGATGATATTATTTTTTCTTTTTAATAACCTATACTATTACATGATTTATTTCAGTGAAGTCAGATTTATTCTAGATATTTTGTCCTAAGAATTTTTTGTAATTATTTTTGAGCAATTTTTGCTGAATTACTTTTCTAGTGAAGAGTGTGTTAGGGCCTATGATATAGTTTTTTTTTTTTTTTGTTTTGCATTGTTTAATACGGATGCTTCCGTTTATCAAAATTTCATTAATAAAATTAATTTTGTGAATTTTTAATAATTTAAAATGAGACGTTAATTTAATTCGGAAGGGAGGGGATATGCAGTGGTCGATGATGATGGTGGATAAGTGAGGTGAATTATGGTTGGTTGTGGGTGTTCGTGGGTATCATCAAGAAATTTTAAAGAGGTGATACAGGATGGGCGGGTGCGAAGGAAGGTTACCATCTTTTTCCTAGGTTTCGTGATCTTTAATTCTGTGGGTTTTTCTTTTGGGTTTTGTTTTGGGAGATCGATAGTTGGGGGTTTTTTTTTTTTGGTTTGCACCGGTACATTTTTTATTTTTCAAATTTCACTTCCGCCGGAAGTGAAATTTATTGTTAGCTCCCTCGACCTAACGCGGCGGGTTGAGAACCCCCTGAAAGTCCAGAGTTAGCCGTGGTGGACCCGCGTTAGGTACGATACCTATGGGGACTTATAACAGTTATTAAACAGTTTCAGGAGGATTTGACCATCGATAAGAAACCAGGTTCGGGAAGAAAACAAGGACCACATGATATTGGGCAAGCCTAGAAAATTGAAATCATATTGAAAAGATCTCCAAAGACACGTGCTAGAAAAGCTGCCCTGTTAGCCCAGTGCTCTGACTATTCGGTGCGTAAAGTTAAAGCCAATGCAAGTTTGAAAACAAACAAAGTACAAAAAGTTCCCGACAGGAATGCTGCAAAGTTTAGATGCCAAAAGTATGGCTCGGAAATTAAAATCGAATTTTATACAAAAATATTCATGTTGTATAATGGACGACGAAACGTATGTACTGGCAGATTTTACGCAGCTTCCGGGTCAAAATTTTTATGTTGCTGATGCTCGAGGAAATGTCGAAGAACAATTAAGAATCCGAAAGCAGACAAAATTTCCTAAAAAATTCCTGGTATGGCAAGCTATATGCAGTTGCGGCAAAAGAAGCAAGTCCTTTGTTACAGTGTGCTCAATAAATACCGAAATATGCATCAAAGAATGTTTGAAAAAAAGATTTCTTCCTTTCATAAGAAAGCACAATGTATCCACATATTATTGGCTCGATTTGGCATCATTTCACTAAGGCAAGAAAGCTGTGGAGTGGTACCAAAGTAATAACATAGCTTTTGTACCAAGAGAAATCAATCCTCCAAATTGTCCAGAGCTAAGACCGTGGAAAGGCATTTGGCTCTCGTGAAAAGAAACTTAAAAAGCACAAAAAAGGTGTCCCAAAATATCGAAGATTTTAAAAGGAGATGGGCAAACTGTTCCAAAAAGGTGTCTGAATCAACTATCAAATCTCTAATGGAAGGCTTACCGAAAAAGGTCCACGAGTTCATAAATAGGGATTAGAACTATAAAAGTTATATTGGGTGTACAACTTAAAAACCGGAATTTGACGGTGGATGTCCGTACTAACAAATATCGTGAAAGCTCGAAGGTGCATCTGACAGCTGTCAAAATCAGTCAACAAAACAATTTTATCTTGTATGCATCATTATTATTTTTCACGATGAATAACTTCGAATATTGGAGAAAAAGACAGCATTTACGGGAGGTTCTGTTGGGTCATTTTTTTGCAAAGAAAACTGCTGCGGAAAGTCATAGTTTGCTTTTGAATGGTTTGAACGCTTCAAAAGTGCCGATTTTGACATCAAAGACAAAGAACGCCCAGGACAGCCAAAAAAAACACAAGACGAGCTTGCCAAATCGTTGGGAGTGACTCAGCAAGCCATTTCGAAACGTTTGAAAGCCGCCGGATACATTCAGAAGCAAGGTAAGGTCCCCTATGAGTTGAAGCCGAGAGACGTTGAACGGCGTTTCTGTATGTCTGAAATGCTGCTTGAGCGCCATAAAAACAAATCATTTTTGCATCGGATTGTGACTGGGGATGAAAAATGGATCCATTATGACAATCCCAAGCGCAAAAAGTCATACGTGAAACCCGGCCAACCAGCCAAATCAACCTCGAAGCCAAATATCCATGGCGCCAAGGTTATGCTGTGTATTTGGTGGGATCAGAAGGGGCTGTTATATTATGAGTTGTTGAAATCGGGCCAGACAATCACAGGTGACCTGTACCGAACACAATTAATACGTTTGAAGCGTGTCATCATCGAAAAACGCCCGGAAAATGCGACCAGACACGAAGCAATAATTTTTCATCATGACAACGCTCGGCCGCATGTTGCAAGACCCGTGAAAAACTATTTGGAAAATAGTGGATGGGAAGTTTTGGCTCACCCGCCTTATAGTCCGGACATTGCTCCGCCTGACTTTCATTTTTTTCGCTCGATGCAAAACGCCCTCACCGGAATACGCTTCACATCAGAGCAAGGCATCCGAAATTGGATAGATTCATTTTTGGCCGCCAAGCCGGCGCAATTTTTTTGGGATGGAATTCATAAATTGCCTGAAAGTTGGGGAAATGTTGTATCTTCCAATGGACAATACTTTGAAAAAAATATATTGTAACATTTTTCCACAATAAAGCATCAAATTTCGCTTAAAAATTCCGGTTTTTAAGTTGTACACCCAATATTTTTCTGTAATTTGTAAAATATTATCAATTAAATAAAAAAAAATCAAAACTCTAAGGTCAATATTATATGTAATATTATATATGTTAAGATTTTTTCGATCTCACTCCTTAGAACTTTATATGTGATTGGACCAGAATTTAGACTAGTCAGTTTCTCCCATGGAGTAGTTTGCAAATAAGTTTCGTGGTCCTGCAGGGTACTTTATTCGGTTTGTGCGTAACCAAGTATAAACTAACAAAATCGCCTTAACCAAGCAAATAGAAATGGTTTATAAATAAACAGATTAATGCGAAAAAGTGAATGGAAAACCTTATCCTCTTGCCAATAACCATACAAACAATCATTCGATTTTAATATAATTTCGTATCAGTATTGCTGTTTCGGTAGGGGTGATGCGTTTGAAAAATATTTGGAACATACTGGTTTCGTCGAGTTTTTATTTTCGAATTTTTCCAATAATTTTTGACATATTGATGTTACTTGAACATTTTGTTATATTTTTAAATACTTTTTCGTCTTTTTTCAATAATTTCGGTACTTTTGGATGATTTTGTGAAAAATGCTTCTTCTGTCACTACACGAAAAGAAAAGTTTTATAATTTTTGTTTAAAAATTAGTGAACTTTTGTCAGTGTTCGTTCATTTTACATATTTATTAAAAGCTACCAAAAAATTTCATAAAATTTTCAAAATTGCTTAAAGGAATTATTTCAATATAAACATACATAGTAAAAATTATCAAACACGATAGTAAAAATTATTAACCCTTTCAGGACCGTAAGGAATTGGGAGCTTATGCAACCATGTTAGCTATTTATAATGGTCTATTGGGCGTCCAAAAAACATATTTAAAAAAAAAAATTCAAAAAATGTTAAAGGTTTTTCTGGAATTTTCTGGGACATATGTGTCCATATGGTCGTTAAGGGTCACTTTTTCCCCATACATTTTTATATGGGGAAAATATGTCCTTATTTCAAAGGGTGATAACTCGGAAAGTAAGGGCCCAATTGAAAAAATTTAAAGGTATGGTTTGATAGGTAAGATTAGGGCTATTTGATGCCATCAAAAGAATTGAAATAAAACATCTCCTGGAACTACACCGCAAGATTGAAAACAGCGCTTTCTCAGCTTCAAGCACGGATATCTCAAAATCCTGAAGCATATTTGCAAATCTGGCTTCGGACTCGAATTCAGTGTCAAAAAGTACGTTACAGTAAATATGTCTACTAACAGGATCATTAAATTTTTTTATTTTGATTGCCTGTGAAATTGGTAAAATTGTAGTACAAAAGTGAGTTGAAAAGTTACCCTTTACGACCATAGGGACTCGAATTCAGTGTCAAAAAGTACGTTACAGTAAATATGTCTACTAACAGGATCATTAAATTTTTTTATTTTGATTGCCTGTGAAATTGGTAAAATTGTAGTACAAAAGTGAGTTGAAAAGTTACCCTTTACGACCATAGGTGTCCCATTTTGATTTTTAGGATTTATCAATATACTAAACTTAAATAATGGTTCAATTAATGTATACAACAACAATTTATTTACATGTCAACAATTATTTCACACTATAATATGATTAAAAACAATTAAACACCTTTAAATTCTGCTGTAAAGTCTATCAATAGTTCACCACACAAACTGGCACATTAGAATGATCATACAAAAATAACGGTGCTTCTGATGGTGTTGCCAGATTTAATAGGAATGAAGGAAGCGTTTAGGAACTGATAAATGTCAAAATTACATTCATCGGTTTCTTACTTATTTAAATATAATTATTTTTGCCTCGGGACACATATGTCCCTATGGTCCTGAAAGGATTAAACAGGAATAAATTTTTTTTTTATTTTTATTTTTCAAATAATTTATATAAAAAAAGAGAAACAATTAAAATTAAAAAAAAACTTACTTTGAAAAAATACTTTTTTTTCTGGTTATAGCATTTGGGGAGATTTGAACCAGGAGAACCTGGTGGAGATATACTTACTTAAAAAACAAAACTGCATCGAATTTAGAGGCCGAAAAAAAAATGGGTTTTTTCCTTAAAAATCTTTCAATATTAGCTTCCAAACTGGGTGCGGTCATTCGAACTTTTTTTTTTTGTATGTGGGTCGATTCTATCTAATGTACACTAGAGCGCCCATATGTGCAAAATTCTGATTTTGTTTGCTCTCCGTCCATTTCCTGAAATTAGAGGTCAAAAAAATAAGATCTCAAAAAAAAAATTTGGAATCGGTAGTGGAAAAAACCCAGCCGGTTTTCGATCAAAGGTCGAAAAATTGACTAAAAAAAGGGAAGTCACTTTGACTGCCCGTTGCTTCAAAACAGTTCATTTTTTCATAATATTTTCAAGACAACTTTTGTAGAGCATGACTAGGTTAACATTATCTTCTTAAAAAGTTTTGGTCCAAAAATTAAATTTGTTGTTGTTTCGGTACAAAAACTTTAATTTTTTAAGAAAATTTTCATGACTTTTTTTTTATAAATTGGTTTTTTGTAAATGTCAAAGGGCGGAATATTTGTTCTGGAACTCCTATATTGTAGAAAATTAAATGTTAATTAATTTAAAGGAAAAATTACGAAAAAATACTAATTTTTAAGAAATGGAGCCCGTTTCAAAGTTAAGAAAAAAAATATATTTTTTTATTTTTTCTTCTTAATTTTTAATTTGGTAGGAATCCTTTTTATTAGTTATATTTCCTAAACTAATTTGGGATTGCTGAACACGAAAATAGCATTTATTTTCGTTTTAGTGCGTTTTTGGGCTGTTCCAGCAGAGATAATCGAAAATTTCGAATTTCGTGCACGCAGCTCAGGAAAAAATTTCAATCAAGTTGTCAAGAACTGCACAAAGATGTGAAATTGCACCTGAGCATTTACTGAATAAGAAAAAAAAGTTTTCAAAATCGGTTCATGGCATGGTTTTTAAAATGAGGTCGAAAAACGGTATTTATAAAAAAACGACTACAAACTAAAACAAAATAAGTCATTTTAGATGTAGTTATTAATGCTGAATTCGAAATTGGACGCGAAATTGCTGTATCACTTATGGTTTGTGAGATATCTTACCCCTAATGTTCAAAAAACACGATTTTTGAGGTTGTGTAGAACACGCACAAAATCGTTTTGGTCTTTTCTATTAAATGTGTCATTTAGTACTGTTCTTCTTCTTCAAAATGAGTTACAGAGTAGTCTTGTATGATTTTTCTTTAAAAAGTTATGACCATTTTAAAATAACATTATAAAAGATATAGTAATATGGCAATTGCTATAGAAAATCCATACATGATTTTTAACTTTCATGATGTCATTTTAAAATGATCATAACTTTTTGAAAAAAAGTCGCACAAACCTATTTTATAGCTCATTTTGAAGGCAAAAAGCAGTTCTAAATGATGCATTTAATAACAACTAGCAATGCATTTTGTTGCATCCAATAAAGTAGCGATTAAAAGAAAAAAATTAGAATACTCATTTTTTTCCAACATTGAGACCGGCTCCATACCTTAAAACTAAATATTTTTGAATAATTTTTTTTTGCTGAATTAATCAACATTTAATCTCATGTAATAAAATAATTCTAGAACATATATTCCGCCCTTTGAAAATTACAAAAAACCAATTTATAGAAAAAAAGTCATGAAAATTTTCTTAAAAAATTAAAGTTTTTGTACCGAAACAACAACAAATTTAATTTTTGGACCAAAACTTTTTAAGAAGATAATGTTAACCTAGTCATGCTCTACAAAAGTTGTCTTGAAAATATTATGAAAAAATGAACTGTTTTGAAGCAACGGGTAGTCAAAGTGACTTCCCTTTTTTTAGTCAATTTTTCGACCTTTGATCGAAAACCGGCTGGGTTTTTTCCACTACCGATTCCAAATTTTTTTTTGAGATCTTATTTTTTTGACCTCTAATTTCAGGAAATGGACGGGGAGCAAACAAATTCTCAACTTTGCACATTTCATATATCTTGTGGGCGCTCTAATGTACACTGTACATTATACAGACTTTGTTACCATTTTTTCTGCATTATTGTCTTTGCATTTCTTACGTATAAAATTTATAGCATTCAGCATTTTATTGTTGTAACAACAAAATTTTTAAACACTTTATGGTATTCAGCACAACTGACACTGTACCTTTTGTGTCGCCACTACCAACGTGCACCACCCGCTCGCTCTAGTTTGGACATTTACCACTACTTCTCCACGATATAAACGTGTGAACTAAGGAAATTCCACCTCAGGGTGCAGTTCATATAAAGACGCAGTCATTTTCCACTTTTCCCATAGAAATAGTTCAGTGACATTGATTCCTTTGTTGACAGTAAAAGGTTTTCACCATTTTGTTTCTTTTGTATTTCCTTTTTGTAATTTTTACGATATCCTTTCGTTAAAATTCAGCAAAAAAAAGCTCACACACAAAGTCCTTCTTTACTTGGTTTCCTTCACAAATCTTGTAAGATTTTTTTACTGTTTTTACTTTTATTTTTTTTTTTATTTTTTAGTTTTAGTTGTTGTTATTTGTGGTTTTTTGTTGTTTCTGCTGCTGCTGCTACTCGCATTATATTACTTGAACAAAGTGTCAGAAAATCAGGAAAGCATCATTGCATGGCTCGCTCGCATTACACGCAAAGTCATTTTATTTGTTCGTCCTTTGGTTTTACTCCTTTTTATTGCAATTTTGATTAAATTTCCCAGGACTCAGGGAGATTGAACGTCTTAGCTTGTCTTGTGCCGAGCGAGCGAGGTCAATCTTGCACGACTTAAGTTGACTTGATATTTTTTTTTCTTTGTGTTTTTTTTTTTTGTTTTTTTCCTTTCATTGCTGTTACTCTATTTTTAAAGTAAATCCTTTAGATTTTTTATTATTTTTTCCTTGTTTTATTAGTGTGTTTGCGTGTGGTTGGCAATCATTGCATTTTTGTTAGTGATTCTGTTGCTTTTGGTTTGTGAAAGAAATGCCAGGGATACTATTCCGTACTTATTATATTTTATGGTGCTGCAATTGTCGTTGTAGCAACGCGACACACTTCAAGTGTATAAAAGGACTTTGAAGAGATTATCTTGTGTCGACAAGATTTCTGAGAAGGAATTACATTTAAAAATTATCCTTTGTGAACCGTGCAAGTTAAGGAAATTGTGGAAAATCATTGAAAGCCATTAATTGAGATCTTTCCCTGTCTTAAGCATAAAAAATTTAAATGTCTTATTTAAATATATAACTTCGTTAAAACTCCTTTTGTGTTTCTTATGTATTTGTGTATTTCCTTATGTTGCGAAATTCGACTTTGCTTACTTCTCACAAGGAAATAATGCCTACTCAGCTTTATGGATCCATAATAATAATTTCTAAAGTTAAAAGAAAGTGAGTTTTTGAATGAGGTATACAGTGGCATACAAAACTCAGTACATGTTTGAAAGTGGTCTATTAACATGCCCATAAAACCGTTAACACCAAAGCAAATGGTTTGCATTTTTCAGAGTTTTTTTCTATTTACTGAGCTATTAGATGATATCAATTTGAGTGTGGAAATTTATAACGTAAAAATTTTTTTTTATAAAAAACCTCACTAACTCGATTTTTTCGAATATAAAGAGTGTGTCGAAAAAAACTTATACACACTTTTTCTGCCATAACTTATCACGTTAGCTTTCAAAAATGTATAAGATACTATATTTATACAAACTATTCATTTTCAACTGTTATTTCTTTCAAAATGGACAGCGAAATAAAAGTACGTGGAAAAATAATTAAAACTTTTCAAAAAAATCCATTGTGGACTTTCCAAAAAAAATAGCATCAGATCTCAAGGTTCATCGTCACACTTTTTCAAAAGCCATTAAATAGTATAAAGAAGACTTAAACATTGCACGAAAACCTGGATCAGAGAGAAGAAAAGGTCCAACAAATATTAGTAAGGCAAAAGATGTCGAAAAACTCTTTCGAAGAGCTCCGAACATTTCTGTCAGAAAAGCAGCTCGTGTAGTAAAATACTCTAATTCTTTTTTGCGCAGAACCAAAGCTAATGCTGGGCCGAAGTCGTATAAAGTTCAGAAAGTTCCAGATCGCAATACGGTAAAGAATTTAGAAGCAAAAAACGAGCTTAAAGATTGAGGTCTTATTTTATAAAAAAATGTACGTGCTGTGTGATGGATGATGAAACCTATATTCTGGCAGACTATTCACAACTTCCGGTTTAAGATTTTTATGTGGCTGATGGACGAGGTAATATTCAGTAACAATACCGGACAAAAATCAAACAAAATTCCCTAAGAAGTTTCTTGTGTGGCAAGTCATTTGCAGTTGGGGCAAGAGAAGCCAAGCATTTCTGACATCAGGAACGATAAATACAGAAATGTATATTAAGGAGTATTTTCAAAAACGGTTTTTGCCTTTCCTAAAACTGCACAGAGTGCCTACATATTTCTGGCCCGATTTAGCATCATGCCACTGTTAAAAAAAGGCCTTTGAGTGGAATGCAAATAATAATGTAAATTTTGTACCACGGGAGGCAAACCCACCCAACTGTCCAGAACTCCGGCCTGTGGAGAGATATTGGGTGCTCGTGAAAAGGGAATTGAAGAACACAGGAAAGATATCCCAGGACATGTCTGACTTCAAGCGTAAATGGACCGGCTCCTCCCAAAAGGGAACAGAAATAACTATAAAATCGTTAATGACAGGATTCCCGGAAAAGGTGGATAGATTTATAAATTCCTATTCACATTCCAATATTTAAACGTTTAATGAATTTCTATAATAAATTAATAAATTCACATATTTTTAAGAATTTTAACATTGAACGGTATAAGTTTTATTTAACTTATAGGTTTTTTCGACACACTCTTTATGATTTTGGTAGAAAATACACTTGTTGTTAAATATTTTTAGTTTGGTCAGGACGACGTTGATTTTTTTTTAAAGTTTGAAGTAGATTGGAATATTTCTAGCCAATATGTATATCAATAATTCGTCTTTCTCCTTAGTAACGTGCCACACTATGATAAGCTTAATATTATTCATATTATTTTGCAATTTTGCAGAGTGTCAAAGTAGTGTTCTTGCGAAAAATCGGTGCAATATTATTTTGTCAAAAATAAATTTTTTTTAATTTTTGTTTCGGATTCTTGTAGCATTTTCAAAATGGCAGCTATTTTTTGAAAAATCTTAAAAGTTGATTTTCTCAAAATAATATTTTTTTTTTTTTTTATTTTTTTTTTTTTACAGTAAGGTAGATGAAAAACAAACGTTTTGGAGAAGACTTGTTTTGCGCTAAATGGTTGTGAGAGCCACAGGAAGTTTTTTTTTCTAAAAAGTCGCGTCACAATTTTTTAACTTTATTATGTGCTTTGATTTACACTCATTTCTTAAAAAATATAAGGTAGACAAAAAACCCAATATTTCCTATATAAATCATAGGAATATTGACGGACATGTTTTGAAAAATCTTAAAAATTAATTTTCCCAAAAAAAAATTTTTTTTTTTTTTGTTCTTAACACTTTTTTTACGGAAATCTTTTGCAAGGTGGATGAAAAACGTTCTTTTTCAAAAGATTTCTGTACAAAACAGAACATCTTGTATTTCTATTGGCTAGTCATAAGTATTTATATGTAAGTGGGGACTTTATTTTTTATAATCAAAGGAAATATAAGACATTTTTTCTGAGCCATCATTCTGTTTCAATGGCTTTGTCAAAAAATAAACAATTTTTTTTTTTTTGAAGAAAATGCTACGCATTTTGATTAAAAGAGAAGTTTTAAATTTCAATTTTTAGCTCTGATTGTCCAAACGCAATTCTTGTTTAGTTATGATATTTCAAGGATTGTGACTGGACATCGCGGCTCGGAATAAGAAAACAACTTAAAACTTATTAAAAATGTAGGAAAGTGATTTAATAGATTCTTATATACTTATGTGCGAATAAGAAATTGAGGGGTATGGAAGCAAAGGCGACAATCTCCACTTTGTTCAATTTTGTGAAAACTAACAAAAACGTGTAACTCTAAAGATACACGAATTAAGTATATTGTATATTCTACAATTCTGTAGAATAGAAATCCTCAAAGGAGTTTATGGACAAATTCGATAAGAAATTTGGAGATTGTCGTGTTTGTTTCAATCAAGTGGAAATTGCTAGGTTTGTAATAATCGAACTGCCACACCCCCTTCGATTTCGCTGAAATTAGGTACATGACTTCATTAGTTGTTAAAACTAATAAAAATGGTGAAAAAATAATATTATTTTTGGGCGGAGCTCTAAGAAGTTTTGCTTAAGAAGTTTAACATTCAAAGCAAAGGCAGCAATCTCCAATGGAGTTTGGAGTTGGCAGTTTTCAACCTTAGATATATATTGGATAGAGACGTATTTGGTATTGCAAATTTCACTGATCACATGCTTACATCAAATGCAACTAGATGGCATTCTCAGATGCATTCATGAAAAAAATGGAGATTGTCGACTTTGCTTCTATACCCCTCGATTCATAATTTTTATTTAAAAACAGTACAATCATTTGGGAGAATAAAATGATGTTACCTGGAAAGTTTTGCGAAATTTTTGCAAATGAGTTATTTTATAGATTTCGATGTGCTCGTTTAGAATTTTAACTTTGCTTTTTCGAGTCTTGTTCGCTCGCGCCGCCATATTGGGAAAATCAGTTTTTTACAAATATCTCTTGAACGGTTACATTTAGAGAAAAGTATTGTGGCGCAATATTGTAGCTTATACAATTTTTTATATGTTTACGTACGACTTATTACTCAAGAGATATCCTAATTCAAAATTCGGAAAAAATTATTGTAGTAAATTGTGTATGCCGCTTATGAGTAGGCACAGTGATGTGTTGAGCTTAAAATTACGACAACGAATGAACAGGGAGTCACACATTCAAAGCAAAAACATCTTTTTATAGGGAATTACTTACTTCCAATACAAGCCACATTTTTTTTTTTTTTTTTTTTCACATGACCTATAATTTAGGAGATTTTTTTTTTCAAAAAACCTTAAATTTTAAAAAAAAAAAAAACCGTTTTTACAAAATAGCTCCAAAACGGTTCGTCCTAGAAAAAAAATTGTTCATGCATTTTGTAGAATGTTCAATTCACTATAAAGGTCTCTTTGAACTTTTTTTTCGTCAGACTTACCTTTCATGAGATATCGCGACTTGAAAATCATTCAAAATCGAACATAGTAGGGAGTATACGTGTAGTACAATGTTCAATTTTGAATTATTTTCAAGACGCAATATCTCATGAACGGTAAGTCGGACGAAAAAATAGTTCGAAAATACCCTTATAGGGAATCAAACGTTTTACTAAATACGAGAAAATTTTTTTTTCTAGAACGAAAAGTTTTGGAGATTTTTGAAAAAACGGTTTTTTTCTTAATATTAGGTTTGTTAAAAAAATATCTCCTAAGCTATAGGTCACACGAAAAAAGAACAATATGTGACTTAAATTGCAAGTGCGTCCCTATAAAAAAATATTTTTACTTTAAACGTGTGACTCACCGTTCATGAGTTATCGTAATTTTAAGCTCAAAACATCACTGTGCCTACTCATAAGCGGCATACACAATTTACTAATTTTTTTTCAAATTTTGAATTAAGATATCTAAGTCGTACGTAAACATTTAAAAGGTAATTTTTACATGTTTCAATATTGCGCCACAATATTTTTCTGTAAATTTAACCGTTCAAGAGATATTTGTAATAAACTGATTTTGGACGCCATTTTCTCAATATGGTGGCGCGAGCGAACATGCCTCGAGGTAGCAAAGTTAAAATTATGAAAGAGCACGTCGAAATCTATAAAATAACTCATTTGCAAAAATCCCGCAAAACTTTCCAGGTAAAACTACCAGATGGCTGTACTAAAAGTTTTAAGTTCTTTTTTTTTATCATTACAAATTTAATAAAAATTTTTTCTTTTTGCTAAGCATCACACTTCTTTTAAATACTTTACTAAATAACTTTAAGTTTTCAGATGGAGATCCACATTTTAAAGGATGTCTGCACAGAGTCAACTCCGGTTACGTTATTTATTTTTTATTTTATTATAATTTATTTAAACTAAGGACTGTCCCAAAAAAATTGGCACTTTTGTTTCTTAAGATTCTGATTTGCCTGCTCATGGTATTGGTCGAAATATTGGCGCAATTTTTTCTGCATAACATGGTGATAAAAAAAAATTCAGAACACTTGGTGATAACGCTTTAAACGAAAAAAATGTGTAGAAATCAATAAAAAGTTTGAAAACTGATTTGGTCCACTTTTCTGAATAAAACAGAAGTAAAATATTTAGCTACAGCTAAAAAAAACAGGTGCATCAAAAAGCACTGTCCAAAGTGTTATTTTCAATTACAACTAAATGTAGTTTAATCGACGATAAAACACACGTTAAGGCAGATTTGAAACAGCTGCCGGGACCCAATTTTTATACCTGTACGTCGCACTATAGTTATTTTTGACAAAAAGGTGTACACAAAAATAATTCACTACAAGGACACATTTTCTTTAAAGAAATCAAGCACGAAATTAAAGGTTATACATTCACCTATCTGAAAAGTTTCCCGCTTTTTCCAGCATCTGATCCACAAAATAGTAACACGGATCAAAATTTCTTGAATTTTGAAAAAAACGATTTTTCTGTTTGAAAATGTTAGTCGCATTAAACGCAGGAGTGATATATGAATAAATTTATATGCATTCAATCAAATGAAAAAAGATAAAATCAACTCAAAGTGAAAATGGGCGGTGCTACGCCCTAAAAAGAAATTCGTCATATCTCCGAAACTATTAGACGCAGATAGATAAGATTCGGTATGTTTGTAACAAGCTCAAAGAGAAATAACATTCACTAGGAAAAAGAGCGGTGCCACGCCCCAAAAATATAAAACACTTCATATCTCCGAAACTATTTGACCCATGGGGATGAATTTTGGTTTATATACAAAAGTCATCGGAACAAATAATATCTGCTGAAAAAATATGTGGTGCCATGCCCACAGGCAGAGCTACATAAATAAACTTGTTCCCTATAGAACAGAGTGGTAATTACTCTTTTTATATACACCAAAACTCATCCCTATGGCTCAAATAGTTTCTGTGGTATGATAAGTTTTTTATTTGTAGGGCATGGAACAGCCCATTTTTTCAGTTTTGAAAAAGGTTTTTTAATTTTTTTGACCAGGCCAAAGGTAGTACGTATTCTTGTTTGTATGTATATATCGTCCCTTAGCTTCCAACACAGCTCAAGTCGAAAATTAGCGATTTTGACATTTTAATCTATTTGGTGAAGCTGCTCATTGCGCGTCAAACCATTCGTCACATTATGTATATTTCAGACAATCAGAAGCCGTAATTCAAAAAGTAGTAACAGCGCGCAAGTTGGTTGCCCTCTGAACACCGCCTAAGCACCGCCTGAACACCGTCTCCTGTAAAGTTGCTAAAAATGACTTAGGCGGTGTTGGAAGATAAGGGACGATATTGTCCTGTAACTCCTAGGAGGAGCATAGGGCAAAAATGAAACGTCTCCATTTGTCACGATACATTGCGATGGCTTTTATCTTTTTCCACGACTTCCCCGATTCTTGGATTTTCTTCTCCATGCGGTTCTTGGTTGCCTTGCTAGTTTGTATTCTAAATTGAAATGTGTTTGGCCACGTAGAAAAGCGCTCATTTATTAACTGCACTTAATCGATATTTCAATAAAAATGTTATTCTTAAGTGTTCACCGCCGCACATAGTGAAGAAAAGTGTTTATAAGAAACTTTATTGTTCCGTGTTAAATTTTATCATACGACTTATAGTAGTTGATTATATCGAAAATAATTTAAAAATGTCTATAATTTTTGCAATTGCCATGCCATTAAGGCTTCTGGTTCCAACATTACGAAGATTTGCTTAGTACTATTGATTGTAAGAAATCCGAATTAGACCAGCTATGCAATCTGACGGTATGTTGGGTTCTTGAACACAGCAACTTCATTTGCAATGAAAATGCTGACGAACTTGCTAGGGTCGACAACGGACATAATTTCAGAAACGTAGTAATTGCATTAACAAGGGCCAAAATTGATTCAAAATGTTTTTTTGGGCAAACATAACGACATGTTTTACGTCACAATTAGAATATTCGTCTTCTTATCACACTATGTTTAATTGAACTATTCCACACAATTCGATGCTTATTGACTTTGATCGGCAATTTTCACACTTTTTAGTACTTTTTGACACTTAATGCTGTTTTATAAACTTTCTAAAGCTGTATAAAGTTTCCCCAGTTCCTATGAAATTTCTATAAAAATAATTAAGCAACTCCTACCACTAAGTAGTACAATTATAGGACAATTTCTCGAGAAAACTTTAATACACAATTACATAAAATTGTTACACATTGAATGAATTTCCAGCAGTTTAAAGGATCATATTTCCACAGCTTTAGCATTAAGCAGCGGATGTGCAGCATTAACTTGGTAACTCCTCCCTTTATTTGTAGAAAGACGGGAGTTGCTGCAGTTAAAAAGTAAGTTGGCAATGACATAGCAAGCATGCAATAAAAAAAAGGCACTAAAAATCAAAGGAAAGGACACCATCGTCACAACCACCCCCACAGGATATAAAACCATAGAGCTTTTAGCCATCGTGGCTTACAAAGCGTATGAGTAGAATTTCCGCATTGGTCTTAGCCTGGACTTTAGATTTTTATGGAATTTTTTTGCTGCTATTTTTCTGTTAAATAGAAAAAATGCTAAAAATAAAATTTTTATATCATCGTAGTCGTAGACAACGTTGTCATAGTCATCGTTAGATAACATGAAATTTGCGGAGTGGAACCGAGTTTACGACATTATGTTTCGTTTATGATATCGCGTTGATTCCACACAAGTGTACATGCATCTGTGTGTGTAGGTGTTTGCATGAGCCAACATCAAGGAGTGAACATTTTACAGTTAAACACCTCAATTACACTGCTCCATACAAATCTGACTTTAGGGTGTCTCATAATTTTGTCGATTTTAAATTCGTTATCTTGTGCTCTGAATTATCCTATGAAGCAGTTTCGTGTTGTTGTTCAAACAAATTCTTTAATTTTGTTAACTGAAAGAGATTTACGAATATCTTCCGCAATGATACTTTCATTACGAAACAACTTTATCATTATCTCCTTGACTGCAGGAGCAGTTTGATGTTAGGCTCTGTTTGAAGGAGCAAAATTCAATCAATCACATCACGTTTTCTACGAACATCTTGACATAACTTCAAGGCAGGAGTTGTACGAATTAGTGGTTGGCCAAAGCTCTTTTTTAAATTGAAAACCATTAAAACAGATTTAAACTAGGCTGTTTCGAGATTTAGCTCTAAGTCTTGGCGTAAATCACGATTTATTTGAAATTTGCGTTTATACCTCAACAGAGCTACCGATTTTGGATATTTTCAAACAAGTGTCACCCCATAACATTGGCAATTCGCATCAGAAATCATTAAAAACAAAGTAAATGGAAAATTAATATTAAAGAAAAAGGGAAAAACAACTTTGAATTTCCCGCTTATGATGTTAACCATCAAAAATTAATCTCTTTCGGTCATTGGAAACGGGTAGGATTTTACGTCGAGATTTATAGATGTCATCACAGCTAAATCTCCGGTGGAAATATAGTTTAAGCATTCTTAGTACGGAACAAGTTTAGATTTTAATGATCTCAGATCAAATTTTAACCACTTCATAAATTGCTTTGCTGAAAAATAAAATTTCAAACAGTGTTGGCTAGAGGTTTTTTCCGAGGGAGTGCTGTAATTACTTGAGCTTTTCAAACACACATTCATTAACTAAGTAATTAGTAAAAATTATGTTTTCTAAAGTCACCCTAATTACACAAATACTCTCTTGCTTTAAAAACAAAATGAGGAAATCTAATCTTGTGTTACATAAAAAGGGAAATCAGTATCTGTAAAATTTTCAAACATCCTCTTAACGTTAATTTTTTTACCATCGCGTTTGATTTCCTTGTTTTAACATTTAATTGGCATCCTTTTGCGCTTATTTTAATAGCCATGTATTTTCGAAAAATTTAGAATTAAGGCATTACACGATAAAAGCTTAATTTATTTATACAGTTGCAAATATTAGGGTCATCTAATATTTTTTATTTTCTATTTTTCTTGACTTTCTTTAATTAAAAAGTTCAACAGCGGTTTTTACCAATGAACTTTGTCAGTTTTGATTGTAATTTTTTCGAGATAAGCAAGAATTTATATGGTAAAGTATTATTTAGCATGCAAATCATATGAAAACCAAAAGAATAGTTCGATGAACGAGCAGTAAAAATTTAATTTAATTCTGAGCCCTCCGTGGAAACAAAAGTTTGGCTATAAGTCTTATCCAGACTCTGCATCAAATAAAGTCGAAAGTTCCAATAATTTTCATTAAAACTTAATGTAAATGTTGCACATACCTTTATTTTCTCCCAAATATCGCAGACTGAAAAATTTAAGTTATTTAGATTATTATATTTCCGAGAAAACTAAAGAAATCAACACAAATTGAATTCGATGGAGACATTTCATTTTGTCCCTATATGCTCCTCCTAGGAGTTACAGGAGAATTTATACATACAAACAAGGCTACTTACTATCTTCGGCCGGGTCAAATATAACAACGCAGAATTCAAAAATGTTACTTATATGGGCGGTGGGTGGAGGTTCATGTTGTTTTTGTTTAGAACTCGTCCTTATTGTTTCTAGCAATAATAGCGGCCCCATACAAGTCAAAAGCAGTAAGTCAGTTTTTCAAGTTTTGAGATATTTGAAGTTCAAAAACTTTGTTTTTCTTTTTGTATGGAAATCGTTGTTTTGCTATTACTTTTATGATGAAAATAACCACTTTTTAACAGAGGTATAGCTAAATGGGTCTTGTATTCTATATATAGATTATAATACTTATTTTGGACCAGAAATACCAAATAATTCAAAACTAAAAAAATTGACTTAGTGCTTTTAACTTGTATAATTACTTAAAAACTTTGAAATCGAAGGTTATATACCATTAAAAAGCCTCAGTCTTTATCTTCAAGAAACAAATAACTATGTAATAGCCGTTTTGTTATTTAAACTGGATTCGAAATATTTGTTTAAATTTTGGGGACGCAAGCTTTTTGAAACATAACAAAATTACTCTTACATAAATCGGCCAATTTTTATAGTAGAAAGAAGTTAAAAAACTGTATTTTGAAAAAATTTGTTGTAAAGGAGCGAGAATCGGTGATATGTCATTTTACGAACGGGCATTCCCAGCAAAAAACTGCTCAATGTGTTCTTTTGTGGAGCGGAAGTCGAATACTAAGTTTCATAGTAAAGGTAAATAGACTTTGCTGGCATATGTGACGCATCGTGACAAAATGACCTTATCTTGCCGGAGGTCAAATTTGAGTTTCTTATACCAATGGATAAGGGAAAAAATTCTGAAGAGAACACAGAAAATCGCGAAAAATGTTATGAATTGACGAAGTTATGGCAGTTTGAATTCTGTAGTTCAAAAATAAATTTTTATACTTTTTAGCGATCAATATTTCAACTCAAACCAACTTCAGTTCATCTTTGGTGTCAAAAACCCAAAACATGAAATTTTGACCTGTAGGTACTGATAATTTTTCTCTGGAAAGATAAATTCAATTTTATCACGACGCCTCACATATAAAGGGACTTTTTATAAAGATCAAAATTACCTAAATATTTATCATTAAAACTGATGAAAAATTGTGTATAACCTAAATGCATTTACTTAAATCTGTACCAAAAAATTGTGTGTAAGGTAAGTGTACCGAATTACGGGCTAGTATCAATTCCGACAGTTTTTGAGTTTTGTTGAAAAATAAGAAAACTAAGCATGGTTTCGAATATTTTTAAATCAATATAAATTTAATTTTTTACATTCATTAATTACTTCACGAGTATGGTAATGCTTCAAACTATCAGTTGACGTCGAACCGTCATTTTGAACGCGCGTGTTGTGTAAAAGTATAAGGTACCCAGTGTGCCAGACGGTTCAAATCTTCGCTTTTTTACCCGTTACGGATCCGTTACTGATCCGTTTGCGGGAGGAATTCCAAAAATAAAAACGATTCGCTTTTTTTTTGGGAAGCGTTTCTAGGATTCCATGTAAGTATTTTTAATTAAAATATGTTAAGCTGTTAAATTGTGTTGCCTTAAAAAACGGATTCCATTAAACGAATAAGTGAACGTTATTCCGTGCCTATCCCGCAATTAGGAAAAATAAGAGACATTTTGTTTTCGGAATTTAATTATTAATCGGTGTTAAATTAACTCAATATTCATTTGTCATGAAATAAGTAAACTTTTGTGAATGAAGTGACTTAATTAGGGGAGACTGGGGCACATTTGACGCTAAATTTTCAAAGGCTTGTATCTTTGAAAATTATTGCACTATCTAAATATTCTTTACTGTTTCTGAAACATTGATTATTTAAGATTAAAACAAAGACAAAAAAAATTTTTAAAACATTGCATTAAGAGTCCTTTTTTAAATTTATTCAAAAAAAGTCATTTTGTCAAATGTGCCCCTGGTACGGGGCACATTTGACATTGCAAGGGGCACATTTGACACTCACGAAAATAACACAAAAACATTAAACAAAACATTAATACATATATTTTATTCATATAAATGCAAATAATAAGTATGTGTGTATGTATTAACGAAGACCTATTTTATATATAAGTCGATGTCAAATACGTATTTAGTGCATGAACGTGAAGTTGAGGCTGGATTTGTTCGAGTTGGTAGCTTAAATCTATTGCACTCCTCAAAGTCAGGCAAACATCAAACATTCAACAAGTTTTCAATATAAAGTACAATTTCCAACAATACCCTTAATGAAAACATCAACATAAAATGTTAAATTAGATAAGACCCAGTTTGGTGGAAATTTCGTTGGTTGCCGATTTTAGAAATAGCGCATTTAACTTTTTTTCATCGCCATCGCGTCTGTTCGTCTTCATTTTATAATGGTATACCATATCTTTAAAAAGATAACACTAGAAAATCTTCTAAAATACACAAACACATATGTCTGGACGAACGTCAAATGTGCCCCTTCGACAAAAGTCAAATGTGCCCCAATATCTCTTGAAGAATTAAAAATATTTTAAAATTTAAACTATTTGACCTTGATAAAAAACTCTTTTATTCTATTAATTGTAAAGGTTAGAGCTACCAAATTTTCATACTTTCTTCTAAAAAACAATACAACTTTATTTGCAAAACCCTTACGAACAAGATGTCGAAAATAACAAAGAAATACACAAAAAGTTAAAAAAGCGTATTAGCGCGGGTGAAGTTGAAAGAGAACTACCAAAGTTCAGTGCGTTGCTTCCACTCTAATTAGTTATGTTTCTGCATTTCAGGTTTTTGGTTCGAAAGGCGTGTTCACACCGAAAATGGCAAAGTCAAATGTGCCCCAGTGTCAAATGTACCCCAGTTTACCCTACGGCCTAACATTTTCTCTTTGAAAACCCAAAATAATTGAGAATATTGTGAACAATTATACAAAAATTCTTATATGAGGACTGCGATCGAGAAAATTGTCCGATACATTTTATCTAATAACTTGTTTTCAAATTACTCAATTTAAAACTTTTTTTGGCAATGGGCTTTGAATTGAATGTACCAAAACTATGGTTTTGAAATTTTGTCCCTGTTCAGTCATATTTACATAAAACTGGCAAACGGGATAGAAGTTCGAAAGTCAATAATAAACATTTTTGAAGACCACCCGCGGTGAACTACAAATAGAATTGCTCGGAATAGGAAAGTTAATGTGAAATTGGTATCAAAAATTCTGAAAAAATTTAAGGAAGACTTGGATGTCTTTCGAAAGTCAGGTTCCGCGAAAGAAAAAGGCTTCCGTGACCAAAACAAAAAGAAGAACTTCGCCACAATTTTAAAGAAGAACCCCAACATTTCATGCAGAAAACTAGCGCAGAAAATAAAGTGTTCCGAGATTTACGTTTGCAAAACCAAAAAGAATGTTGGTTTGAAGACGTTTAAGGTACAAAAAGTTTCTGACAGAAATGCTTTGAAGAACACGAAAGCAAAACAGCACGCCATATAATTAATAATTTTTTTTTTTTTTCCAAAAATTCTAATGCTGCATCATGGACGACGAAACGTATGTTTTAGCCGATTTCACGCAGCTTCCAGGCCAAAAATTTTACACTGTAGACTCACGGGGGAATGTGGATGAAAAGCTTAAGTCAAAAAAGCGGTCAAAATTTCATCTTTATTTCTTGGATTGGCAAGCAATCTTCAGTTGTGGCAAAAGGAGCAATTCTTTTGTAACCACTGGAACAGTAAATTCCGAATTCTATATTAAGGAATGCTTGGAAAAAAAACTTAAGCATTTCCAACGAAAGCATGCAGTTTCCACTTTCTTTTGGCTAGACTTAGCATCTTGTCATTATAGTAAAATGGCCTTGGAGGGGTACTTAAGAAATAATGTGATTTTGGTGCCTCGTGAAGCAAATCCTCCAAACTGTCCAGAACTCTGGCCAATTGAAAGATACTGGGCTTTGGTCAAAAAGGAGATAGAGGCAACAAAAAAAGTTGCCAAGGATGCTAAAAATTTTCGCAAAAAGTTGTGTTCAGCAGCTAGAAAGTTATCAAATAATACCATAAAATCCTTAATGGAAGGAGTGCCAGAAAAGTAACAAAAAAAATTTGTAAAAAAATATTATTAAAATTACGTTATAAAAATGGTAATAAAATGGCGGTTCAAGAATAAGTCTAATTTTCAAAATCGAACTACTAGTTCCATAGATTTTTTGAATTTTGTATCGGACAATTTTATCGATTGCGGTCCTTATTATTTGCGTATAAGGGTTACATATAATCGAAGTAAATAACAGTGTTTAAGTATAAATTTGTGAAACTAGTAATTGATGTTTAAGCAAAGAAACGATTTCTTATAAGTTTAAGACAAAACGAATAGCATTTTACCCAAAAAAGGTGATTTTCTTTCTGACGTAATTACTCAACGGGAAGAAATGAAGTTGCTTCCAAAAAAGAGCGCAATAGAAGCATATCTCTGGTAGCATACAAAATTTTTTTTAAATTCTATTTTTTTTTTTTTATTGCTTTTAAAAGGTAATAAATCCACTAAAAGTTGCAGAAAAAAAGTAATTTTTGTGAAATGGAACTTAAAATTTTTAAAAACTTCCACGGAAGCGTATTTCATATGCTTCCAAATGTTTGCTTCCACGGAAGCGTATTTGAAGCGTATTTCATGTGCTTGTGAAGATGTGCATCTCCGCTAGGTCATGCTGTATTAAAAAAGATAAGCAGTGAGAACAGCACTGGAAGCAGCTTCATGCTTCCCTAGAAGCGCAACTGAAGTCGTTTCAATGCGCTTCTGTTTCCCGTTGGGTGGATGCATAAATTTGTGTGAGTGAATGTAATTTCGTTCCCTCTCCCGGGTTTAAAATTAAAAACGCAAAGTTTTGGGTAAAAAACGCGATTTTGCAGAATTTAGCGTTTTTAATGAGCGATTTAAGCTTTTCAAGCCATTCTGTCGCCACGACCCACATACGATTTTTCTGAATTTTATTTCAGAATACAAGCAAAATCAACAGAACGCTACACTGAAAACGTTTTCTGAGTTAATCCAACCAAATTTCTCTCAGATCCTAAAAACTATAAATGCAAGCTGTGAGCAAAAACTGGGTGAGCTCGGACAAGAGAGCGTGGCACCTCCCATGTAAGCAAAATTTTCAAAATACTGCTGTGTAGGATATTTAATGTTTGGCCATGCCAAAGGTTACACCCTTACTAGTTTTTTTTTTTTTCGTGTTGCACAGTGTAATCATAACATTTTATTGAAAAACTTGAAACAAAAAAAAATCGTAAAGCACCAAGCAATTTGAATTCTCAACACGATTTGAACAAAGTGAAGCAAAACTTGAGCAATTTCCAACAATTGCACAAACAGGACCCCGAGTGACCCCAAAAGACAAAAATTTTAATCTAATTAAAATACAAAAAGCACAAAGTGGACGGATTATTTGCATGCACCACGTTTCAAAAGCAACAGCAACAGCAGTTGAAAGCCCAAAGGCAGAGTGTAACATAACGCAATACAACGCACACACACAGACACAGTATCCAACCAGGACACTGCGACTGCAGTAAACAAAAAAACACTGAATCCCCCAAAGAGGATTTACTTCACTTTGTAAAACTGCACTTCACCCAATGTCGAACACACAGTTATGATGTTGCTGTTGCTACTACTGTCGCAGTTGTTGTTGCTGCTGCTGCAAATAATTGCGAAACATTTGCCAAAATTTAATTTCGCAAAATATTTGCTGCAAGTCAAAAGAGCAAACAAACGAATGCAAATTTTTTTTTTTTTTTTAAATTTTTTTTATATATAAAAATGGGATACTCGTAAGTTATTAGCATTAGCAACAACTATGAAGACAGCAATAAAGATATGGATGCAGTTATAACACAAACCAAAAATACAGCAATTTCAATTTACAAAAAAAAAACAAAAAATTTTATATTTTAAATTAAAATGAATGTGTAAAACCTTAATAGTTCCCGGAAATCACGGTACGCGAAAAACATATTTAGTTGATGTTGTGCCTTAGCAACAGAACTCGAATGCGAGAAAAGTCCTGGGAATGAGAGGAAATCACTTTTATATACAAATATATATATTATATATATATATTATGTATAATATAATTTTAAAGATAACTTTAGTTTAATTGAAAAAATTTACACTAAAAAAATACTAAAACTTAATGGGTATGGTATGGAGGTTTTCGTCTGCTTTTCAATTTACGACGATTGCTTGTGTGGTTGAGAAGCAGTAATTATTTCCAAAACGTGCTATGAATAGCAAATATTCATAATTAATTTTTTTCTAAAAAAAATTTGAACTTAACATGCTGTAACACTTACAAACAAAAATTGATTTCAAAGATATTCAGGAGACCTCTTAATTAGATTAATGCCCAAAGAATGACATAACAAAAACTGAGATTTAATCAATCAATTTTTCGGCAAATGCCGACTAACGCAATACTGATATGCTTTATGTATGTGTTGAACATAGGGAATGCAATACCGGTATTAACGAAACCGGTTTCCCGGGATCCCGGACTAAAATTCGATATCGAAAAACCAGTTTTAGGTTATGCGAAATACCGGTATTTGGTTATTAAAACTTAAATGAAAAATTTATGGGATTTTATTCGCAACATCAAAATGTTAACTTCACTATTGTGAAAACAATATCTCAGAGTGAGTGAAAGAGCACTAAAATATTCCTCGTTACCGGGAGAGGGGTAAAAATGTTCACCATTTATTTTTACTCTCCATTATTTCTCTTAAGTATACGTCCCCGTTTTTTTTCCACCCTCTAAGGTGGCCACCCTACAAAAATTTTATAAAAATATCAAAAAAACTCCTCATTTCCGGGAGAGGAAAAAATTTTTCGCAGACACACATTAATTTTTTCCTCAAACACTTTTTTTTAACATACTAGCACCTTTTATCCACCCCTTAAGGGGCCTCCCATACAAAATTTCGATGAAAATAGTCAATTTTGTATGGGGGGCTCCTTAAGGGGTGTATAAAAGGGGCAAGTATGTTAAAAAGAAGTGTTTGGGAAAAAAATTAATGTGGGTCTGCGAACATTTTTTTCCTCTCCCGGAAATGAGGAAATTTTTTGATATTTTTATTAAATTGCTTGAGCCACCCTAGGGCTCCCATACATAATTGATTATTTCCATCGAAATTTTGTATGGGGTCAGTGAACATTTTCGCCTCCCGGAAATGAGGAATTTTTTGATTTTTTTATCAAAATTTTGTATGGGAGCCCTCTTAAGGAGCGTTAAATTTGAAAGAAATGTTGAAGAGGAAAAATTAATGAGGGTCAGTGAAAATTGTTTCCCTCTATCGACAATGAGGAATTTTTTTTTTTTTTTCTTTTTGATATTTTTATCAAAATGCAAAGGGGGGCTCCCATTCCTTAATAAGTGGAAAAAAGGGCTTACACATATGTTAGAGAAAACTTTAGGGAAAGAAAAGTTACTGATGGTGGGTTAATATTTTTGCCCTCTCCCGGCAATGATGAATTTTCTTTTTAAATTTTTATCAAAATTTTGTGTGGGAGCCCGCTTATGGGGTGAATAAAAAGAAGTTAGTAGCTTAAAAAAAAAATGTTGAAGATGAAAAATTCATAAGGGTTCGGTGAACATTTTTGCTCTCTCCCGGCAATCAGAAATTTTTTGATATTTTATCGAAACTTTGTATGGAAGCTCCCTTAAGGGGTCGAAAAAGGGAGATAGTATGTTTGAGAAAAATATTGGAGAAGGGGTCGGAGAACATTTTTATCCTCTTTCGGCAACGATGAATATTTTAGTGCTTTTTCACTCACTTTTTTGTTTGTTAAAAAAATTAAAAAAAACTAGTAAAGATGTTACCTTTGGCCTGGCCAAACATTAAATATGGTTGGATTATCTCGAAAAACTTTTTCAGTATAGCGTTTTGAAGCTTTTGCTTGTATGCGAGGTGCCACGCCCTCTTGTTAGAATTTGCCCAGTTTTTGCTCAGAGCTAGCGCTTACAATTCGTAGTATTTATGTGTACTTTGGTTGCATTATCGTGAAAAATACTCTTAAAGTTGCATTTTGAATATATTTTTTGTACAGGTAGTAGGCGTGTCCGTTGACCGATTTCGCTCATTTTCAATCCCCAGAGTTATCTTTGACGATAAAGGCAGTGTACCGAATTTCATTGAACTATCTTTCTTAGTTTTTCCAAAAATGTTTTTCCACACACAGCACGCCAGCCAGACAGACGGACATGGCTATATTGACTCAGGAGGTGACGCTGATCAAGAATGTATACACTTTTCTATATCTGCCACGCTTCCCTCTTTGCGTTACAAACGGAAGGACAAAGTGAATATACCCTGGGTGTAGGGTATAAATAGATCAGATCGTTTGCCCATTCTAAAAATAGCCTTAAGATTTGTCAGACACATTAGAGTTTTCTTTAAAAAAATCTAAGAGTATAATCATTGATAAAAAGCAACTTAGTTTTGAAAGTTGAAAATTTTATAAAAAAAAAAAAAATCACATAAAAAAATTTTTTTAATTTCTTTTAATTTTTTAAAATTTTTTATACAAATTTTTTTAAAAAAAATAAAACTTTTCAAGAAAACAATCACAGGATTTGGCCGACCATTGGCGGAGTTATGAGCATTTCAAAAAACTAATTAATGTCGTTTTTAAAAAATTTATAACTTTGAAACGGCTTGATAAAAAAATTTAAAAAATCATGGATGCTAGTCTCAACTAGTTCTATAAGACAAAAAAAAGTTTCAAAAAAATCGGAAATGCAAGAGCCGATTACGTATGCAATGCCCTATATATAAATTAAAAACTACTGCCCAAAGGCTATTATGTGTAGATTTAAATTATTCTCTGTCCGAAGTGGAGTTTCTTTTGATTAAAAACATAATTTCCGTTTTGCTTTGAATACGGCTTATGTAGTTTTATTTGAAGAATACTATACTTTTAGTACTACGAAGTTTGTGCGATGGGTAGTAAGTTCAAAGAATAGTACATTAGAAAGAAAAACCGAATTATTAAACATTTAACAAAACCTCCATAATCCAAATAAATAAATAATATCGTCTCCTCAATACTACAACTAGGTAACTCCAATTTTCTAGCTTTGAGGTAATTTTCTTAATTTTTGATAGTTTCAATTATTTCATTTATAACTTTTTCCAGCACACCGTTTCTAAAAGTGTAATAAAGCGAGTTGAAGAAAAAAAAATCCAATAACAGAAAACAAAACTGTACAACATTACAAAATGTTACCAATATCCTTCTGTAGGGGGTACAGCAATAAAATGAGATCAGAAAACTTGGTAATTCGTGGGCGAGAAAGTGAGGGGTGTGTGTTACAATTTCAATAACGTAATGAATTACGTACTTTGTTTTGCTGTGTGCATGCGTTACAAAGTTTTTAATTTTAATTTGTTTGCAATTCGACAAACGTAACACTAAAGCACTGAAAAAGGACATGCGACAAAATGCCGCAAGCAAAATGCACGCTGTTGCTGCTTTTACCGCTTGTTGCTACTGCTTTGTACGTACAATTGTTGGTAACACTGGCAGAGGTACCTACTAACAAAAAGCAACAGCAGCAACAGCTCAACAACTCATGAGGTCGTGCCGCGTGACTGCGACTCGTGTTGCTCGTTCGACAAAAAGGATATTAATTTCCCAAAGGTGTTGTTTTAACAAAAACTTCCGTTATTGTAACGTTTAGTTAAAAGTTTCTTCCTCAGTTTTTCATTTTTTTTTTTTTTTTTTTTTTCACTTCGTTTTTTTGTCACCAGTTGAGTTACGGGGGAGTCCATATGCATATGGGGGGTACATAAATGAGGTACTGCAGCTAGGAGCAAAAGCATGACAGAGTACTTAAAATGCGTTCGACGAAAAGTAGAAAAAAAAAATAACTCCCTAGATACCATTTTAATGAGACCATTTTTTTGAGGTATCCTAACGAAATAAGTGGAGTGAGCACAATTTGAAAATTAATTCAATTTATTATTGTTGTTTTAAAATGGAAACAACAGGACTCGCACACAATTAAAATTTCAGCGCAATTGCGAGGTCTTTTTATGGTTTTAATACATAGTTCTTGTCATTTCATCCAAATAATTTGGAAGAATATTAAGTCAGACATAACGAAAATGCTCGAGAATGTCATAGATTATGGAAAAGCAAATATTTAGTAATTTCTCACCTTGGAACGGGAAGCTCTGGAAATCCCAAAAACACATAGATTCTTAAAATAATGGAAACTAGGACAAATCTGATTTTATTTAAAACTTGCTATTATACATATACTTATTAGACGGCTCAACTATCTGGAGACATTCCTGAATTCATTAGTTAAGGAATGAACGTTAATACCCAAGATGATAAGTCAATAGTCTTTCTCACGTACAAGAGTATTAATGGCATCAACTCCGAGCACCGAAACGTTCTACCGACCAACCAATTACAAGTAAATAGCCACCGAGAGTGAAAACTGATGACTGAAGAGTTTCGTATACTTTATTACCAACGTGTAGGTTATATTAGTAGGGTAGGAGGGGAAGGCTTCGACACATGGGAGGCTTCGTCAGTGCCAAATTTTGCAATAGTGTGCGTAGCTAGTTGTGATTTTGTGTTTTTATAGCAAGTTGATGCAATATTTGCTAGTTGATTTTTGTGTGATACTCGGTTAATACAATATAAAATTTCCGTTTTTTTTAGAAGATACTTAAAGATATTATTAGGGTAAGAGAGGGAAATATGGACCACCCATCTTTCTTTTTTAAATAAAACCCAAAATGCATAAAACAAAACAATTAATTTTATGTCATTCAGTAAAGGAAACAATTTACCTTTATTCTGGTTCACTTTTAGATAAATACAATATCTCATCAGGATAAAGTAAAAAAATTAAAAAACTGAAAATACTCAAAATGAAGAAATACATTTGTTTTTGAGGCTTTTTTCTTTGGTGGTCCATATTACCCACAGCACGTGTTGGGCAAATAAATGGTTTTTTTTATCAAAAACTCTTTTGGTTAATGAACTTATTTGTGCTAATAAATTATAAATGGTATTTACTGACTTCATATAACTAACCATTTATTTAAAAACGCGATGTCTTTAAAGTGAAATAATAAAATATACTCAGTAGAAAAAAATTATCACTGATCTTTTTTTTAGAAAAATCAACTTTACAGAAACATGCGACTTCACCGAACGCTAAAATCGCCCTATTATAAGCTTTAGGTATTAGCGCTAAGTTTGAACATGAATAACGGCAAATCCTATGTATGCAGTGGGAAATAACCGTGTGGTCCATATTACCCACGTAGTCCATATTTCCCTCCCTTACCCTACTGTTAATACTACATTTAAGGTTTGCAAACTAAACAAAAGATAACTCAGAAATTTTGGAAATTTGGAAACAAATGAGTAAGGCAGGATTCGTTACGTATAAATGGGAGGATTCGACAACTGAAATATATCCATATGATTCAATTATTTGCCATGAATCTGATTTTTCACAAGGTATGGAGTTCGGTGCTAATGCCGATGTACAAATAAATATGGAATCAGCCTAAATCAAGTCCTGAACTCGTTCAAAGCTCTTACCTTCTTTATCCGAAAGATTTGCTGGATATGGCCCCGATTGAAGATGATATCCCTGATTTTCGTTCTCCCATTGTAGCACCGGAAAGAATTCGTCTTTTAACATATACATTCAATAGGTCGAAGGTTTCAAAAAATCAAGCGAATCAAAAATTTATATGACTGACGAAGCCTTCCCAAAAGTGGGAGGTTTCGTCATTTATTTAAGCTATGGTTTTTTGGTCACAATTCCGAAAATAGCGAATATATCGAATTTTTGGTAATTTACAAAAGAAGCACACATATTCGTGCATAGTCTATGTGTATTCAAAATAACATGCACAATTGCATTTGGAAGATATAAAGACTTTTTTGTTAGGGTGTCGAAACCCCCCCTCCTCTCCCCTAGCTTCTTGCTAGGACTGTCTGGTAAGGGCTACATATGACAAAAACTGGTTCGCTCTTTGTAAGATACTTGTATTCAGTTTGTTTTGTTAATGTAATTAAACAGCAAGCCGATAAGTTAAGCAGCGAGGCGGATCTGACTCGGGCTTTCCTGTTGATAAAATCTGTTTACTTTCTAGAAATATCGCAGTATCTTGCGGGTCGTATAGATTTTGATAAGAGACGTGTCTTGCTAGTTCATCATTCATTAGTTTTTTTTGTAACCATCAATCTTTTGTGACCTAGAACCCAAGCGAAGTTAAGTTCAAATTGAGATCCTTGTTTACTATAATAAGAATTAGCACGCTCTCTTTGACTAGTTTTGATTTTATTGCTACTGATTTCAATGACTTGACTGTCAGAGGAAATATTCTATTTCCCGCAGATGAGTTAGTACACGGAGAAAAATACGCATCATAATTTTTACTCCACTCGGCTAGTCGAAAAATTAAAGTAATCAACACTAAATTTCAAGCATTATTTACCTAACGTAAGAACTATTTGATGGATCCCTAACGTCATATTTACAAATAAGTAAAATGTAGTTAAATAATAAAGGAATATTTACTAGAAACTTTCTACATTTGACTTTATGTAAAGTAATTTATACTTTCAAAAAAAAAATGTATGACCATTTTGAATTTATAATTCTAGTCAATATAACTTTATTTTTTTCACGCACAAAAATGAGTGTCATAATTGTCACCTTACTCGAGTAAGGTAAATATCATAAAAATATTAAATCATTTTGACTTTTATAATTTTAGTAAAAATTTCTATTTTTGGACAGGCATTTTCTTTATATACAAATGTAAGGCGCGCTATAAAAATCAAAATTGTCAGGCTAAATAAAACACTGCTGAACGAACGCTATATTTCAACTGTGTATTTTTTACTTTTTTGAACTTAAAAGAAGCGTATGTACGATAACTTAGAAGAAACTTCTACATATACATACAATATGGAAACCGTTTTCTAATCGAAAGGTTTTACCGCTTTTCTTATTATACATAAGTATATATGTATAACCTTTTTTATTTGTTTCATGTGAATGTATGCGAGTGTAATGTCCGAAGTACAGGGTTACCAGATACTTTATAATTTAATTAATCTTAACACATGAATCTCTTACAACTCGATCATCCTGACTGTAAATCGTCCTCGATTTACTATGCATACATTGACATTCACAAATAATTAAGGTTGAGATAATCTTTACGAAATTACATTAATAATAGTTAGTCATTTTTATTTTAAAATTAACATAGACAGTTTTGAAAACGATTTTGATTTCATTGAACATTAAGGGCCATTTTCACAATCTCCAGTTAAAATTTAACTTCCAGATAAATAATTATTTTGTATGAAATTAAATGTCAAAGTGCCAGTTAAAGTTCCAGTTAAGGCTTAACTGAACATTGTGAAATCGGCCCTAAATATACATACTTTAATAAAATATTTGAACTTAGAACTTATCTAAGGCTAATAAACTTTGCGAAAATCATAAGTACTGACACGTATAACAGACATTTATGCTTGCACATAGGGTTTCATATTCTCAGGACATGAAACTCCTTCATACGGAACACGAGAAATTTGCAAATTTTCCAAATCTTTAATCAAATAGCGATCATTGGGCAGTACCTTAACAACTTGGAAAGGTCCTTTATACTTTGCCATAAACTTTTTATTTATACCGGGAATATTGACAATGTTTTTAATCATTACAAAATCACCAACTTTATAGTGATGCGGTTCTTTGTGATGTTTATCAAAATAAGCTTTGTTTACCTCTTGACTTCGTACAATCTTTTCATTTGCATTCTGTCTAAGTGCTTCTAAATCTCTAGGTTCATGCGGAATAACATTTTGTTCTAAGTATTCCCTAATATTATCGTTTATAATGCCTTTTTGTGCAACCCCAAAGAGTAACACACTAGGGCTATATCCTGTGCTTTTATTAGCGCTATTATTTAGTGCGAATTCAACTTTTTTTAAATGTTTCGTCCAGTCTCCTGATTCAATTTCGCTTTCTTTAGATAGCATTGGTGTTAAACATCTGTTTATCCGCTCGACTTGCCCATTTGACTGAGGTGAACTAGTCGCAATTTTAATGTGTTGGATGTCGTATTTTTCGCAGAATACAGAAAAGTCTTCGGATGTGAAGCAACTCCCTCTATCTGAAATAATGCGCGTTGGTTTACTATAGAAGGAAAAATAAGATTCCAAACATTGAATCACTTCTTTGGTCGTAGTGCTTTTAACCGCATAAAGCTTAGTATACTTCGAAAAACCATCAACTATTAATAATATATGCTTTTTGTTATTACGCACGGAAGAAGGTAATGGTCCATAATGGTCAATGTGCAAAGTTTCAAAAGGTTTTTCCCCCTTGGGAATACTATGCAGCACACCTTCTTTTTTTCCGGTTGGTGGAGAGAAATGTATACATTTTAAACAATTTTTAATATAGTGTTGGATTTTATTTTTCATATTTGGAAACCAGTATGTTTTTCTCAAAAAATCATAACACTTGTCAACACCAAGATGACATAAACCATCATGATGAGTTTGGATAACATTTCTCTCCATCTCGGAAGGTACGTAAAAGGAAACTTGCTTATTAATCTTTCGATAAACAAGACCATTAATTAATTCGTAATCAGGACTTTCCCTTTTCTCCAGCATTTCAACTAATTTTTTAATCAATGGATCTCTTTGCTGAGATGCAGCAAGAACGTGCTCAAAAGACTCAGGTTCAACAATCAAGATATTATGACACCTACTAAGGGCGTCAACATGACCCATCCTCTTAGCATTCCTGTGTTCTATGACATAGTCATAGTCCTGGAGCTCTAAAGCCCACCGAGATATTCTTGGATTTAACAACTTTTTGTTAAGAGTTAGTGTCAATGATCTGCAATCCGTAACTATCTTGAATTTGATGCCCGTAAGATAAATTCGGAATCTTCTCAGTGCAGATATAATCGCCAGAGTTTCTAGTTCATACGAATGATATCTGGATTCCTGAGCAGTTGCTCGTTTTGAAAAGAAGAAAACTGGGTGAAACAGTTTATCATCTTGGCGTTGTAACAATACAGCGCCGAAACCCAAACTGCTGGCATCACAATGCAATTCTGTTTCCGAATTAGGGCTATAAATGCTTAATAGTGGTGCATCTATGAGTTTTTGTTTCAATGCCTGAAAAACTTCTAACTCCTTCTGGCCAAACACAAAATGTGCATCCTTCTTAAGCAGGTCATAAAGTGGTTTTGCAAAAGTCGAAAAGTCTTTAATGAATTTTCGGAAATATGAGCACAAACCCAAGAAGGAATGCAACTTTTTTATGTTAGTTGGTATGGCAAAATCTGCAACAGCCTTTAAACCATCGCCATTGGGACCTATTCCACTTGCAGATACTTCATAACCTAAATAAGTTATTTTCTCGTGCATAAAAATACATTTATCTAAACGTAATTACAAATTATTTCCCAACACAACATCCATAACTTCTTTCAAAATTTTGAAATGCTCATCTTTTGACTCAGTGGCTATTAGCAAGTCGTCAATATAAACTAATAATTTTCCGCTAGCTATAAGATTTTTAAAAATTGAATTTATATAACGTTGGAACACTGAAGGTGCATTTTTTAGCCCAAATGGCATACGTAAATATTCAAATTGCCCTACAGGAGTTACAAACGATGTGAACTTAATGGCATCCTCTGCCATCTTAACGTGATGAAAAGCACTTTTTAAATCCAGTAACGAAAAATATTTTTTTCCACGCAACCTATCTAAGTGATCTTCTATTAAGGGTATAGGAAAATTATCCTTTACCGTGACTTTATTAAGTTGGCGAAAGTCGACGCAAAGACGCATTTCACCTGTTTTTTTTGTAGCTAAGACTATTGGGGATGCAAAAGGTGAATTACTTTCACGTATTATTTTCCGTTCAAGTAAATCATCCAACATCTTTTGTAACTCTATCTTATGCGTGTAAGGCAATCGCCTTGGTACACAACTGAAAACGCTGTTTGAGTTGGATAAGATTATTTGCATTTCATAATTATCAATGTATGTTGGATTCGTTGGAATACTTCTAAAAACCAAATTTTCAATTTTAACTTTCTCTTCATGTCGTAAATTTTCATTTATCTTTAAGCACACCGTTTCATCGCGATTATCATACGTATCAATACTTAAAATTTCTTCTTCATAATTACTTTCCTCGAATTTTTCAGCACCATAATTTTCTTCAATTAAATTTGTGTCAACTTCTTCAATAGTAAGCTTAATGTTTGTTTTGTGCAAAAAATCGCGGCCTAATATAACATAATTCCTCATAGTTTCATTTCGTACAACATAAAGACATAAATTCACATAATTATCAATAATCTTCACTTTACAACATAATTTACCTAAAATAACTAATTTTGAATTATTTATACCCACAAATTCCTGTGCTGAAGATTCTACAGATGTCATCAGATAAGGTGGTATGTATTGTTGTTGAACAAAACTTATTGGACTCCCCGTATCGATCATAGTCATCATCTGCATAGATGCCTGAATACTTCCAGCTTCATCATTTTTGAACTCATACTCCAGAACACCATGAAAATCATGTAGAAATGAGACTTGAACTTCTTTTGGTAAATCTGTGTTTTGGACCACCAAAACGGTTGATGATTGCGGGCAATCTCTAACACCATGCCCATGTTTTCCACAACGGAAGCACGAACCTCTCTCTCTACGTGGTTTTGGACAATTTGAAGACATGTGTCCAACGTCGTTGCAATTATAGCACTTGATAACCGTATTACTTTGTGACGTAGATTTTGGCTGCTGAAATATCTTATTATATCCTGATGTTGATGGTTGTAGCTCGGATTTCATCTTTTCATACTTCCTCAGCGTACTTTTAAGCTCAGTGAGACTATTTGCAGTCAGCATAATCTGTTTGTTGTACATTGCGTCTGGAATACCATTAATCACGTAGCTAATCACGTCCTGTTCTTCGATGTCTGCTGATGATGCTATTTCCTGCATGACGAGTACATACTGCTGATAGTTCTCATCTTTGCGTTTTTTTCTGTTGCGTAACATGTTATGGACGTCTGTGGCAGTTGCATAATGATGAAATTCGGCGAGTAGGGCTGCTTTTAACTCTCTCCATGACTGACATGATGTAGATCTCAGAAATAATTTTGCGGTGCCTTTAAGCAATCTCTTAGAGTAGATAAAACACTCCGACTCGTTCAAATGGTAAATAATTTTTGCGTCGTCAATACTTTTTATCCATCTCGTAATTGGATAATTATCGTCCCCGGAAAACGTTGGTAAGGAGTCTTCAATATCACGAAACGAATACGAAGGTTGTGTTTCTTTTACAGGGTTGCACAGCTCAGCCAGTCGCTTCTGTAACATTAAAATTTCCTCCTTCTTTTTGACTATTTCACGTAGACTTTCCAACTGCTGCGAAACAACACTCTCCTCATCACCCAAGTCATCATTAGTTTCCTCAGCGCTATCAGCATGCAAAATACCAGTAGGGAAAAAATCTTCCATCTGATCGTCGTCAAGCGATGTAATGGCGTCGTCTAAACGAATCTTCAACGCGGTCTTTAGACCATTAGTGGGCAAGTTCATTTCAGCCAATTTGTCTTTAAGATTTTGCACAGTAGCAATTTGCAAAAATCTAGCTGCGCGTTCACTAGCACTCATATTTATGGTGTAATTTTATTTTTGTAGTAAATGTCTAATTGAATAGGGAACAAATTTTCACTTGAAAAAAAAATTCAAATATTGCCTTCTTTATCCCACTTCTGAAGTTGTAAGGCGCGCTATAAAAATCAAAATTGTCAGGCTAAATAAAACACTGCTGAACGAACGCTATATTTCAACTGTGTATTTTTTACTTTTTTGAACTTAAAAGAAGCGTATGTACGATAACTTAGAAGAAACTTCTACATATACATACAATATGGAAACCGTTTTCTAATCGAAAGGTTTTACCGCTTTTCTTATTATACATAAGTATATATGTATAACCTTTTTTATTTGTTTCATGTGAATGTATGCGAGTGTAATGTCCGAAGTACAGGGTTACCAGATACTTTATAATTTAATTAATCTTAACACATGAATCTCTTACACAAATTTTTTTGCTCTTACATCACATGCGTAAGCAGCGCAGAGGATACGTATCTGTCTATCATACGGAAGGGCCAGGGTTCGTACCCCGGCGCTGGTCAGCAATTTTTTTTTTTTTTTTTTGTGTGAACTTTACAGTACACGCCAATTTTTTCAAAAAAATTACTAGCAAACATACATTCTGAATTTACTAAAATAGTAGGGTGAACTTTATTTCGGTGTAAAGTTCTCACTATTCTGACTTGAAATTCTGGTAATATTTATGAGAAATAAAGTAGTGAGTACTATTTTTATTCTCCATGTACGAGTAGTCTCTCCTTTTCTCTAAAGAATGACACAAACTGTAAAGTTCTATCTTAATTGGGTAAGCGGAAGTTATGGGGATAAATTTAGATCTTACAAAAGACTCCTGCAACCACGTCACAGTCCATCATCCCGCTAGCAATATAGATTGGGCATATTTCCTTCTCAGGAATCGACACAATAAAGTTTTTCTAAAAATTGTGTGTGGTATAGATTTAGCCTGTTGTGATCCTTGGAAGTTCGAATAGAAGAGTGTCAATAATGGAGCCATCTTCTCCGAGCCTGATTGCACTGAAGGAGTTGTTTTGATGAATGTGGTTGGAAGGAGCCAATGCTAAATAAAGCTGAAGTAAGAAGTTGAATCCAGCATTGACATTTGTTTAGGCAGCATAATTTCCATGGGCGGTGAGACAAAAAAGGAAATCTAACATACTTATAAATAAATGTAGAAATCTTTATCTCCGCCAACCACTTTAACTGTCCCCAAAATGGACTTTTAAAGTTAATGACCTTAAAGTTTGGAACATTTTGTAATCATTGATGGCGATGAAATGAAGAGATTATCTAATAATTTTCTTCAATAACTTCGAATTACTGAAAATCGATATTCTTTAATACTTAAATTTATTTTAAATATAATTATTCTTTATTTTAAAAATACCTAGTATACACTATCGGTATGTACATTCAGTACCAAATGAAGTTCAATAAACTACCTTCTAAACTGTTGCGGTGCTCTCATTAATTTGCTGTCAGCAACTGCAGCAGCTGTCCAGAATGTCAGTCAATGGGACAAGTGTAAGTCGTAAGGAATTCAAGACGTCTCTGGTCGTTATGTTCGTTTGCACAAAACACCACCTACATCGCAATTTTTTAGTCCTTGTGAGGGCCATTATTTGTTTTGGTGGTTTTAAATGTTTATTTAAAAAAACAAAAGAAACAACAACATTTGAGCAGCGTCATTAAAAATGACAGCAACAACAACAACAACCACATCTGGAGTAAATTATTTCAAATACGAACTAAATAACGAACACCCGCATGTTTACTCTGTCGGGAAATGCTGAAGAAAACCGCAGTGCCGACGATGGCAAACAACCATGGTCACATCATACAGTGGAAAATGTTCTTGTTAATTTGTTCGATTTGAAAAAATTTTTAAAAAGGTCGTGAAATAAACCCCAATTGCGTATCGAAACAATTTCTGGTTTCGTTTTTAAATAGTTTCTATCATAAAATTCACATTGCCGATAGAAACTAAGGCTGTCAGTTTCGTTTTCATTTTCAATTTTGATCGCCAACAGTTTCCTAAGCTCAGTAGCAGTTTCTTCGGGGTGTTTTGTTACAAAATTTTAGCAAATTGAATTGGTATGAAATGTGAAATGTTTCAAAATGATGATAAAAGGTGGACAGTTCCAAACCATACTTTGGAGCAAATTTTGGATTGGTTTTACTATAATTGAAAGAAAAAATTTTTCCAATTCATGCACATTAAAATTGAATTAAATTCTTTATTGAGACATTTTTTTAAAATGATTGAACAAATTTTTTATAAAATTCACTATTATTAATAAAATACATAGAATACCATGGATTACGGCCTTATTAGTAACCAATTTACACTTGCCCCTGGTTTTATACAGCTGTCTCTTTTTAACTAATGTAAATTGGGCACATTAAAATAGAGGAAAGGATTTGACATGAGCTGCATCTTGGAATCGCAATTTGGCAGCACTTTTGAAAAAGAAACTAGAAATAATTTCGATTGACAAAGTCAAATAAAATTTCCGTTTCGTTTCTAGATTAGATACGAACCCGAAATTTGTTTCGATATGCAATAGGGGCCATAATTACGATAACAGTGTTAGCATGTTTTTGCAACTTTTGGCTGTACAAAGACTGATTTTGAACTCCCAAAATCCCAACTTCGGTATATTTTAAAAATCTAATCCAAAAGTTAAAGCAACTTATTTTGAATAAAAATCGGGAGATTCTTACCCAGACATTAGGAGATTGATATTAAAATCAATACAAGCAAAACGTTTTTCCTCTCAGACATTTTCGTGCCAACATTGATCCTTAAAAGTCGTATTTTTCATAAAATTCGGTCAGAAAATCGGGTAGTAGGTTCAATGAGAAAACCAGATAAAAAACCAGAAGTCTCCTGAAAAAATCAGTAGATTTCATCTTTTTTTTTAAGTTTTTTATACCCTATCCTTTAATGTTCTTCCGTTTGTAACATGGAGAAAGTGGTGTGTTCGCCACAAGTGATATAGATGGAACTACTTTAAAACCGAATAATCTTTTGAATTAAAAAACTTAGGGTACGAACCTAGGACCTTCCGACTGATAGATAGAAACATATCCTCTAAACCACTAACGTACGTTATAAACAGGTATACAATTTGTATACACAATTTGATATTCGAATGCTTCCTACAGACTTACAAAAAATCATTGTGTATTTAGGGGAACTTCGGATATTGTGGTATAGTTGGGTTATGTGGTATAGTTGCATATCTCCGCTTTGGATAAGAACTTTCGGACGTCATATGTTTTGTTCGCTCGGAAAACAATAAAAACCAGGGATGTGTTGCTGTCATACACCAAACATAATTTGTCCGCTGTCAGTTGAACGAAACATGTCATCGCGTGTGTTTGACTTTTTCTCTGCATATTTCCACGAAAATTTTTTTTTAAGAAAAAGTTGTTTTCTGTGCAACTTTTATTTACATTCGGTCAAGGTAAGCGCCAAATTTTACGAAACAAGCGTTTAATTGTGTAAATTCACAAAGTTTTCCATTTTATTTTTGTAATTTTCTAATTTATAAAAATCGACCAATGTACAGTTGAAGGCAGGTAATGTGGTATAGGAATATTTTTTGTTATTCTTAACTTTGTTTTATTGCTGTTTGTTTTTTAATAAAATGAGTCTGAGAGCCAAAGTAAATATTATTATGAACTTACTTCATAACTTTTAAATCATATTACCCTACGTACTTATGTGTACCACATTACCCGCCCGCTTTTCAGGTACAGCTTTTTTGAAATATATCTGCCATATGTTAGATTATGCTCTATAATTTCTCCTTTTACAATTGTATTCATTTTATGAAGAAACATTTTGTAGCCACAGCTTCACTGATTAGCATATTTTATAGTATACCACATTGTACTACCATACATACCATATTACCCGCCAATTTTTCAAACACAGCTCTTGTGACTTTTTACAGATTTTGCTCTATAACTTTGTTCTATGAAATTGCACAAGATTTATTGAAATATATTCTGCAGCCAATACTTCACTCATCAGCATAAAAAAATTTGGCTGAAATTGTTCCAACGATTTGCTTGCAAATTCCAAAAAACAAATAGGTATACCACAATAGTCTAAGTTTCCCTAATTTCAATTCAATTAAACAAAAGTTAATAAATTAAAAAAAGGCAAAAAGAGAATTTAGTTCAAAAATGTAAAATAATACAAAAAAATTTAAAAAAAAAATCACTCACAATGGGATTCGAACCCGCGCCCATGGTTGCCAAGTATTTTTATGATTTGTCGTAGGCGATAAAAAGATTTGGGTGCAACAATTCATGAAATGGTTTGTCGAACTTACAGAAATAGAGTAACTTAGGGTGTCGAACTTACAGAAATAGAGTAACTTAGGGTAATGTGGTTACCTTTTTTCTTTTTCGCCAATTTCTACCAAAGTAATGGTAGTAGTTTAGTTTGGTCAATTAATTAGTATTAGTTATTCTATTGTTTTCACTATTATATAATTTATAAAATAAAATATTAACTTCTTCAAGCGTGAGGCCAGATAAATTGACGGTATCTAAAAATAGCTGAAAAAGAAAAGTGTTGGGTAATGTGGATCACCCTGTACATTTCCTAAAGTAGTACCGTTATTCGCAACTTTTGTTGACTACAAGTCGAGTTGTATTATTTTAGATTATAATTGCTATAAAATAGCTGTAAAGGCTTATTACAGAATATTTTTTTGTAAGATAAACCAAATTCGTACTAACAAATAAATAAGACATAAAGAATACCGAATAATACGTAAAATAGTGCACCATAGTACTCAAACTCGGGTGTTCCACACATGTAATTAGCTTTTTAAGGTATAATAGTAACCAGTGTTAAATAATATGGGGTAGGCCACATTACCCGAAAACATCACTTTTTTGAAATAACCATTTAATATATAAAAGCAATGTAAAATCAGACGTGCTTATGCATTTTTTCGTTGAATAATAGCTCCGCAAATGCATTAGAGTTATGTGAATTTTAGAAAACAGAGTTCTGAGGAAATTATTTAGCTATTCAGTACGTACTAAAGAAAGTCCATTTGACCTCACAGCTTATATTAAGAAATTGCACACGTGTAAGGAGCATAACAGAAAAACCAAAGAGCGTAAAAAATATGTTTTTCAAGCTTTACTATGCACAAACAACCATAATTGTTATATATGGGAAATAAAAGGGTGCACCACATTACCCACATAGTCCACATTACCCTAACTTACTATATTGCATTTGCGGTGACTTATTTTTTATTTAATTTTGAGAATTTAAAAACGTTGAAACAATCAAAAAACATCAAGATTAATAAATATTAATCTAGCACTGAAGTATGTATCAGCATTTTTTTCATAACAGCCAGCATAAATGTTAATGAATTCCGAAAAATTTCATAGAAATTCAATTTCCGACCACTGTTCCTTTACAGAGAGTCTTGCTGTCACTAATTTTTTTTTTTTTTTGTGATTTGTTTATTTTTGTTTACATTTTTTTCTGAGAGTGTAAAATTGTGAAAATTCGCTGTATTTTTTTTTTTTACTAAATTGTGGTTTTTATTTGGAAGCAACGTCAGTCACCAACGTCGTCAGAGTGCTGGTTGAACATGCAGAGTGTAAAGAACTCAACTTTGCCACCACCACAAAAATTAATTTATTCGGCGTCCAGCTGAGATTTTGTTACGCAAAGTATTAAAAAAAAAAACAAATAAAAACTACAACTAAATTGCAAGTGAAAAATTTCCAAAATATAAAGAAAAGATTAAAATTAATATTTTCACACTGCACAATAGTACGTACGCAAGTACTTATTTACCCAGCAAATGTTGCAGTTTTAAAAATTCGTTACCACTACGATTTACTGAATTTTAATTGAGTCATTCGTTGTCTGGAGTTAAAAGCTCATCAAGCTTGATCTCTGAATATTACAGCGCAGTCAGTGGTTGCAGTTGTTTAATTGAAAATGTCTAACCCACCCCTCTGCAAAGGGGCCGGGCAGAGGGCGGCAGGTGAAGTCAGCAAGTCTGCAATTAAAAAGCAATTATTTTGCCACGCAACTTGATGTGTTGCAAAGCAAAATGTTATATTGCAAACATGATCCTTTCGGTTTCAATAGGGAGGAATCATTAACTGAAAGTACAAGGAAACAAAACAGAAATTTGCGAGAAAAAAACGGAAAGTACAGCTGGAACATGCAAACAATAGAGCTGATTTTTTTTTATTTATTTATTCTTACTACGTTACTTAATTAAAAAATTATTACCTTCGGTTTTTAAAAGTTTGACCTCTGAATTGTGTTGCATTCGAAAAGACATTTCATTCATTCATTAGATTGATTGCCAACTTCAGTCTCTGAATTTATTTTAAAATTTTCCCAAAAAATTGTGTAATGTCACGATTGTCTTGAAGTGTAAATAGGTGTGATAAAAATGTAGACAAAATCGACTTTCAGGGTTTTGTTTCTATTCGACTTAAGTAAGCCCCGAAATCGTAGCTGATTGTCTTGTCCAAATATTTTTTGAAATCTTGATCCATTACGCAAAAATTGACTAACTTAGTAGACTGATTAAAAAAATTTTTGAAAATTCCTCGATAACGCCATGTTTCTGGAAAAAGGGATTATGAGACTCATTAAAACAGGATATAGCACCCAATAAGGGCTGTAACTAGCCGTTTCCAAAAACTCGTAGAAATTGTAGCAAACAACTTCTACGGCGACACCATTTCAAATGGCAAAATATCAGTACAACTCTAGCAAACTTATGTTGATTTATTCTTAAACAATGTGAGAATTTTATGAACCTGTTAAAAACTCAATTCAAAATGTTATTCATATAAAAAAAAAAAATTATGGAATACAAAATGTACAGTTGAATTCAACTGTAGAAAAGTAAAGCTGATTCTGAAATTTTGAATTTTTGTTTTTGTTTCCTATAGAAAATTTGAAAAACTATAGAATACAAAATTTATAGTTAATTTTACCGTCGGTTTTTTTTTCTGTGTACTGGAATACATGAAGGGTTTTTTTTTTTGCCCCCGTTTTACGAGTTAACCATTTAACTGATTTTCGATATTTTTTTATATGAAAGGTACTGTTATGTAGAATGCACAAAACCAAAAATTATCCTGATAAGTTGCCATTAAGGCATTAAAAAACAGGATCATATAACAACAGCACACACAATGTTATGCTGTGTTGTTAAGAAAGTGAATGAGACAGTGGAGTGAGAGAAATTTTATTGTTGTTGTTTTTCTCTTGCTTGCACGAAACTTATTTCGTTGCACTTTGTCAACGTTCTGCACCGATATTTTAGATGTTTCTTGATACTTTTGGACCTTGATCGATATTTTGGATACTTTTCGATACTTTTGGACTTATATCGATATTTTGGATGTTTCTCAATACTTTTGGACTTTTACCGACATTTTGGATGTTTTTCGATACTTTTGCACTTTCACTGATATTTTGGATGTTTTTCGATACTTTTGCACTTTCACTGATATTTTGGATGTTTTTCGATACTTTGGACTTTTGCCGATATTTTGAATGTTTCTCGATACTTTTGGACTTTTACCGACATTTTGGATGATTTTCGATACTTTTGAAATTTTACCGATGCTTTGAATGTTCCTCGATACTTTTGGACTTTTACCGACATTTTATGTTTTTCGATTCTTTTGGATTTTTAGCGACATTTTGGATATTTTCGATACTTTTGCACTTTTTCCGATATTTTGGATGTTTTTCGATACTTTTTGGGCTCTTTTCGACATTTTGGATATTTTTCGAAACTTGTGAATTTTTACCGATATACAAACCGATGTTTTTCGATACTTTTGGACACTTTTTTTACCAAACGATGGAAAAAGTGTATCTATCTTTAAGTAAAATGCCAAGGCGATACTAAGTAGTTGATATAAAACTGTGAAAATTTCAATACCGGTTTTTACACATGTAAGGTATGTTTTTACAAAACAGGTCACATATGTGGTTGATTTTAGGTTCCATATATTATTTTTTTATATATCTTGATTCAAAGTGAAAAATTTGATGTATCGTAGGTATAGACCAGTCCGAGCATTAAATCGTTATCAAATAAAAGCCGCATCAAGTCTACATTTTGCATACATCGCCGTAGTACAACCTTTAAAAGACTTTAAAAAAATGCTGGGCGTAGTCGTGGGATTTTCATAAAACGGATCAATTATCCATACATAAAAAAAAAAAAAATTAAAACAAAAATACACCCAACAAAAATATATAAATAAAAATAAATTCGAATCCGGCCCACAGATCCCATAGATTTAAGCTGTGGCGTATAACAGAAATACTAAAATTACCTTAATCTCCAGAGGATTTCGTATAAATCTTTGAAGAAAAAAAGTTTCTAGTAGAACTGGAAATGTGCGATAGAATTGATTCAGAATTTTTTTTTATCAAACAACAGTGATTGATTGATTCGCCTCCGATTGGAAATATTTATCCTTCAAAATAAGCCACCCGAAGACCGTTGCTACTTAATTCATGCAACATTTTCTGTTGTCCGAAGTTGCGGATTTATTCAGCTTATTGTACTAGCCTTGAGAGACTGGTATAAAGTTTTTTAATTATATACATATATGATGGAAAGTATTTAGTTATGCAAATTGTAACATGGTGGTTGTTTGACATATTTTTGATTCAAAATTCATAATTATCGCCCAGCGCGCATTGTTTTATTATGATTTCCGTAACCTCTTTATGTCCTTATAACCTAATCAATACTTCAAATTGGAATATTGTGAACATAATTCAAAAAATTTAAAGAATTTTGCGAGCGCGCTGGGGGATATTAATGAAATTGAGCGCGCGATAGGATAATTATCCCCCAGCGCGCCTTCCCTGGTCATGCTTTCATTAACCTCTTTATTTCTTTATACCTGATCAATATTGCAAATTTTAATTGTAATGCATTTCAAAATGTTTTCAAGTTTTTCCGAGTCTTCAAATGTCAATTAAGAATGAGAAAACTTATGAACATCTCTACAGTTTTATTATAAAAATTTCGAACTATGTGCCCAGTAGGGGTGTTTTAGTGCACGAATTTTCACAGCTTACCTACCCCCTACTTCCAATCCTTAAGGGGGCTCCCATACAAAGTTACGGTTTTTTTAAAAACTGCCCCCACTGCCCTAACTGGACCATGGGTAATGTGTGACCGCTCCCATTATTTCTAGGAAAATTTATAAAAAAAAAAAAATCGTATGGGCAGCCTCTTTCAGGGTTGAAAATAGGGGTAAGTATGTGGGCAAAAAATATAGGTCGCGAAAAAATAATGGGGGTCGGTCATACGTTTGACCCTTCTAGGAGTACCCGTGGGCTAGTTAGGACAGTGGGGGCATTTTATATAAAAAACAGTAACTTTTAATGGGAGCCTCCTTAAGGATTGGAAATAGAGGGTAGGTATGATGAGAAAAAACTTTGGATGGGGGCTAATGGGGGTCGGTCATATATTTGACTCCTCTAGAAATGACTTCTGGGCAGTTATGGGCCTATTTGACGATTTCCTTTCCATATTTTTCATGTCTGTGACATCTATTTTGTATGTGAGTCCCCTAAAGAGTCAGATATAGATGGTAAGTATGTTGGGAAAAAATGATGGGGAGGAAAAAATATTATCGACCATTCATACATTTGACCCTTCTAGGGGCACCCAGGGAGTGGTGGGGGTCGATTTCCTAAAAATGTAAATTTTGTATGGGAGCCCCCTTAGGGGTAAGAGATAGGGGGTAAGTACGCTTGGTAAAAATGTTGGGGGGAAAAAATAATGTGGGTCGGTTATACATTTGACCCCTCTAGAGGTGACCCCTAAATATTTGTGGGGCTGTATGAAAATTTTTTCTCTTTTTCTCTCACCTTTGACCTCGATGCGCCAACCTTTACCCTCACCCCACCCCCAAAATTTTTTTTGCAAACTGATTTTTTTTCCAAACTCACAAAATTGAGTGGTGTCAAGTATTAAAATGTTGTTACTAAGGATCTCCATACATTCTTAAAACACCTCTAGTACCCAGTGTATGTGGACATAAGTCCAAAGGTGCATAAACCCAATTGTGTTTGTGTCCCCCTTTTGTGGGGATCATAATACCAAAAAAAAAAGTTTGGCATTATGACCGCACGACAGGGGGACATAATCCCAAAAACTCTGTTTGGAATAATGACAGTTGGGGTTATGTCACGGTACCATTAAAGCATACATTCTTTAAAAAAATTAAAAAATTTTTTAGCTTAATTCAAGTTCAAGTGCATACACGGTACAATAGCTGCATAAAAATTAATGTAAATATTTTCGTACGTCCAAAATAAATTCATGCATCTAATGAATGAACAATGAAACTCTCACACAGTAAATTTCATAACGAATTTTTCAATTAATTTTTCAATTTTAACTCTTGTTGGAAATTCATGTTCATTTTACGAGCAACTCATAAAAAAGTTTTCGCTCCAAACGAGTTAAAAGTATGCGTTAAAATTTAATATGTAAAAAGTTGCCATGGTTGCCAACGAACATCAAAACGAGAATTCAGAAAATAAATTTAATATTCAACTTTTTATGCAAAACATTAATTACGAAAAATAGTCAAGCAAGAAGAATGTATTTATGAAGAAAAAAAAAAGGATGAATTTATGAAAAAACTTTGCAAAATAACAGATACAACAATAAGGACATCAATTGACTTCAATACAATCGAAGGTGATGGAAATCAACAACTTGAAAGTACGAAAGAAATTCAAGTGCCATGAATGGCAACAAAAACAGCCATAGCAAAGTGCTGAATCTTCTGGTTTTACTTTGGCAGCTGGGGAGTGTGATAGTCATTCACAATGAGACGTCGTCGTCGAGGAGCCACCTGATTGGGTATGAATATGATTTACATGTAAAATGCTGCTCAAACTTGCAATCAACTGCTGCTCATTGTTAAGAAGCACTATATACTTCGATGACTGTTATGTTTAAAATGATGTATGTACGAGTGTATATCAGGATGTTGTAGTGAATACAAAGTAATGTTTTTAATAAATTTTGAAAAATGTTCATAAAGTTTATGAAAAAATATAAATTCCTAACTGAGCAGAAAAATCACTGAAAAAAGAGAGATTCTAATATAACCCTTGATACAAAATAGTTTTGTTTAAAAGCCATTTTTTTAAGGACAGAGACAGTGGCGTAGAAATCGTTTTGCGGTTCGGAGGGCTTTCACTAAATATGTATTAAATTTTGTGATTTTATCATATGAAGTTCTATATGGTAACAACATAGTGTTCCCGTAGAAAGTCATTTTTGATAGAACTGCACAATTTCAATCATGTTTGAAGAGCGTCGAAAATCCTTTTGATATCTTTTCTAGATTAGTAAAGCTTTGTTTCAAGATGATGTAGAAATCGAGAAATGAATCGATTACAAAAGTTATATTCTAAGCTTATTTTGTGTTTGGTCACAATATCAACAGTTTTAGTGAACTTTTTTGAAGCTTCATAAATTCCAGAAAATGTATTATTTTCTGCAAAAATTTTCGTAGGTTCATCGCAAAGACTTTGGCAAGCTTGGCAATGAATAGCTATTTCTCTAGCTTTACATGGAAGACAGAGACACTTAACGTTTTTTTACATCTTATGACTCTAGAACGCAACCAAAAAAGAAATTTTATACAATTATGAAAAATACAGCACCTCTACCACTTGAGCCACGCTACGGACTAATTTAGCTAGTCAAAAATATATGAGTATATCTGCCGCTATCAATTACACAGGCCCACAAAAAAAAAAATAACATGCGCGAAAGATCAGACCACCTGAACTTAATGTTTTCGGGGTCGCTGAATCCGAATATGGTGCCAGAATAGCGAAGTTGGTTCGCGTTTCTTCAGAAACCAGCAAATACGCTGAAAATTTGAGGTTTTTTTCAGCATTATTTCTGATTTCTAAAAAAACGCGAACCAACTCAGCTATTCTGGAACCATAATCGGATTCAGCGACCCCGAAAATAATAAAGTTCAGGTGGTCTGATCGTTCGCGCAAGGAATTTTTTTTTTTGTGGTTCTGTGCACAGACCAAAAAAAGAAAAAAAGTACCCTGCGCGAAATATTAGACCACCGGAACTTTATGTATTCGGGGTTGCTGAACCCGAATACAGTGCCAGAAGTGCGAAATTGATTCGCTTTTTTTCAGAAACCAGCAAAAATCTGTGATTTTCAGCATTAAAAAACGAGAACCAACTTCGCTATTCTGGCACTATATTCGGATTTAGCGACCCCTAAAAACATAGAGTTCAAGTGGCCTGATCTTTTGCGCAGGGTACTTTTTTTTGTGGGCCTGTGTTATTGGTATTGCAAATATTTTCAAACTTTCTGAAGCTGAAAAAAACTAAGCTTACCTACGATATTCTTAGATATGAAACAAGATCAGAGTTTTTTGGAAGCATTAACCCTTTTGCAGATTTTTGTAGTTTTTTATACCCTACACCGAGGGTATATTCACATTGTCTTTCCGTTTGTAACGCAAAGAATGGTGGCAGATATAGAAAAGAATATATATTTTTGATCAGCGTCACTTCCTGAGTAGATATAGCCATGTCCGTCTGACTAGGTGGCTGGCCGAGTGTGGAAATACATTTTGTGGCATTGAAAATGTGCGAAATCGGTCAACAAACACGCCTACCGCCCATACAAAAAATATATTCAAAATGCAACTTTACACATAAATACTATGAATTAATTGTAAGCGCAAGCTCTGAGCAAAAACTAGGCAAATTTGGACAAAAAAGGGCGTGGCACCTCCCATATAAGCAAAGTTTTAAAACTCTATACTGAAAGCGCTTTTTGAGATAATCGAACTAAATTTTACTCAGACAGAAAAAAAACTATAAATGCAAGCTTTGAACTAAAATAAGGTGAAATCAGACAAGAGGGCGTGGCACCTCCCATATAAGCAAAAGCTTCAAAATGTTATACTGAAAGTGATTTTTGAGATAATCGAACTACATTTTATTCAAATACTAAAAACTATAAGTGCACGCTCTGAGCTTAAACTAGGCGAACTCAGGCAAGAGGGCGTGGCACCTCCCATATAAGCAAAATTTTCAAAACACTGCAGTGTGGGTATTTATTGTTTGGCCAGGCCAAAGATTCCACCCTTACTAGTTTAAGCTATCGTGGTTTTTATAGATGTTTACCGCTTTAAAAATTTCGATTTTTTTCAAGGCGTAGCGTGCAAATGCATATGGTATTGGGTCCACCAATTTAATTTTAAATGTTTACTATCAGATTTTAAATCAGCGTCTATCAAAATCCTTGAATACCAATTTTCTTGTAAGTCAGAATTTATCTAAAAATTTTTGCCGCCATATAGGATCCGTCATTTGGAAGTTTTTAAACATCAGATTTTCAATCAGCGTCTGTTTAAACTCTTTAATACCAATTTTCTTGCAAATAAGATTATATATGGAAATATATATTCCGCAATATTATATCTTGCATTTTGAATTTTGAAGATTTGACATCAGATTTGTAATCAGCAACCTTGAAAACCACCGTGTAATGATTTTCATCGCCGAACGATGTCTTATAGTTTTGGCCACAAAATTTTGTGAATGAAACCATAGTGCAATGGAACATACAGCAAATATCATCATAATATTGGTAGCCTCATGGAAGTCTCAAACACATAATGTATGTGGATTGAACTCGTTATATTTAGTTGTAAAAAAATTTAAGAATTAGTACTGCCAACTTAACTTAGGAACCAAAAAACAAAACTTTTTAGAATTTTCAATCATTTTCTTCATATTTCCGCTGAAAGTTCTTGTATCAACTTATGACATACAAGTTGAACCACATAAGAGTGCACATACATACATACGTAAACACAAATTAACAAACACATGTTTTATTTAGAGCAGTGTATTGTAAATTGTTGTTATTGTTATACTTCCGCTTCCTTTATCCTTTAAACGATGCCATTGTTTAACTTCTGTTACAAAGCTGCTACACCAACACACTCATACCCCCATGTTGTTCTGTACTGATGTTGTTATTGTCATCCTTCTTGTGGCAAATGTTGTTATATACGAGTTTGTGTCGGTGTCACATGACACATTTATTTTGATTCCATCATTTATTCCGCTGCTGCGGGTATTTGAAGAAGAAAAAAAAATTAAAAAAACCAAAACGACAAAAAAAGAACAATAAATTGAAAGATATGAGAGAGTATCGAACGAAAAGTCTGCACTGCACTCGAGGCGAAACAACATAAATGTCATTTTTTAACAGTAAGTGGATTTCATATCTACGCTGTCACCATACGACCGAGCGCTTGTATGTACAAAGTTTACAGGCTGCATATTTTTATTCATTTCATTATTGTATTTGCAAGCTTTTATTGGGAAGAAGGATCATCTTCGCAAAGAGTAAAACAAATATTTTCAATTATTCATAAAAAAGAGTATAAACGAGTTATGCACAGAGCTGGGTAAGAATCTTCCTTTGGGAATGAAACTCCTTGAAATTCCAATTCTGAAGAATATTTTAGGAATCGTTCCATACAGCGGTGGATTAGGCCTAAGGCAGTAGTATTCTTTAAACAATTCTAAGCATTTTTTGCCTCATACTGGTTTCGTAAGATGCCTTGCTTTTATTTATAATTTTTAAACACCAAAATTTTTGTAAGAATACAGTTTTTATTTATAAAGTACCCTTGGGTATCCATTTTGTAATGAAAAGAAAAACCTCTTTGAAACTCTAGTGTTATTTATTCGACTTATGGCCACAAGGCAGTAGAGGTCGTTGTAGACCGACAACAAGCTGTATAAGGAAATCCAAGATTCAGGAAAGTCGTAGCAAGAGATGAAAGTCATCGCAAAAGATCGCGTCAAATGGGGACGTTTCATTTTGGACCTATGCTCATTCAGGAGTTACTGAAGAATGCATTCACGAGGAACCATGTGATTCTAATGTGCATACTACTTAGAACATAGGGTACATGCAAGTAATAAAAAGGCAGATTTTCTAGTCAAGAAATGTGATGTGAATCCTTTCGTACGCCCAGAACCCTTCTGCAGAATAAACAATAGCTTCAAGAACAACTTAATTCGGAAAACGAGAATAACACTAGCTTACAGCCAAAATCCCCATTGAATGTCATTATTCATTTTATACGAGAAATCGGCACCCAGGGTATATTCACTTTGTCCTTCCGTTTGTAACGCAGAGAAGGAGGCGTGGCAGATATAGAAAAGTATATATATTCTACATCAGCGTCACCTCCTGAGTCGATATAGCCATGTCCGTCTGTCTGGCTGGGTGGCTGGCTGTGTGTGGAAATACATTTTTTTGTAAAAATCGGCAAGATTGTTCAATGAAATTTAGTGCACTGCCTCCGTTATCAAAGTTAGCTCGTGGGATTGAAAATGAGCAAAATCGGTCAATTCAAAATGCAACTTTAGGAGTGTTTTTCACGACAATGAAGTCAAAATACACTAAATACTACGAATAGTAAGCGCAAGCTCTGATAAAAAACGGAGCAAATTCCGACATGAGGGCGTGGGACCTCCCATACAAGCAAAAGCTTCAAAACGCTATACTGAAAACATTTTTTGAGATAATCCAACCAAATTTTACTCAGACACAAAGAAATATAAATGCAAGCTCTGAGCAAAAAATGGGTGAACTCGGAAAAGAGGGCATGGTACCTCCCATATAAGCAAAATTTTCAAAATACTGCAGTGTAGGGTATTTACTTTTGGCAAGGCAAAAGGTTACACCCTTACTAGTTTTTTGTTTTTTCTGTCTATTCGAAATAAACTCATATAAACTTCCTTACTGATTGAATTAAAAGGTAATTTTTTGGCGTTGTTCTTTTAACTATTGTTACGTAAGCCTAAGAAATTCTTGATTAAAAGTGCATACATTTGTACATAATTGAAATGTCCCCAAATCTTAAACTTCTTAAATTTTTGCGGACATATTTATAAACCAACTTGACCCGACTTTATGTGGTTTCAAAAATACCATTCAGTTTATGAAACAAAATTGTAAATAACTTAAATTGAAAAAGACATATGTATTAAGTACAATTGTGACTGTTTGTGGCATATTTTGAAGTGTTTTTATAAACTGCTACTGGTGTCACATCAAACGTTTAGTCCTTATACTCATACTCATGCATATGTATGTATGTAGGCCTTTTTTTCTTCACTTAACAGCAACAAAACTTCTGCTTCTTTTTATCTATAAACTTTTATTTTGTTAGTGTTTTTGTGTGCTTTCTTCTTCATTTTTCATTTGCTTGTTTGTGTCCGAGCACTGCTAAATTTGAAAGGACATTTACTTCACTTTCAAGTTTTGCGGTCCATTTTAGAAATAATTTATTTGTTTGCAAAAGTAAAAAAAAAAAGAAAAAAAAAATAGGACGATCACACTAAGACGAAGATGGACAATGATACTTCATGCACACATGTAAGCGACTACCATGTACGAGTTATATGTATAGTTATCCCCATATAACTCTCCTCTGTATGTCATGAAAACAAATGTTCCCACTCAGCATGTGAAATGAGAGAAATCAACACTTTTGTACAAAATCTGATGACATACTACTAGAATGCTATAAAACAAACCCATATGAGTTTCAAAGAAATGACAAAATGAAGAATGTGGAACATTGAACCTAAACGGAAACGGAAGCGGATATGTGTTTTTGGATATTGTAATGGTTGTGTGATAGAGATGTCAAAATTTTTATTGGAAATATTTATAAATATTTGTTGCTCCAATTTTAGATGAAATTATTAAATTGACTTTATTCAAACCAATAAATTACAAAAATGACCATGCAGAATTGAAATTTTTATAACTTTTCACGGTGTTTAAGGGGAATTTTTAGAAATTTTTCGAATAATGCCGATGCCATGGCATACCATTTGCAGAACGTTTTTCTGCTTTTGTACTCCAAATCAATAAAAATCGATTTTCTGGAATTTTGGGTTTTTTTAATATCTTTTATACGGTCACTTCTATGTGTGCTCACTTTTTATAGATCTTGTGATTCTCTACAAAATTGGTTCTATAACTTATTATCGTATGACTCTTCGATTCAGATCTAATTCAAAAACCAGTATTTCGATTTTTGAAGAATATCTTTAAGACCATGGGTCGCTCCAAAAAATAAATTTAATGCGATGTATATGTAGAGAATCCAATTATCTTTTAAACTGTATTTTAATTTTTTTTTGTACGACTCCTCGTTGAAGAGTATTCGCAACTTTAAAAGTTATCTCCGAAACTATAAGTCGCACGAAAACATTTTGTATATCATGTCATAGGAAATTGTTTGTGTTACAAAATTGTGGACCAAAATTTTACTGTAAAAGCTAGCGTAAGCGAGATATTTGCAAAAAAACTGATTTTAACGACCATTGAGCCTGAATAACATTTTACGCGCATAATGGACTTCAATGGACTTTCAGCACTTTATTTATCAAGCATATGGATCAACCTTTGCGTAATCGATTAAGATTTGGGTTGACATCTCCGATTTTTATTTTTTTTTTTTAGTGAACCTTGTGAAATTTTTCATAGAACTTTTTTGTGAAATATTTACCCTATTTTTACCAAGTTTTTGGATAAAGGGGTCAAAAAGACCAAAACTGGATATAATGGGTTAAGATGTTCTAGAAAATTGTTCCTTGCTTGATTTCATGTTAATCTTCTGGAACATATTAACCCATTATATCCAGTTTCTATGGGTCTTTTTGACCCCTTCATCCAAAAAACTTGGTTATAATGTGTTAAAATATTCCATAAAAAAATTCTATAAAAAAATTCACTAAGGTTCACTGAAAAAAATAAAAAATACCGTTCGGACAGTGGCAGCCCTGCATGGTAGCGCCCGCGTACCAACGACTCATGATAAACAGAACATTATACAACTTCAAAAATTCTAACTTGATAACTTTTGAGGGCCGGAAAATAATTTTTATAAAATTTACTTTTAAATAAAAATATTTAAAAAAAATAAAAAGGATGCATCAAGCTCCAAAATGCCTTTGAAACAGGAAAAAGGTTTTTTCTACCAAACAAATTTTTTTTTTTTTAGTGTAATTTTTTTTTTTTTTTTTTCAAAAGCTTATACTTTTCTTAAGAAACCCTGAAAATTTCATTAAAATTGGTTAAAAAGCCGAGAAGCTATGAATTTTCAAATATGTGAGTATTCAAAGGTTGGATCCAACTTCCTATGGTCGCCATCTTGGAAATTTTCGGAAAATCATTTTACCACAATTTGTCAAATACAAACTTTTCACCAATTTTCATAAAAATCGGAGATGTCAAGTCAAATCTTGGTGGGTAACGCAAAGAAAGACTCCCTTATTTCTAAAGCACTCTTGGGTATAAATTTTCTAATGAAAAAAAGTAATGACCAAAAAATATGTTTTTTTAGCCAAAATAGGACTTCAGCAGAATCAAAAGTGCTCCATTGGTTTTTCTCAGAATGAAAAAAAAAATGATACATGTACAGATACCGTTCTTAAGAGTCCTTCTAACTTTTGAGTCGGTTTTGGGATGATTTTATTTTGCTTCATACAAAATTGACCCGGTCTAACGTACAATTATCTCATTAGATAAGTGAAGCCTCAGAATTTTAATTGGTATCATAACAGGGCACTATTTTATAGGCAGGCATGCCTTAAGAATGGGGCTCACTGCCGCAGGAGATCTTTATGGAAGTTAAAAGGATCCTGACGTCAAAGAGTTCATTTTTAATTTCATATGTGAATTACGAGCGCGCTAGTAAGCCGATAGCCAATTCTTCGACTCGCATGAAGATTTTGCTCAAAAAGTCCCAAATTTACAAAAATTTCGAAATGCTTCTTATAAATTGACGTTTAAGTTCTAAACCGGGCATTCAATGCGGCGAACTGTGGCCTTAGTTGTGATGTCACCAGTTATCTCCCGTGCTAACTTAACATATTCTTTACAGACATTTCTTGCATTTTATACCTAACGAATAGGTAAAGATATTATAATTGAGAAGTTTAACCTATATAGATGTTTATCAAAGAACAACTTTCTAAAATTAGATGAACTTCAAATTTATGTCAGTGCATATTTTTCGATACTCATCCCTCGATACATTATCATTGTGAAAATATCGATATTTCAATAACATCAATAACTGCCAGTGGGCGGACGAAACCAGATTATGTTGATGAATTGTTACAAGTAATAGAGGTACGACAACGATATAAGAAAGCGATGTTCCAATTGTACCAAAACTGCTATCCGCTCGGGTTTTCTGTTTGCTTTTTAGCTGCTGCTGCTGATGATGCTGAAGCTGCTCTCACTTTGACAAATGATTGCAATCATCAGCGCGAACGCCTTGACAATGACGACGACAGATGATGATGTTCGAAATATCCGTTACAGGATATGATTTCCAAAGATACTTTATACAAACAGTGCATTTGACTTGACGCTGTGTGTAGTAGTATACATAAGCATGTGTGCAAATGGATGGATGTATGTGTGTGACATTGTTTGAGATAAATTAATATAATTTATCATCTTGAAAGTTTGGATTTGATTTATACAATTATACACAAGATTCCACACTAACACTTATGTAGAAATATACATACTTGTATATATATGCAGACATGCATATTAGTGTGCGTGTATGTTCATAAAAGAAACATGACAGCTACAAAAATTTCACATTTTTTACTCATACTAAATCGGAAATACGAATGATATCTCCGGTTCGTTAGCTGATAAGCATGTGTATGTGAACGAGTACCTATGTGTAAGAAAAGAACCCTATGCGAAAAATTAATTAAATTGCCTGCCCTCATGTGAATGACGTTTCGCAAAAGATGGTTTTGAATTTATTTTCGGAAGTTGCCACTACATGAGAGATAAACAGTTAAAGCCCTGGAAATATCCCGTCAAAAAAGCTTCAATATGTTAGATCTTCCAAAATTACTGCCACTTTAAACTATTTTAAAACACATCCCCTGCTCTCGCGGACTAAGATATGAAAGTCACATATAACCAAATTGGGTCAGTCATATTCAAGTCCCGATTCACCTTCATGCCTCATTCAACTTTTGCTTCTACGGCTGCACCACTTGAGGCTTTCATGTTCACTTGATTTCAGTCAATTCAACAAACAACAGAAACCAGAAATTCTCACTTCTGTCATATGGCATTCATGTTGGCGTCATCCTCTCATAGCCATTGCCTTTGCCATCGCCATTGCAAGCGCCGCCGTCGGAAAGCGACAATAATAATTCCTCGGGCAAATATTGTATTATAATTCCCCACACAAAAGTCAACTTAAAACGAAAGAATATAAAAATAAGCGAATGAAATTGAAAGAAGCAAAAGGAAAGCAAAAAGTCATTGGGAGTCGTACAAAGTTAGCATATCCGGTGCACCGGAGAATTCTGTGCGCTTTGCATTGCAGTCAATTCGTTTAGATGACATTAAAGTGCTGCTGCTGCTTTTTTTGTTTTTTTTCAGCAGACTTCTTGTTTCCAATGCTTTCAGCAGGATGAAAATATGGCAAAATAAAAAGATGGTGAAAGGATTTGCATTTAAAGTGATGTGCAAATAAAAGATTTTAAAGTGGTTTGCAAATTTCTACTAAAATTTTATAATTTTATTATGTGATATTGGTAATTTTTTTTTGGTTTTCCTTTGCCTTGCAAAATGACGTTCCATTTGTGCTTGGATGAAATGGTAATAAGGGAAATCTTTTCCAATTACCAAGAAGAATTTATATTGCAAATGTGTGTGGGGCTTTAGTTGCAACATGCACGCGTACACATGTAAAAAAGCTGATAAGAACAAACAACTTCGTCTGATACGTTATGGCCTCATTGTCAGATAAAAGTGGAGGGTTTTGGCTTTATGGCTATATAAGCACACTAGTTATGAGTATAGTTGACAACTCTACTGTTCTTTCAGGAGACTCCAGATTTTTAATCCGGTCTGCTGATTGAATCTGATCTTGAATTATTTCCTGATTCCCGGTGGAGTTTCATCAAATTAAATTATACTGTGGAAGAGTACGCGGAATATAGATATAGGAGTTAAAAATCAAATCTAAAAAAGTCTTTTTAGTTGTACCGAAATTTAAGAAAACATCACGCGGCACTCGTATAGCGTTCTTATTTTGGAGGCTTCGTTTTCGACCAAATTTAATAAAGTTTCATTAAATTACACTTTATTGTGGGAAGCCCGAATTTCCGGCACTGCGTAAAAATAAAACATTCATTTACATTGTAATAACTGACCTTAATTAGAAAGCTAAGCATTCAATTTTTTTTATAAAAATTTCAATAAAATTTTTTCAGTATCAATGAAAGGATAAGGTAAAATTCAAACCAGTAAGAACTAATTTTTCTCAACTTACAAATTTACTCCCAATGACCTAAGGGGACAACGTTTACACAGATGGCTTTAAATCAGATAATGGGGTTGGAGCAGGTTTCTATGTCTCCAACTCACTCGAAGAATACTCATTTAAATTGCCAGATGAGTGCAGCATTTTCCAAGCGGAAATTTTTCGCGATTAACAAAGCGGTCGATTACCTTATAGCTTTGAAATCAAACTTTATTAAATCAAAGACAGTTTTTTAGTTGTTTTACCGCTTTAACTTCCCTTAGTGAAAACAACCAGGTATCCCTTTAGTGAGTGCAGTCGCATTGCGATAATATAGGAAATGAAAAGGCAGATCTATCAGCAAAAACGGGAACAATCCCCCACTAGCGCAATAATAAAGTATTTTTGGTCTCGTTTTCACAAAGCAGATTATTCCAAATATTTACTATCTCTGACTCGGAGTGAGTGCAGCCTGCTGATTAGAGTTGTGACAGGTCATTGTCTAATTGGTCATCATGCCTTTAGACTGGGCATAGTCTCCAACAACTGGTGCAGAAACTGTCACGAGCCTGAGAAAGAGGAAACAATTGAACACCTTTTATGTCTTTGCCCTGCGCTTGCAAGAACTAGACTGAAATGCTTTGGTCAACCATTTTTTAATTCCTTAAAGGAACTCACTAAAATTCACTTTCAGTTTGGACAAACACCAAATTGAAAGGACCAGAGTTTATATGAGAGTTTGCGGTATCACTATGGACCCTTGCGGTTTTTGTGTGGCAATATTGCCGCCACCCTAACCTAACCTAACCTAAGGGGGCAATTTTTTAACAAAATTTCGACGTTGTAGTATTTAGCAACTAGAAGTGAAACTTTATAGCAAATATTTGTGTAGTACATACTGACTCAATATCAATATCACTGTGGAATAAATTTTGGTCGACAAAAGTTTACTCGGATCTGACGGTGCGGGGTGAAAATATAGGCCAAAATAAAAGACCATTTGGCTCAGTTTGTTCAAATTGGCTCTAGTTTTCGAGAAAAGGCCGTTTGAATTTTGCACCTCGAAGTTGTGGTTTTTTTATTATATCTCGTAAGTTAACTGAGTTTTATAGCATTTGGTGGTGGGATTTTGTTTGTCTCGTCCACATCTACACTTTCACTACCAAATCAGTGCTTTTGAATGCATTTTTGGCAAGTTACAGCACAAAATTCCCAAAAAAGTGATATTTTTTGCCTTTTATGACATTTGGCTGAATAAAAATCACCCGAGTGGTAGATTTATGCCTTTTAACCTATAGCTGAGATCCATACGAACACTTTGATATAATAAACGTTTCATATGGGCAAAAATTTTTGAAGTGAGCCACCTAAGAAATTAAACGTAAAAAAGGCTTTAACAAAATGATGTTATAAAACAACTAGTAAAGATTTTGTAAAAATGTTTTTTTTAGAGATTCGTGCAAGTATTTTTCAGCATTAGAGAAAAACAAGGCATCCTACGAAAAAAGTGTATATGGCATAAAATGCTTAGAATTATCCAAGGAATATGTGTGAATTTTTTCAGAATTTTCTGAGACATTTTATAATTTTTCAAAAGGTCCGAAAAAAAAAGTTGATATGTTCCAGAAAAACTCACACGTATTCCTTAGATAATTCTAAGCATTTTATGCCATATACACTTTTTTCGTAGGATGCCTTGTTTTTCTCTAATGCTGAAAAAAGACTTGCACGACATCTCTATATTGTTAATAACTTTTGAATTAATATCGATTACCACAATTTTTTTTTTCTGGAATATAGTTTCTTGTCAAGTGTAGAGTGCCTACTAATTTTTTATAGTTTTCTCAGAGGCGAAGAAGTTGCTTTGTTTTTATGTACCTTTTTGAAATAGGGATTTTCAATAATAAATGAAACATTTTTTTACAAATCAAAAACACCATTTTATTCCCCGACTAAATATCTCAAAAAAAAAACATTTTTACAAAATCTTTACTAGTCGTTATAAAACATAATTTTGTTAAAGCCTTTTTTACGTTTAATTTCTTAGGTGGCTCACTTGAGAAATTTTTGCCCATATGAAACGTTTATTATATCAAAGTGTTCGTATGGATCTCAGCTATAGGTTAAAAGGCATAAATCTACCACTCGGGTGATTTCTATTCAGCCAAATGTCATAAAAGGCGAAAAATATCACTTTTTTGAGAATTTTGTGCTGTAACTTGCCAAAAATGCATCCAAAAGCACTGATTTGGTAGTGAAAGTGTAGATGTGGACAAGACAAACAAAATCTCACCACCAAATGCTATAAAACTCAGTTAACTTACGAGATATATTGAAAAAAACACATAATTCAAGGTGCAAAATTCAAACGGCCTTTTCTCGAAAACTAGAGCCAATTTGAACAAACTGAGCCAAATGGTCTTTTATTTTGGCCTATATTTTCACCCCGCACCGTCAGATCCGAGTAAACTTTTGGCGACCAAATTTTGTTCCACAGTGTATTTCCCTGTTTTAGGTGTAATTTTTGTAACTTTTTAAGAAAAGGGTGAAAATGACCCACATGTGGGGGTTGTAGAGGGTTAAAATTTTCTACAAAAATATTTATTTATGTATAATTTTTTTTGCTTCTACATCACATGCGTAAGCAGCCCAGAGGATATGTATCTGACTATCATACGGAAAGGCCAGGGTTCGTGCCCCAGTGCCGCCGGTCAGTTAATTTTTTTTTTTTTTTTTTTTTTTGTTATATGAACTATACAGTGAGGTAAATATCACCCGAATTTTTTCATAAAAATTACTAGGAAACATACATTCTGAATTGACTAAAAAAGTAAGGTGAATCTTTCTTCGGTGTGAAGTTGTCACTATTTTGATTTGAAATTCTGGTAAAATTTATGAGAAATAAAGTAGCAAGTACTATTTTTTTTTCCGTGTAAGAACTCGTTCATAAAATTTGAAAACGAAATTGAAATTTTTTTTTTTTTCAACAAAAAAAATTCGATTAAAATTTAAAAATACAAATTTTACACTTAAACACTGTTTACAAACGGAGTTTGTAGCGAATGTGATAAAGAACTCGTAATATTCCTCTGCGCTTTGGTTTCCGGGTTCGAATCTCAATGCGAATGAAAGTTTTTTTTATTTAATTTTTTTTTTTTTTTTTATTAGAAGAATACTCATGGTCCAAGACCTAGGACATACAATATTAAAATGAAGCAGTTTGTCTTACGGAAGTAAGCACTGGATGTTGGAGAAAGCTTTTGAAAGCGCTTTTTTCCCCTTGTGAAAATTAATACTTACCATATCATAGAACTATGCCTAGGAGTTCCAGAAGAATACACACATAGCATGATGTTATGAGCGACAAAGAAAATAACTTTCAAGAACAATATATTTGCATTTTAGCAGAAACCTGTCTAGAACAATTAGATGAAATACAGCTTTAAAATAATATTTCTGTGGCCGCGCGTAGAAAATCAGGTAACTCCATTTTTCAAAAACGGGAGAAAAACGCGTTTAACTTTTTTGATGAATTTAGCATGTTTTTTAATTTCTATTCGTTTTCTGGCATAAAATAACGTGGGGAAACTCTATTTTGAATGAGAATGAAGATTTTTTAAGACATTTCACTCAATTTTAGGCACAAATACAGCTAAAGACGGTCAGTTACCTGGTTTTTCCGCAAAAATGAAGTTACCAGGTTTTTCCAAAAAGATGTTTTATTTTCAATATTTGAGAATGTTACAACCCAACGAAGCAAAAAATTACTTTGGGCTCATAGCGTAATTTAATACCTTTCTAAAATTGGTCCTAACATGAAAATGTGTTAAAAAATGTTTCAGTTATGGGCCATTTTGTGGTCGGACCATATTTTTAAATTTTCCAAAAATCAAATCAACTAAAAACTACTAAAATAGTAGTAAATTAAGTACTTTTTATCACCTACGAAAAATTTTAATTTAAGCTTATAGATTGATTCAATATCTTTCTAAAACAGGTCTAAACATGAAATTCGGTTAAGAAATGGCCATGTTATTGACAATTATTTGAGGAGAGTTCGTCACATTTTACGGATTTTTCCATTTTTTGCACTCCACAAGCCATAAAAAAAATCGCAAAATTTTTTTTTTCCCATTTCTCAAAGACTAGGCATGAAATGAAACCATGTACCAAATTTCAGCGAAATCGAAATCGGAAATTGTTTTTCGATTTCTGTTGAATTTTCTAGTTAAATTAAAAAATTTGTGGAGTTGCCTGGTTTTTCCGCAAACGGTATGGAGTTACCTTGCTATTTCCCAAAATGTATCATTTCCGCAATTTTTTGTTTCTTAATAACTTGGAAATGATTTGCATTATTCAAATTTCGCTCTGATAGAATGATTGTAAATCAAAAAACATTCCATTTTTTCATAGTTTTTTCATTTTCCAAAAAAATGGAGTTACCTGTTTTTTCCGCGAGACCACAGATTTGAAGTTTGCAAATATTTTACTAACAATTTATAAACGTTTGCTTTAATTTTATGTAATCATACATAAAGTATTTGATCTGTAGTTTAATGAAACGTTCTTATGCGTACGAAAAAATTCTTAAAATTTAAGAACGGAAGTTCATAAAAATATTCTTCATAGAAAAATATTTATGAATCGTTCTTACCCAATGTGCTCAAAAACGGATGAGGATCCGTTTCGAATCCATTACGAGTTATTAAAGGTATAAAAAACGTAATCCGCGGTAACGGATCCATTTCGAACCCGTAACGTACATCAAAAACGAATTTAAAACGCTTTGTTTAGATAAAAAAAAAAAAAAGATTTTGAAGCGCTTATTAGCGAATAAAAAAAAATTAAATTCAGCAGTGCGGGCCCGTTTCGAATCCGAAACTTACGTAAAAACGAATTCAAAACGGATTTGCTTTTAAATATGTTAATGCTGTATATTTACAGAAAAAAACCGTTTTGATGCGCCTATTAGCAATTAAAAAATAATAAAAAGAAAAAAAAGGAAGAAAAATAAAGGGTAAAAATCCACCTCTGGTAGGATTCGAACCTGGGCAAATCCGTTTCGATTCCGTAAATACTTCAAATACGAACTCAAAACGGATTTGCTTTATTTAATTTTTATGATAAAAAAAATATTTTTGATTTGTTTTTTTTTTTTTTTTCATTTTATTGCGTATGATTTTTTGTAAACTTTTCAAACTCTGTTTGAAAAAATGTTTTTGATTCCAAATTTGAGTATATAACATTTTTTATCAAAAGAAGGGAAGAAAAACAACACAGAATACTTATAAAAAAACAACAGAAATTTGTTTAATATACAAACTTTAAATCTCAACATCAAATAAATCTACATCAGTTAAGTAAACATCATATCGGCCAATAGCCTAGTTGTCTAACGTCTCGTGTATGAAAGAGTAATATCCCGGAAGCCAGAGTTCGACTCCCGGCCGGGCTAGTAATTTTTTTTTTTTTTTTGTTATTTTGTTTTTTTTAATTAAAAATAAGCGCTTCACCCTGTTTTCTTTTTTTTTTTATAAGCAGCATTAACATTATTAAAAGCGAATCCGTTTTGAATTAGTTTTTGGTGTACGTTACAGGTTCGAAACGGATCCATAAAAGAAGAAAAAACGATTCGTTTTTTTTTTTTGGAATCCTTCCCGCAAACGGATCAGTAACGGATACGTAACGGATTCCGTAACGGATAAAAAGAACGAAAATATGAACCCGTTACGGATCCGAAACGAGTCCGTTTGGCACACTGGGTAAAATCAAAAAATTTTAATGTAAAATTTTTACTTGAAAACCAATGAATTTCGGTGTTTTAATGCCGATCATAAATATAATGTTCAATATTTTTTTTTTTTCACTTTTTAAAACAACTACCAGTATATACAATATGAATCGACAAATGTCAATTCATATGTTTTTATACCCGACACCCAGGGTATATTCACTTTGTCCTTCCGTTTGAATCGTAAAAGATTGTATCGCTTCATATCATAAAAGATTATACCTATGTATGTCTAAAAAAATCAACTTATGAGAAAAATTCAAAAACAAAAACGATTTATTTAAAATGCATTTATTTGAAACTTTGAAAATGGCTCTTTAATTGGTATTTTTATAATAAAAGATTACAAAAGAAACAATTAACTGTCATTAACGCTTTCCAGGAGGAGGAAAATGCGGTGGTGGCACTGATGGATGACCCGGAGGTGGGCGTACTATAAGTAGAATACCCATAGTAGTCAGTAATAACAGATTCTTGATTGAAAACTTCATGGTTTTGCGTAGGGAACAACACTTTTTGAACTAATGATATGTTGCAGTGCATACCCAATTTATACAAAATTTTTGGGTGCATAATTCTAAGGCAACGTGTGACAATGCAAACAAAGTATTCTCTTAATTTTACATCAATTTATACAATAGTATAAAACAATTATGTAAGTAGACAATATATGTAATAATACATAAATACAAATTTCATTGTGTGTTATAAAATCAAACAAAGCATATACTTACTTTGTTGTCAATGTAAAATAACAATTTGTACGAATGTATGTTTAGACACATTCTCATAAAACTACTCATTGTTTCAGTAAGATAATACGTAAGATAGTTCCTTTTGTTATTTTACTGAATAAGTGAATATCATCCTTGATACGTGATCGTATGAATTAAACGCTACGAATGATGCTGACAAAGTCGCATTCAAATGTGTTTTTGTTGCATTGTTGGTAAATGCTGCACATAGCTTTTTGAAAAAACCAAAACTTCACATGGAATATTAATAACCATGCCTATCAAAATGCCTAAAGCATCCGCTAAATCTCTTTCGATAAATGTGGATCGTCTCCCAGGCTTGTAAGTCCACTTTTAAATAAACAATTCCACAATCATTACAGAAGAATCAGATACATCATGGTCGGAAAGTTGATTTTAACAAAAAAAAAAGTCGGTTTAACGCCACTGTGCATCGCCTTGCATTGTAGCTCGTTGATATTATATGTATAATAAAGGAAAAGCAAAGAAATTAGAACTTTTGCTTGTGCTTTTGCTTTTGTTTTTTCTTTTACTGTGATTCTCAACACATCTATGCTAAAGTTTAAATATAGTATGCTTGTAAGTTCTTCTGGATGTCGGCAAATTCGTCTGATGATAACTCCTGTGGTGAGCCTTGAAACGTAACAAAAACCAACCTTCTAAAAATGTTTTTGTTTTCCTTTATGCATTTGGCCTTGTTTTTGTAATTTGGTTGGTTTTACAATGAACACTGTAAAGTAAGCTCGTCTCAACAAGTCATTTGATCCATGCTTGTTGACAGCAAAATAATAAAATAATTTGCATCTAGTACGGTGGATACGAAAGACTTGCGAATCTTTTGGTTCCTTGATATAGTCACATCCAATTTTTCTTGCCGATGTCAGTGCTTCCCTTGAAGACAAGACAACTTATCTATTTTCTTTTTATGCTTAGTTTCAATCTGGTTGGCTGTGATATTTTCTGAAGAAAAAACATTATTTAAAGTAAATATTTAGATAAAAGATATCAAGAAAAAATGCCGGAGAATTGGCTGACGACTGCATTGAATAGTTGCATATTGAAGTACATATTGAATTCTAATACAATTTTGAGGTGATCATATAACACGGTCCGACACAAGAAAACACACTAAAAAAATCCAAAAAAATTTTAAAATAGAGGTTAAAAAAAAAATACGCGTATCTCGTCGTTTTTTTCCAGCAACTCAGATTTTTTTAATCGATTTTTGAAGTTTTTAAATACACTTTACATGAAAAAAAAAAAAACAAAAATAACGCATTCTTGTGTTAAATTGATGAATTTAGCTTATACAGGATATTACGAGGAATATTTGTAGAAAATTTTAACGCTCTACATCCGGGAACTGGCAACACTAATGTCAATAGCTAAAATCTGGCAACACCATAATAAAGTTTGACATTTTTTAGCATAAACTTACTCAGAACGTTTTGATGTACACGTGCTATTTGTTTTGTTTACAGTGAGTTAAGAAAATCAATTTAGCCAAAAAATGGAAGAGAAGGTTTTAGTGGGACTATTTTCACAACTCAGTTCTTAATATGGTGATAAAGCACCATCAAAAACTACAGTGTATCGCTGGTATAGTGAATTCAATCGTGGTCGTTATTCGGTCCGTGAAGTTCGTCCGAAATCGGTTGTTTCGCCACAAAACATCGATGCAGTGCATGAACTGGTAATGCAAGGTCGTCATGTGACATATTGTGAGATAGAGGCATTCTTGCACATTAGTTCCACTTCAATACATTCGATTTTTTTTGCTTGAACACTTAGTTGTAAAAAAAATTTATTCTCGTAGGATACCCCATAATTTATCAATCGCTCTAAAAAAGGCTCGCCAAATTGATTTTCCTAACTCACTTTAAACAAAACAAATAGCACTTGTACATCAAAACGTTGTGAGTACGTTAATGCTAAAAAACGGCAAACTTTATTATGGTGTTGCCAGATTTTAGCTATTGACATTGGTGTTGCCAGTTCTCGAAATATAAATAGTACCCCCGTATTCATAAATACAAAAAAAAATATCAACTGTTACTATTCTGAAGCATCGCGCGAATATCGAACATATCAGAACTGTCCCATACCTGAGCCTTCCTAGCACTATACACAGTTCATTTCAAATCGTTTCAACAATCCATTTAATTTGATTGGAATATCTTTTAATGTTATTAAATTTAAATGATTTTATCGTAACCTGCCCCCCAAAATGTGCATGCTGAAACATTTTCTCAATAACTTTGCCTTAAGACTATTTGTGGCAATCAAAACCAAATCAATACATTGAACCATAAATCCCTGACTTGGAACAACAATGCCATTGGCAACAAAAATAAAAAAAGTGTCAAACTACAACAACAATAAAATACCAAAAAAACAACAAGAAATGCAAAGTGATTTCATATCACAACCATTCACAATCAAAGCGTTATGATTATGAAATTATGTAAATTCGAGCGAACGAATGAACGGAACGCAAAGCCCACGAATTTAATAAATTCAATACGAAAAATTGAAAGAAATGCCGAAATTCCCCCGGGTTGTTGTGTTTTCTCCTTGTGCAAGCAATACCCAACCACCTACGTTCCACATCCCCACCCAGCTCTCCTATTTATGATGTGGTGTTTTAAATCTGCCATCAAGTTTTCATCTTTCTCACTTTACAAGCCATGGGAAAAATCTGTGGCAAATTCAAAAGAAAAAAAATTTAAAAAAAAATACTGAAAATTCCCACAGGTGAGTTTTCTGCATCTCTGATTCAAATCAGAGAAATTTTTGCAAAATATGTTCGTTTGCAAATTCTTGGGGTTTTCTTTCGTCAATTTTTATTTTTTTTATTTTTTCTATGCGTATCCTAAGCCATCACTTTAACCAGAGATATGTTTGAGATATGTTCTGGAATACGTGCTAGAAAACCTTCATAGAGACGCCTCAACGCCTTTAGATTTATTTATTCGCTGCCTGCGTATGTGGATTTTTGGTTTTCTTCTTTTTTTTTTGGTTGTTTGTCTGACATCATCAAGAGTAAAATCATGTTATGCTATTTTGGGCAATTGCTGAAGGGACTCCCAAACTACTCGTACAGTGAAAATACAATTTGTACGAGCAACAACATTTTAATATTTTGCCTATAAATTATTTGAATGACTTCTGAAGTTTGTTGCATCAAAACCACATATGTATAAGTAATTTCAATTTTTTCGAATGCCTAGCTTTTACTTTATAATGATTAACATCACTATAAATCACTAATTCGTTTTAAAATTTCAACCGCGATATAATACTTCTTTTATTTGCTGCTTGTAACCCCTTTAGAAGTTTCCTTTTGCAAAAACAATACACTGTGCAACATACTTATTAGCTCCTAAAAGTATAATTTATAGGTCAGTCAACTCAAAAACAGTGTTTTTGTTATATATTTTGGAATTTTTTGACATTTTTTGGTAAAATAGCAGTTTTTATTGTAACACAAATATAATTCAGTTTTTGACACTCTCTCGTTTTTTTCAGTGCAGCTCATTTGTTAAATTATATAACGTTATGTGCAAAATACTTTAAAATAATTAACTATTTCTGCATAAATTGCTTCAGAACTTAGGTTCTGGCATCAGAATTATGTAAGGTCCAACCTACTTCAAATTAACACTTATGATTTACGAAAAATATTGAAAATAGTTTTGGACAAAAAGATAATCCAAGTAAATTTTACTCAAATACTAAAAACAGTTATTTCAAGTTCTGCGAAAAAACTAGGTGAATTCAGACAAGAGAAAGTGGCAGCTACCATACGACAGCGTTTTTTTAGATAATCGATCCGAATTTCACTCAAACACTAAGAACAGTAAGTGCAAGCTCAGATAAAAAAACCCATACAAGCGAAGTTTACGTAAGTACTTCTGTATTGCAAGCTTTATTTAAGGAATGAAACAAAACCACACAGATAGTGCAAGATCTCAGCAAAAACTAGTTGAATTCGGTTAAGAGGGTCTGGCATATCTTGTACAAGCAAAATTTTTAAAATACTACAGTGTAGGTTATTTAATTTTTGGCAGGCCAAAGGTAACACCCTTATTAGTTTTTCTAAGTTTTTCTTAATTAAGTCTTTACACACTTTTAGGCTTTAGCTAATCTGTGGTGTCTCCAGACTAAAACCGTGCTGAAGAAATTTGAGAAAAATAATCATAAAATACTATTTTATTTTCTCCGATTTATCAATACATATTTTCAGAAATATGATATGATTTTTTTGGAAACACGAACAAAACGATAAAAAATTTTTTTAAAGATTTTTGGTTCCGACATCTAAGGGATGACCTTGGATGAAAAAATTTTTTTTTTTCACTAAAATGTCGTAAAAACTCATGAAACACTTAGCAAAAAGGAAAAAAAGAAAAAAAAAACTTTCTTAAAAATTTTTGGTTCCGACATCCAAGGGGGGTCCCTTGTGTAAAAAAAAAGTTTTTTTCACTAAAATGTCGTAAAAAGTCATAAAACGCGAGGAAAACACGAAAAAAAAATTAAGAATTTTTGGTTCCGACATCCAGGGGGTGCCCTAGGTTAAAAAATTTGTTTTCGTCCGAAATGTTGTAAAAAGACAGGAAACGCGCAGAAAAAACCACTAAAAAAGTTTTGGTTCCATGGGGGGGACCTTGGGTGAAAAAAAAACTGAAAAAACTAATGACGCAGAAACACGCGCCGCACCTAAAAACCAATATATGTACGAGCATATAAATTTTCACGTTGATCGTTCATGCCGTTTGGGAGTCTATAGGGAACATACAGACATGCAAATATGCGCTTTTATATACATTCATACTTACTAGCATTTCCCGGAGAGCGTTGCTGCAACTTCTCTTGTTTAAAGGGCGGGGCATCTCTAATTAAACTATACCAAAGAATGTTTTTTGTCTCATCTAAGTATGTGGGTTAAATAGTTTCAAAGATATGAAATTTTTTTAAAGGCGTATTTGTGCCGAAACTCTTAATACCAAATCTCCACTTCCGTTAAATATTTTCAGCGATATGATATGGTTTTTTTGGAAACACAAAAAAAACGAATTATCCAAGAGGAGACCCTTGGGTGAAAAAAAAATGTTTTCAACTAAAATGTAAAAAGTTATGAAACGCGTAGAAAACACAAAAGAAAAGAAGAAAAATTTTTAGTTCCGGCATCCTAGGGGGGACACTTAGGTGAAAAAAAAACTAATGATGCAGAAAAACGCGCCGTACCCAAAAACCTATAAATGCAAATTTTCATATCGGTCCAGCCGATTGGGAGTCCATAAGGAACATACAGACAGACATACAAACATTCGTTTTTATATACATATCTATGGAGTTTTGACAAAACAACCTAACTCGAAATTGGAAACTTTTCAGGAGAGCCTAAAAACTGATTAACTACTTTTCAATAATGTGGCTCAATTTCGTTGATCCAGCATTGAATCTCCTCTTTCCATATATTTTTACTAATCTTGAAGTGTCAGCTATCAAATTATTTTTTTTTTTGGTTCGTAACACTTAACCGCACGAATGGCGCTAAGTTCAAATCTTGCGTGAACTATGAGACACTCTTATATCTCTGGAACAAGAAATCATAGAGACATGGTGATTATATCAATGGAAGCGTATTTAAATTTTATATTTAAGACCAAAATCCTGAAGAATTGTCTTATCTCGACTTAGGTTTTTTAGTCAAAAGTCCACAGATATGTGTATATACATAGATATAGATTACTAGACAGTTTTTATAAATGCGCAATAATATAGAACTCTTCCGGACATTCCATGTATTAACAAGTTTGTCCACCGCTGTTAATGCTTGCGCTACATTTGTACATTGTGCATACATAAGCGGTGGTTGGTCTTAGTCCTTCGAGGTATTGACGTGCTGTTGGCATTCCTTTCGCCGTCAAACATCAATATCATCGTTTTCGTCGACACCAACACATGTTCATGAAACCAACATATCGCGTAGCCTTTCGCCTATTATAACAGATACACGCTGGAATCACAATCAGAGCTGCCATTTGAGGTTTCAGAGCAATGTATTTATGCTAGCTATCTATCGGCTTAGATCACTCAAGTAAGAAACTCAATTTGCATATTAATATTTTTTCAACGCACATATCTGTTTTACCTATGAGAAGGACCCTTTTTTTTGTCCTATTTCGGTATGGTTTTTTTCACTCTGTTGGTTCAATGGTCGTATGCCTTTTGAAGTCTGATTTCGTGCATTTTTTTTTTTTTTGTTTTTCTGTTTCCATATTTTTGGGTAGCATTTGTTTGGTGTCTGGTGTGTTTGCTATTTCTAATGAAACATGTGTTCTGTTTGTTGTTTTTCTTGTGTTTCTTGATTTTATTTTTAATTTTGCTTGATAACTCAAATGTTTTGCAAAGTTGGCTTAAATCGAAATTTTATTTATTGGCTTCGTTTTTCATTTCTTTCTTGCACAAAATGCTGGGTTTGCCTTTTCCTCAATAAAACAAAGTAGACGAAATATATCATAAATATGTAGGTAAATAAAAATGTCAGTACGAAATTTTTTTTTTTTTTTTGTATTTGATTTTTCTTATGAACACACAATATTTTGCCTTGAGCTTTTGAAATGTTCTTATATTAAAAATATTTACATATGTTGTGTTATAAATCACTTTCTCATATTTTTGTTGAAAAACAAAATCAAGAAGTGTATGATAGGAGCAATCGAATGAAAGCAATGTTTAAGGTTAAGATTAGAAATGAAATATGTTCGAATGTATCTATGTTGCACTATATGTATTTATTAAGAAAAATAATCAAACTTTGCCACATTTGCCTTTTTACTTTACGCAAAGTAAATGATTTGTTCTTTTGTGTAAATTCATGTATTCCGTCTGTGTGAATTCTCCATGCAATTCTTTGTCAAAGATTTTGTTTCTCTCCACGACTTTCCCGAATCTTTGATATCCATCTCCAATGGCCTTTTTAAGCAGACTTTTGACCTACACGTTATCGACTGGCTTTTGAAGTTTTAAACACTTTGAGGCAAACTTAGATGTTTGGTTTCCGGAGGATACTCAATTAAAAAACAAAAAAGTGCCACATTAGCTACTCTGCGCTGTATAAAAATAATCTTTTTACACTTACCATTCATTTCCGTCCTCAGAAAAAAAAAATAAAAACCGAAGTGTTCTGAAGACGTCTACATTGAAGTGGACTAAATATATGGCACTATAGGCTGTGGTTCAGTCGATTCTTAATTAGTTGTAGTTCAGCATTAAAAAGTCATTTTAAAGTTATGTAAAAAATAGTATATGAATACCATTGTTCCCTGCGAAAACATTATTCTGCAGTTAAAATTAAAACATTTTAACAAAAATTTAAAAAATTGTTTTGAGAATACCAACCTACACACTGCTACATTTATAAATTATTCACGGTAATTCGGAACAAAATTAAATAAATTTTGAATTTTTTTCCGAATTCGTTTCTAAACAATTGGATGGTTTTCAGACCAAAATTGAAAAACGGGAGAAATTAAAAATAACCTACAAAATTACAAAATACTGAAAAACTAAACTCTGCAGTCTTACACAAGAAAAGCCATTTTCTATGTATTTTTAGATGCTGTATCTGAGGTCGGTCTTTGAATTGCTCTATCGCATTAACATTTTAAAAAATCCTGACATACGAGCGGAAGTTTTTAAGTTTGTGAAATCGGGGATAACGAGTGGAAATAAAAATACAAATTTGTTTTTTCTGTACAATACATTCTTCTGCTACCCTTACACATTTTTCTGATCTTTAACTTAACTTACATATATATGTGAGGTATTACATACGTAATCGGATAGCATTTGGCTTTTGCATCACCCATTTTTTTTTTAACTTTTTTGTTTTATATCAAGCCGTTTCAGAGATATAATTTTTAAAAAAACTGAAAAAGCTATATTATTATTTTAAAGACTTGTTTGAAATGATTTTTCTTGCATGGCACACTGGTTCAAAATCCTTAAAAGCTGGCCAAAAGTCGAAATCATTACATTTTCGAGATGAAATTTTTGACTTGGGGGGTTTTTGGGGTCGCTGATTACAAATCTGATATTGGATTTGTAAAAAACAAAATGGCGGATTCAAAATGGCGGACGATTTTCATAAATATTAATCCAAATCCAACAAAAAAATTTACTCGGGGGTTTTTGGGGTCACTGATTACGAATCTGATATTAGTTTTTTAAAAAACAAAATGGCGGATTCGAAATGGCAAAAAAAACACTTGCACAATTTTTATATCTAATTTAAAAATTTATTTCAAAACTTTAACTTTGATAGAGTTGTGTGCAACGTTAAATTGATCTACATAAGAATGGGTTTTAGATTCCTTTAAAGTGGAGTATAAGCTGTATAATAATATAAAAATTTTGTCATTTCGGGCAAACATCACATATTGACACTAGGCAAGCAATATGAGTTAAATTTTCCTCTGGTTGCTTCAGAAAAAATCGCGTCAAACAAAAGGTGCAAAAAAGAGCACCTCAATTTTTTAATATTTGTTAGAAAAGGCTTCAATCTTCTTAAATCCAAAAAATCTAGGTGGTATGACGTGGTATAAATTAGTTCTGGCCTTTTTTCATAACCATTGCAAACTGATTTTGTAAAATAATTTGATTTTAAGTTAATCACAATTTCCGCAAAAGTATAAATTATTGCAAGTTTTGAATATAAAGGTTCGATAGTATTTTCTTTTACGAAGAGATTCCACATTATAACATTAAAATCGGTTCAGTTTTACAGTAACCACACAATTTGTACACTGAACATTAAATTTGAACTTTTAATTTACAGAATTTTTCGTCTGAGAAGTGTACTTTTGGAGAGATCCCAAGAGCATAGTAGGAATACCTGGATCTTTCTTACAAATTTTTTGAGGTCTATGAATATCTGTTAGACAATACGGTTCATAAAAAGTTAATTTAAAAAAACTTTGTTTTTCGACTTTTGGCCAGCTTTTAAGGATTTTGAACCAGTGTGCATGGTGAGGAAATTGATACGAGTAACAGCACGGCATTCGTTTTGCTCGAAATTTGAGAATTTATTGAGGATTGACTTGTTTGGTTGTCAATAGTTCAAAGGGTAGCAGAATAATGTATAGAACACAAAAAATAAACTTGTATTTAAATTTCGCTCCTTACCCCCATTCCACAGAATTAAAAACTTCCTCTTGTAAAAGTGCAAAAAGTACTTTTTTTGCTATTTTTAAAGCTATGTACTTATGTAGGAATTGATGGCTTTCTTTCTTCTTTTTAATGAAAAACACACTACACTTTTAAGTTTCTCAATTATTTATTTACACATTTATTTTAGTTCTTATTCCATTATTTTATTTTACAATATTATTTACATATTTGTTCTTCTTTTCTATATCAGTTTTTCTTTGACATCTTTTAAACTATTCTATTCTTTTCTTTGTCTTTTTATTTCACTTCTTACATGTCCGCAGAAGACAACCGTCTTCTTCAACATCTAAAATCAACTACTACTCAGTTCAACTGTTATTTGATCGTTTATTCAAAATCTTTTCGTCACGTTTGTTTCGTTCAAGTCTCGTTCGTTTTGTCAGTGCTGCCAGGTCGTCCGCTTAGCTCCGTTCCCAAATGTATATAACAAGACAACATAATTTTCAGGCATACAAATTTATGTGGCATTTGAAAGTGTTAGATTTTGCCTTCAAAGCCCAATTTTATTCCAATGTCTTTTTTTTTGTCTTGGAGATAACTTAGCCTAAAAACTTAATTTAAAATTAATCAAAAATTAATTAAAATTTTTTCTCTTAAATCTGTCGGAGAAATATATATACTTAAATTGAGTTTTAAAGAAAAAACTAGCACTTTCAAATGGAATAACAAGATTTATTGCTGAATATGAAATGAGATCGATAAAAAAAAGTTAACTACTTTCAGAAATTATTAAATTTCGCACCGTGTATTGCTACTTGGAAGTTTCAACTTCAACTGATTTATTCATGGTTTACGTCTACTACCTTAGTTAATTAAACAGAAATAAGAAAAACCAAAGCTTAAAAATAAGCGTTTCCATTGGAAGCTTGGTTTGTTTTTCTAAAAGTTGATACATAAGTATGTTGTTAACCCAATCACAACACAATTCGCCTGTTTTTCACTTATATTTTTGAATAATTTCTTAGTGAGTCACTCCTTATCACTTAGTTTGATAGTGTTTTAAAGAAAGCCTAGTGTTCTTATTCTTCGCTATGCTGCGAGATAGACCGTAATTATAATTCTCAACTGAATTAGTCAAACTTTGCTAAATATCATTTTGTAGGCATAGGAATCTATACGTGCCTTCCTAGCTCTCGCTTCAATGTGATCCCCTCCAATTGAATATACCTTGGACAGCTAATAAATTTTACAACAGTAGTCCCGTCTGTCACCTTTTTGGCTTGCATACATACTACATACTTATATCCATACAAGCAGAGCACATGCCATTTATTTAAGCACCCCCCTCCCTCAACTCTCATTAAGTAATAATTTTCAAGCCATATAAATTGAGTGCCTTAATAATATTTACAAGAAAATACATATATATTCATACATATGTATGTACATAACTTATCAAAATTTGAGCTCCCCACTCATCATCATCGCCATTGTTTTTCTCCAACATCCTTATGCTCCCTACTCCTTTCACGTGCTGCTAATTTGAATTTAATTCCTTATTTTCTTGTATAACATGCATAATGAAATAATTGGAACGTTATGGGAAGTGTTTTTATGTTCAACAACTTTGTTTGTGCTTAGTTACGGTAACAAAGTGACGCGTGGCTGAATCGGGTTATGTGTGTGTGTGTGCCACCGTTGCGAGTTACATTAATTTGACGCCGCACGATGGCGCACGTTCTTTGAACTAAGTAGGAGCGAGTACAAAAAAAAAATCAGAAGAAAGTTACAATGGAAAAGAGGAACATGCGATGTGATGCCATGCTATGCCACGCCACGCCATCTAGTAGCGGCATAATGAAGCGCGGCGCTACAAGTGCGCCATATTGAATATTGAGTTGTAGCGTTATGTTTCTTAAAATGAACACAATATGAAAGAACGAACAACTTCATAATATGAGCCCCCATCCGCACCGTGCATTTACTCATTCACTCACCCCCGCTTTGGAGCAACAACAAGCAGAGCATTCGCATTGACTCAATGGGGTATAAAAGGGGTGAAAAGGTAATACAGCTTTGCGTCAACTTGGAGTAATTACTGTAAATGTGCCCATAATACTCATATTTAGTAAAAAAAGCTGCAGCTCATACTACTGAAGCGGGGAGTGGAGTAAAACTTTTGTCATCAAAGTGCAAAAGTGAAGTGTTGAAAACATCGTTATGATATTTACTCAAGGAATATGTAAATGGGGAGTGACGCTTTTGATCGCGCTTTGTTCTATTATAGCTGAATGTTTTTTTTTTTTTTTTTTTGTAGAAAATTACGAAACATACAAATGGTGTACATTAAAGTGGGTCGCCAAACAAAAATGTTTCTAAAATATGTTCCTTGATAAATTGTAAAACCATTAACAATATATTATGACTTTGATGAAAATTTAACGTGTGCTGGAATTTCTTTTAAGACAAAAACATAAAAAAGGGATACGTACTTCTTTATTTCTAATAAGTTTTACCAGAATTTCGAGTCAAAATAGTGACAACTCCGAACTGAAGTAAATTTCACCTTAATGATTTAGACAATTCAAAATTTATGAGTTTAGTGATTTTTTTGAAAAAATTAAAGTGATATTTACCTCACTGTAAAGTTCAAACAACAACAAAAAAAACGAACTACAAAAAAAATTACGAACTGTTAATAGTCCGGGAGCCGGTGACAGTAAAACTGCACTTACACGGATTTTAAAAATTTTTATATCAATCGATAGTGTATAGTCATAGGTACAATTTAAGCCTGGTGTGCCAGGAATTATCCTGGCACTAGTATTTTTTAGCAATGTTTGAAAATTGCATTTGCAAAAGCATTTTGCACTCATACGGATTTTAATTTAAAAAATGTCATTTTGTTGGAAATTTTTTTTAATTTAAGAAAAGTTTGGTGTGCCAACTGATATCCTGGCACAAAGGTCTGGCACACCGATATGAAGAAAATAAATGCAAAGAAACCAATTTTTTTTTTTTTTTCAAATTTTGAGCTTTCACATTGAAGTATTTTCGAAGTAGAGCTAAAAACCAGGAAATTAAAAAAAAAAAAAATTTTCTTTGCATTTATTTTCTTTAAATCGGTGTGCCAGACCTTTGTGCCAGGATATCAGTTGGCACACCAAACTTTTCTTAAATTAAAAAAAATTTCCAACAAAATGGCATTTTTTAAATTAAAATCCGTATGAGTGCAAAATGCTTTTGCAAATGCAATTTTCAAACATTGCTAAAAAATATTAGTGCCAGGATAATTCCTGGCACACCAGGCTTAAATTGTACCTATGACTATACACTATCGATTGATATAAAAATTTTTAAAATCTATGTAAGTGCAGTTTTACTGTCACCGGCTCCCCGCCTATAAGTAAAAAACAAAAAACTTCGAACTGACCGCACAAGGGTTTGAACCATGGTCCGTCCGTGTGATAGGTAGAAATATATAATCTGCGCTACTGGTACATATGATGAAGGGGTATGCAATTTGTATATAAAGCAAATATCTGCCCAAACATAGATATTTTTACTAGAATTTTAGAGTCAGAATGGTTATTTATTTTTTTGATGTTTACCTAAACTAAAGTTCAAACACAAAAAAATATAATGTCAAAATGGTTATGTAAGGTAATTTATGTTTGAAATTTAGTGTTTATTATATAATTATAAATATATTATATAATTTTTTGACCAACATAATTTCAAATTCATGATTCAAAATTCGAAAGAATTTTTAAGATCCCCTGGACAGATTTTTTTTAAAATTGAGTTAAGTGATTTTTTAAGTTTTTGAAAACAAAGGCCTTACAAAAAAATGTGAATCGCAAGTTTTATTCTAGAGACTTTTTCCTATAAATTAATCACAAGAACATAAAAAGGTAACGACCTTAGTAAAAGTTATGACCTTTTGAAAATAAGAGTTTTTTTGGTAGTTCACACACTCAAAACGCTTTTTAACTAAAAAGCAAGGCATCTTACGGAAAAAGTGTGTTCGAAATAAAATGCTTAGAATCCTCTAAGCAATGCGAGTGAACTTTTTCAGAACGCTGAACATTTTTTTTCGGACCAATTTTAAAAAAAAAAAAAATTAAATGTCCAAATTTAAACTTGCCGCTCACATTTTTCTGTAACCGATAGGGACAGCAAACGACGCCATATTTTTTCCCGCTCTCTTGACATTTCTCTTCAGTAAGGTTTGCCATTTCATCACGGAAAGATGTACGAGCCAACAACGAGTAAAAATTATTAAAATTTACTACCGAAATTGGAGTCAGTGGCCTCAACTTTAAGAGAGCTACGTCCAATTTATGGTCGTCATAATCGTCCTACCAGATCAACAATTGAGCGTCTAGTGGAAAAATTTGAATCCACACCCAGTGTGCCAGACGGTTCATATCTTCGCTTTTTTACCCGTTACGGATCCGTTTGCGGGAGAGATTCCCAAAAAAAAAGCGAATCGTTTTTTTTTTGGAATTTCTTCCGCAAACGGATCAGTAACGGATCCGTAACGGATAAAAAAGCGGAGATTTGAACCGTCTGGCACACTGGGCAGGCACAGTACAAAATTTTCCCGTGCCAGTGAGACAAAGAAGTGCCCGTAGTGTCGAGAATATTGCTGCCGCTGAGGCTTCAGTTCAAGGAAGCCAAAATGTGTTTCTCACACGTCGTTCTCAAGCGTTGGGCATCTCTGTGACGCCGTTGTGGCGAATTTTGCGAAAAGATCTTGGCCTACATCCTTATAAGATCAAATTAATGCAAGAACTGAAGCCGCTTGACCACCAGAAGCGTCGTATGTTCGTGAATTGGGCTGAGCAACAACTTGAAAATGATTCGGATTTTCATCGAAAAATCATCTTCAGCGATGAGGCTCATTTCTGGCTGAATGGCTTCGTCAATAAGCAAAATATGCGTTATTGGTCAGGCAGCAATCCACACGTACTCCATGAGTCACCATTGCATCCCGAAAATATTACGGTTTGGTACGGTTTATGGGCCGGCGGCGGCACTTCTTCCGTGATGATCAGGATCGGCACGTTACTGTGAATCGCTACAGTTCAACCGAATATTTTTGGCCCGAATTGGATGATATAGACTTGGACAATATGTGGTTTCAACAGGATGGCGCCACAAGCCACACAGCGAATGTCACAATGAATTTATTGAAAACCAAGTTTGGTGAACGTGTTATCTCACGAAATGGTCCAGTCGATTGGCCGCCTCGGTCGTGCGATTTGACTCCGTTAGACTATTTCCTGTGGGGCTACGTCAAGTCTATGGTCTATGCCAACAAGCCAGCGACCATTGATGAACTTCGTACGAATATCGATTGTGAAATTGCAGCAGTATCGGCCGATTTATGCTTGAAAACCGTCGAAAATTGGGTTCAGCGTCTGGACTTCTGCAAGCGTGCCCGTGGTGGCCATGCAAAAGAAATCGAGTTCCATACATAATGGCATCGAATGTACTTTCACAGGAATAAAGAATTTCATTGATATCCAAAACCCTTTTTGTTTTATTTAAAAAACTATTGTAGCGCTCTTATTGCAAAACCCTTTATATGAGGATGGGTCGAATGTTTTAACCGGTATGGCTCAGCGAAAATCATATAATCGTATCATATTTGTAGGTACTGTATAATGAAGAGAAAATTCGTAAAAAGTTATTTTATATTTAAATATTTATTTATGCAATTCACTTATTAAATTTTTTATTTATTCAATTTAAGTTTTATTATAATTTAATTTAAAGGAAAATTAGGAGTTATGGTAAAAACTTATTATACTTATATGATATTTGATGGTTTTGTGATGTTGAGTTCATCAATCCCTATTAATTTGTCGTCTTCAACATTTTTTTCGAATCTACTAACCCCTTTTATCCACCTCTTAAGGGGGTTCCCACACAAAATTTTGATAAAAATATGTAAAAATTCCTCATTGCCGGGAGGGAAAACAAATGTTCACCGACCCCACTAATTTTTCTTTTTCAGTATTTCTCTCAAGCAAACTTCCACTTTTCTTCTACCCGTTAAGGGGGCTCCCATACAAAATGCTGATAAAAACATAAAAAAAAATGTACGCAGGCCCCATTAATTTTTCCTCCAACATGCTACTTATTTAGATAGCGATATTAATTTTGTATGGGTGGGGTGGATAAAAGGGGCTAGCATGTTTGAAAGAAATATTGAAGTGGAAAAATTAGTGGGGGTCGGTGAAAATTGTTTTCCTCTCCCGGCAATGAAGAAGTTTTTGATAGGTTTTTTTGATTTTACTTCAAAAAGCCCCACCACTTTTGCCCGATGAGTGGTCCAATATGTAATACGAATGCAAAAAAAACACAGTACAAAAAAAAAATTTTACCAATGGTAATAAATCCAAAGGGTGCACGAAACCATTAACTTCAGTGCGTTTGACAATAAATAGACCCCCCTAAAACTGTCCGACAATGTTACCATTTATTTTGAATATTTTTTTTACCAATTCTGCAAAAATTGGATCTGTGGTAACACATTTTTTTATTTCGTAACTTTGGCATATTCGGACACGCCGACTTGCCAAACGCCCCATAATATTTGTCCGACAGCATGTTTTATACTTTTAACATATTAAAAACTTTTGATTCGAATGAAAACCTCACCTGAACTCCATGACTTTGGGATAGCTTCAACGGTAAATGACCCGGCACCATACTTCCCCACTCTCAAAATTTGTCCGACTCGACCTGAACATTAAATACACGAAGTCTCAGCAGTGTGTTTATGAATCTATTTTTTTTTTTTTTTTTTTTATACATGGACTATATTGCATTCATTTTAGAATTAATGCAACATTATTTTGCACTTATATTACTTTTTTCCTGCTTTCAAGAAAGTTCTCATCTCAAATAATTTGCCTTTTTTTTAATTTGATTACAATCATGGGTAAAACCCATATGTTAACGGAAATATTTCTGCATAACAAATATTTACCTTAAATGAGAATTCCTTTAAAAAGTAAGTATTCATATATCAAGTAAAACAAAATGTTTAAGTAACAATAAAAACATTTAGTTGCCTTTACAGTAGGTAAAACTTTGTTTGCACCAAAATTTAGTTTTGGAAACAAAGTATTGCCGCTTTTTGCATTATTAAAAGCGTTTTACGTTCTTAGCGCACCCAACATGAAGCCAACTAAACGAATGCAACCCATTTCAAATATGAAACTCTTGTTCGGGGTGCATTTTTACTGGAAATAAACTGAGTGGCGCTTCTTTCACTTTCACTCAACGCCGCCTGTCTACCGTCATTGTGCATGCCCACCACTCCCCACATCCACCCAACTTGCTTTCCATAGTATAGCCTCAATCAACTCTTAATCCACATTACATTTTCGTAGCGTAACGCTGTGTTGTTTTCCAACAAAGTAAAATTGTTTTTCACTGCAGTTGCTGAGTTTCCGCCAGAATTTGAAAATTTTTGGCATCGTGCGGTTTTCTAATTCACCTCCCCCTTGCACCACAAGTTCTACACTATGTATTGTGTGTGCGTTTGTATGTCTGTCTCTGTTTACTTGGTTTTTGCAACAACTACTTGCTCTCTCATTTGTAAAGTTTTATTCCAAATGAATTACGAGTATTTTGTTACTCAACTCGGGCTTCTTTGTTATTTGGGCTTTCATAACAACGCCATTTTCGTTGCTTAGTTTTATAAATTCACTAAATTAAATGAAAAGTTTAGCGAAATTAACAATGGGTAACCTAAAAGAAAACGAGGCCGAAGCGCAACTAAGTATGTTCAACTACTTAAGTAAATGACAGCTATTAGGAAATCTCTCTATGAAAAACTGTAGCACATATTTAAATAAACATATCTTTAAAAATAAGTAAATTAATCAATTGAGTAGTAAGGATTTTTCGGTAGAAAATTTAATCCTCTACAAAATGCTCTTACGAGAATGGGAGGTGCCACGCCCTTAAAATCAAAACTCGTCATATCTCTTAAAATATTTGACGCAGATGGATGAGATTTGGTATATATGTAAATGGCGCCGAGACAAATAACATTCATCGATGGGTGATTCCACGCCCTTAAGAGCCAGTTTCATCGGAAACAGTTTAACGCAGATAGCTGAGATTTGTTATATATGTGAAATGTACTGGGAACAATAACATCTACTTTAAAGAAATCAGAGGCGTCACTCGCTGCATATAGCATAATTCATCATATCTCTGAAACCATTCGACTCTGATAGCTGTAATTTGGTACAAATGTTAAAAAAAAGCCACCGGAATAAATAATATCCACTGAAAAATAGGCAGCACCACGCTTTCAAAGATTGTCTTGGAATCACAAAAGGCCGGCCTAAAAATCAACGTATCCAAGACTAAAAGCATGAAGCTAAACGCAAGCAATGACATGACGTTTAAAGCTGGCAGTGATGACATCGGAAACGTCGATAGCTTCACGTATCTAGGCAGCATTATCTCCATGGATGGTGGAGCAAAAGAGGATATCAACTCAAGAATAGCAAAAGCAAAAGGCGCGTTTGCTCAACTGAACAAAATATGGTCTTCATCCGTTATATCCACCAAAACGAGAGTGCGCATTTTTGATTCGAATGTGAAATCGGTTTTGTTATATGGGTGCGAAACATGGCTTGTTACTGAACAACTAACAAACAAGCTGCAAGTATTCGTCAACAAATGCTTAAGGCGTATATTAAAGGTTTGGTGGCCTCGCACTATATCAAATGCCGAGCTACATCAAAAATGCAAACAGAAGGCTATAGCAAACGAGATCAAGCTGCGCAAATGGGGATGGATTGGTCACACTCTCCGGAAACCACACAGCGAAGTTTGTCGCCAGGCCCTTGAGTGGAATCCACAAGGCAGTAGAGGACGTGGTAGACCCAAAACCAACTGGAAAAGGTCGTTGGAAAAGGAAATCCAAGAATCGGGAAAATCGTGGCAAGAGATCAAAGTCATCGCAAGGGATCGTGACAAATGGAGAGATTTCATATTGGCCCTATGCTCCTCCTAGGAGTTAAAGGAGAATACATACATACGCTTTCAAAGACAAAATTTGTCAAATCTCTAACACTAGAGTAAACATAGGGTATATGGCACCCCAGGCGATGTGGCACCTCTTTTAATTTCAATACGTGCAGCTTTCGTAGCATTCAAATATGGAAAAAAATTCATTCAGTACCGCAAAATACTTCGTGGGGAGTAGTTCGTTTAGTTCCAGTTGCTATAATTACTTGTATGCGTGATTTAATAAAAAAAATGGGTATGTACTCGAGTGACTTCTTTTCATAAATTTCCAGAGGCGTGAGTATTTTTTACAGCTATACATTTATCAAAATAAACAGAACTTGATTTTTATTAGATTTATACTAAAAAGGAGAAATGGCACCCAATTACTGAGGGTGATGTGGTTTGGGTGTCATTGCTCTTTTTGTATCAGTGATCAGCAAATTTAAGAGAGAGAGTTTATGTTCGATAAAAGATAGATCTGAGATAGGAAACTATAAAAAGACATAGAAGAAAACTGAGAGCTCAATTGAGCTCTAGAATGCCAATCACTGTTTTGGATGTTATAAGATATTTGGAAGTACAAATGTGAAGCGCTTGAACGTACAGTTACTACAGAATCGAAGAATTTTTCAATAATCTCTTTTTAATTTTTATCTGATTAATTTAAGGTTTTCTCTAATATTTTGGAAACTTTAAATACAAGTGATATCTCGTTTATACCAGTGACTACAAAAAACTCTGGGCCGAAGACAAATAAACGGCAAGAATTCTAACGTCTTCTAAGAATGTGGTCTAGCAGAAAAGAAAACTTGAAGCGGAAAACACAACCACTGCAACGTAAGAAGAGGACTTATAAACAAAAGGTGGTTACAAGTTAAGCTCCTTCCGAAGAAGGTGAAGAAAATATTTTATTCAAGGTGAATCTGATGGTGTGTTGGATGTAGAAAAGATTAATAGATTTTTGAATCCTAAGCGTAATTCCGTATGATCACATGAAACATGTACATCTTGTACGAAAACATCATCCAAGGTACGGTGCCATATCACCATTGTCTCTTGAGAGTTGATACTTATAAGTACTATTTATCAAAATTTAAAAAAAAAAAAATATTTTCAATAATTTTTGCTTAAGTTGAATAACTCAGGCCTATCACTGAAGCCATCGTAGATACGAATTTCATAAGATCTTCCAAAGTGCTATTATTGAATTCATATCGCAACGAACGTGAATTCAAAATTCCTAAACTTAAAATTTTTTTAATTTTAGACGATTAGATTTGGCTATGGGAGAAGTATCGTTATTTTTATTGAAGTACTTCAAACTCTACGAATTTCAAATTCAGGTTCCTAACGATATGAATCTATGAGCCCTATCATTGAATCCATCGTAGATACGAATTTCGTGAGATCTACGAAAGTGCTATCATTGAATTCGAATTGCTACGACGTGAATTCAAAATTCGTAGATTGGGATCACTTACTCCATCCGAAACTCTAATTTTTTTTTAATTTTCGACGACTAGATTTGACTATCGAAGAAATATCATAATTTTATTTAAGAAATACTTCAAACTCCATGAATATCGAAGTTACGTATTTACGAACGTATTTGTTGAAATCAATAATAGCATTTTCGTAGATCTCACGAAACTCGTATTTACGATGGATTCAATGATAGGCCTGAATATTATTATTAAAATCATGTTTACACGTTACCACAAAATATTATCACTATGACTCTATGAATGTAGAACACCACATATGAGTAGAATACACCTTTCTTAAAAGACTCAAATTTATTGTAATTTTGAAAAGTATGGAAAAAAATTAATTTTACAAATAGAACTTAACTCTCATCATACGGTGATTTTCGCTATGGATTAACTAAAGACTTAATCAATTCATCATCGGCTGAGATATCCATATGATAGAATCTCGATCGTCTCACGACACGCTCATCATCATCCATTACACCATACACTTCTTCAATCGGCAGCGATACCTCCACTTCATTCGGTGATAATAATTTACGTGCATCCTTGCGGAAATTCTCGATTGTCAAACGCATATCCTCGTGTGCCATAATAAAACTCTTCAATGAGATAACTTCATTATTTTTGGAATTTCGTAAATATTTGGCCTCGATCTTGTCAATATCGGCAACCAAACGTATAAATAGGAAGTCCGCATAACGTTTCTTCACCTCCAATTGTGACAGCTCATCGAACCAATTGAACGAACGTGAATTCATTACAATGATGAATGCCAAAAATATGACTTTAATTAGCACAACCAACATGATGAGAATAAGCGCAAAGTGCTCCAGCTCATTATAACAAAATTCGAGTAAATCCTTCCAATAGATAAGATCACGGCTATTATGCTTGAGTTCGTAGTGCAGGAAACCGATAAAGACAATTGTAAAAACGGACATAAACCAAATGTACGGATAGTTTTCTTGGAAAATTTGATGGAATTTCTGAAGTACTTTTCGAATTGAGAGCATGATAACAATGAGTAACTTATTTATTAACAAAATTTATATATATTTTTTTTTAAATTTTGCTTAAATGAATTTTGACAAAACTTTTATTTGAATTTTTCCATCAAACTATCAGTACATTTGACTGAATTTTAGAAGATAAACAAATTTAAAATTAAAAATAAATTTTGAAGTGGTCACATATGGAAGAAGGATGTAAGTTTAAATTAACTTAAAGCTATTTACTTAAGTAACTATTTAATAGAAACATATTGAGAATCATAAAGGAATGCATGGCATTTTTAGTAATTGCTTAGCAAAAGTTATAGCAAAATAGAATTCGTTATGCCAACTACCTACAGTAAGGTTGTAACGGAGCTCCACATCCAATAGTGCGAAACTACCGCACGAAATCGTACCTTCGCCTCCGCAAGCATTTTAAAGTAGAAAAGTCAGTGCAAATACTGACTTGACTCAACTTTCTAGTTTTTTGAAATCTTTTAAGAATTTTTTAACTGTGTTACTTAATTACATTTTATGTATTGAAAATAAATGGAATAGCTATACCAAATATCAATAAATAGCACAAATAACAATTATGACGTCAAGGCTTACGTATTAACACATAAAAAAAACTGGCAAAAAGTCGACTTCGTAACTTGGCAAGGATGGTGCATTGGCCTAGCGACTGGCACTGCGTTTGTTGTACTAACCGTGATGTCCTCGGTTCAACTCCCGCCCAGACCGAAACACAACAGTTTTTCAACTTGCAATTTTTCAATTATACTTAATTTAATAAAATAAATATAATTATAATTACAACAAAAATAGTCTGATGAGTCTTTGTGGCAAAAGACGAAACATATATCACTATAGCCATGTTTTTAATCCGTTCGTGAATTTGTCATAATTATGTGTTAGAAAATGATTTGATAGATTTATATGTAAATCGATCTTTGCAAATATGTGACTAAAAGTTCAATTAAAAATTGGTTTTTTGAAATCTTAAAATCACGAATTAGAACCATTACTAGTTACTTGGAATTTCGTTCCGGTTCAAAATCCATTAAAGCTGGCCAAAAGTCAAAAAAAAATTTTATTTTTAAATAACCTTTTCCGGATTGAATTGTCTTAATGCTATTCAAAGACCACGAAAAATCGTTGAGAAAGATCCAGGTATTCCTACAACACTCTTGGGATCTGTCCGAATGTACATTCTGTGAATTTAAAACGAATATAAAGTGTTCACCGAAAAATTGTGTGGTAACTGTAAAACTGAACCGTTTTAAATGTTTGAATCTCTTGGAATCTCTACGTAATAAAGAGCATAATGGATTTCTTAAGTTCGAAATTCGCAATAAAAATATAAAAATCAAATGAATTTTTTTTTTTTTAAGTGGAATAAGTCCATAAAGAGGCAAAATTATTTTGTGCCATTAAAATCGGATATTTGATCAAATTTGGTCAATTGACCAATATCATTTTTTCAACCTAATGTCATCAATTTCACACCATTAAGAAAACTTTTCGTGCATAATTTTATTTATTTCTAACAAAATGTCAGCCAATGCATATTATGACATTGCTTTTGTCCCTATACTCGTATGTACTTACTCCAATAACTCCGTTGGATTTGCGGCTTTCGAAAAATGGATCAAAAAAAAGTTGTTCGGAATAGCCCCAGAAATCTTATATTTTACTGTGTTCCACTGATTCCCAAACACCCACTATACTTTTTTTTTTGGTAATACAGTTTAATGTTGGTCTGATTGCAGTGCATTTTTATTGCGGTGCTTTTAGGATTAAGTGATTATAATTGTTTTAAACTTTTTTAAAGATATTATTTTTTGATTATATAACTCTAACTCTATATTTTTTGGAAGATCAATGTTAAGAGACATGTGTGGAGCTATCTTCGAAGAACTTACTCTCATTCAGTAGCGTTTTTCTACCAAAGACTTTTCTTCAGGCTAACTTTGTTGATGGTATTTGATGACTATATAAAATATATGTAAACTATTTAAAAACATCAATTTTCTAAACTGTTTCTAAGCCCCTTAAAGCCGAAAATCTGGTATCTTCCATACAAATTGTATGGACATATAACAGACAGAGATGGCTAAAAATCGCTCACGCGCCACGTGTCATACAATTGTAACTTGACCCTTAGCCAAGTCGATTTCAGAATTAAGATCCCTTATAAAAAGACATTCAAAGTAACTTATTAAAACAGCAAAAGAATCAACGTCACTGGTGTAAATTATGTGTACACCTTTTCCTCTAAAGACCTCTTTTCTTAAAAGGTAATTACTGCAAAACGGGTTTTGTTACTGTGAAACTCTTAATGGATTTTAAAAGCTAATACTAACTAAAATATACGCCTAAGTCATAATTAGTGAGTGATTTTCAGTCACATTATTCGTTTCGTCATACACGATAAGTCAACAAAACTATTTTATTCAGGCCTGTTCCGTAATCCGCGTGGTTTCAATTTCTTTTCACTTAGTAGGCTTTTTGATAAAAATCGTGAGTCACACGATAAAAAGTATAAGAATCTTTTATGTGAAGAATTAGAAGTGCTACAAATATTATTCATTTGTATTTAGGAAAAAAATAACTGTTTCGGAAATATTTGATAAAGTCGAATTTTTCAACTTTTTGCGGTTTTTTAATAATATTTCCTAAACGGTTACTTTTTCCTTAATGCCAATCAATGTTGTTTGTAGAATCTGTAATTCTCCACAAAAAAGTTTCTAATACTTTTTGTCGTTTGACTCACCATTTTCATGAAAAAGCCTTCTACTTAAATGAAAAGTAATTGAAACCACACGGATTACGGAACAGGCCTGATTATTTTGAATGCTTCACAATCCTTGAGGACGGTCGAACGCTTTAAAAACTAAATTTTGTCACAATATTAACATAACTTCATTCTCACATATGGGCGCCTGACACAAATATTTTACCAAATGACTAAGTAATGTTCATGCATAAACATTAGTAAATAACTTAACGAAAATACTTAAAACTTACACTTTCGTCAAGTAAAAGTTTTTTGACTTTTGACATTGCGCTCGTTGTAGTATGTTCTTTTGTGGTCGATGTAATAAAACTAAGGGCTTTTCCAGCATATTTGCTTTTCAAATTCTTTTTCTTTTTCTTGTTCCCATTCTCATTTGACCAAAACCACCAGATCATGTTCTTTTCCGTAGAACGAGAGTCATAACCGGAAATAAAACTAAATAGTGTGGAAAAGTTGAATTGAGTGCTAAATTAATTTCACTTTTAAGACAAAGTTTTACAAGTTTTATGACAAGTGTCAGTGGAACTCGTAAAGTTTATGCCGTCGTCAACGTTGTTGCCGTTGCCGTCACAATTATCACAGCAAACGACTTGAATGAAATGAAAACTTTAAAGTTTGGACAAGTCGACTGAAATCAGTTAACATTTAACAATACGCGCGAAAAGACATCATTAAGTGCTTTAGAAATCATTTGGTTTTACGATTAAAATGAAATCACATTTTGTAATAAGGATTTGTTTCGTGGTTTATTACCTTAATGCTATCAATGCAGACGTCAGAAGTATCAATGAAGATTGTGTTGAGGAAATGGATGAGCAAAGTTTATTAACGTATTTTAACGAAGGACCTTTTGGCTGCTTTGTATGGCCTGTTTTATTAATGATATTCCGACCATTAATGCTGCAAAAGGTCGCTATGGATACAATTATAAATAAGTACAATCCTTATGAGTGCAAAAGACTAAAAACACAAATCTTCCAAGAAGATGTACAAGTCAATTCCAATAAAACTAATGAACAGAAGTCAATACAACAAACTGACAATAAAAATAAAAGTTTCAAGAAGTTTATCAAGGCGATACCAACTGTCAACAATATCCTGAAACAACTTAAGTTACAACAGCAACAACAATTGCTACAACAAAAACTACACGCAACCCAAGAAACTGCTCGAGCACAAAAAAAGAAGAAAAAACGCAAAAAGAAGAAACCCAAAGATAAAAAACGCAAAAAGAAACCTCAACAGCAGCACACTTTTGGTCAACCGGCACATGTCATTTTTGCCACAGTTACCAAGAAACCCACTTACCATCACCACTATGGGGCAGTGGCAACAACAACTAAGGCACCCATAACGAAACCAACATCCAAATTGAAGTACCTTTGGAAGAAACATAATGCCCTAAAGAAAAAGAAGAAAAAGTACTTTCATCATTTGTTTGAAGTATTTTACCCGTTCATCAAGTTTGTCGCCTTTTTTACGGTTCTCAATCCATTCACTTTGGCCGTATTTCTCTTTTCGCTGATATCGCCGGTGGTTTTTTCATTTTTGGGTTTTGTGGCATTGAGTGCATTGGTGAAACCATTCTTGCATTTGATATTTGATATCAAACGTAATGTTGGTGTCATAAAGCAGCAGAAATTGAGGGGACAACGCCGTCGCGTACGCCCAAAGCCGAAGCGTCCCATAACGATACATAAATATTATTATCACAATAAACCAACACAGCCGCCGCCACCATCGCCAAAGCATCATTGGTATAATGAGCAGAAGGAACTTTTACATGGATCAACATCACATGCGCCGAAATTTGTTAGATTTGAAAAAATAAATTATTCTAATTAAAGAAAATTCTTTGTTATGTTTTGTGTACTTAATTATAATCCAGGAAGATTAGATAAAAAAGAGTTGGTGTGCGAAATACATAATCCCAAGTGAATTTTATTCACCGAAATTATCTTTATTTACATATGCATGATAAATGAATTGTGAAAAACCCATTGCAAAGTCGTGTGCGTATAAAAAGGTATTCAGGTTCAGAGGTCGCTAAAATCAGTCCTTTGCAAATTTTAAGCACAGGCAATTTTCTAAAAAAAATCGTAGAAAATGTTTTTGTATGACATAGTTTAAGAGATAAATTTAAAAAGTGAACAGTTATGATATAAATGCTGCGTATAAGTTCATATTAAAATGTCTTGCTTGGGCACAAGATTTTTCAAAAAAGTCCGCAGAACGTCGCTAATCATATTGTCTCAGTTTAAACCATTCGATTTGTCGGATATATCTGACGTGTCAGCCAAACGGTTAAGTTGCTATAACTCTTCAACGAGGAGTCTTACAAAAAAAGCTAGAAGACCGTTTAATAGACAATTGGATTCTCTTTATGTGACCGCCCATTGGAAAAGGTACCTTATCTTCACTCAAAAAATTTAGCGGTACGGCTAGAGATAAGAGATAGGGATAGGGATAGAGATTGATTTCAGTTTAAGGTGGAATTCAGTGGAACATTTTACCACTGATTTGATGTCGATATCAAATTACAAATGCCAATAAAAGCGGTCTTACCGCACCTCTACCCTGTAAAAATTGAAAACACTGTTCAGGGTCATTTCATCTCAAATCGTCCAGGCAGTATTTTTTTTTTTTTGCATATTATTTTTTTAATAGTTTCTACATTGAAATCGATGAGACACGTATTTTTGCCTTTTGCTTGATTTTGAGTTCTTTCGTCGTGGGGAATTTTTTAAAATTTGTCTACAAACTCGATTTTGCGCTATTGTCGCATGTCAATTTTCACGGAAAATGTGATAACTTTGCGAAAAAACGTCCGATCTTCGTAATTTTTGGTATGTTTGTAGCTAAGAGCTTCCTCTAAAAGAAAAAAATATGATACAGGGTATATTTCAAAAAATAATTTTTATATCGTCATTTGAAAAAAAAATCTAAAAATTTTTGACTTGAAAAATTTCCAACTGCATCAGTTTTTTTTTTTCTTCATATTTTTTTTTTAAATAGCTATACATATAAACAACATTATGTTACAGCCTCTATTAGCCCAAATTCGTTGTTTGGGAATTATGATTTTTTTAAAAAACAGTCCCAATTATTTAGTAATTTTGGGCTTCATTCATGATATATGTTGTCATTTCGTCAAAAGTAGCTCAATCGTTATGATATTTTGTCTGTCAACAGTCAAAGGTCCGTTCTAGAAGAAAGAATCATGAAGTGTAGTACATTTTTGGATGTTTTTTTTATAACCGTCTTTAAAATAGAAAAAAAAGCAAATGACTTTTAGTGGTCATTTTTGACGTACAAATTTTTCAAATAAACCATTTTAAAGGACATTTTATCTTCTTTTTCCATATTTCACAATGCTTTTACCTATCTCTGACCCTGAAAAAGTAATAAGCAAAAGATTAAAAAAACACATGAATTCGTTTTTTTTTTTTTTTTTTTTTTTTGTCTCAAAATTTTTGGTATAAGAAATTTTTTTTTAAATTTTTTGATTAAACTATTTCGATGGCAAATTTATTTCTCTACGAAAAGTTTTTGAAAAAAACATCGAAGTTTTGCTTTGTTCGCTAGATATTTTCAAAAAAACTATAAAGGGTGCATTTCCCGCCTCCCCCAGATTTCCACCTTATAATTTACTAGCACTCATCTCTACACTGAGCTAAAAAAAGCATTGTTAAATTGAAGACATTTGCTTCAAATAAAATCTCAAGGCATACACCTTGAAAAAATATTTTTTCCATACAAATCTAAATACGCTAATCTTCAAAAGTCGTTTTACACACACGTTACGCAAGTTTTGTTTCGAGAGACATTTCTGTTTTAAAATTTTCTTAGTATGCAAATATTATACCTCTTCATCACATTGGTCAATGGTGTAGAGGTCTAACAAGTTTGTAAGTAAAACTAACATGTTTCTATCTATCATGCGGACGTTCTTAGGTTCGTATCTTCCTGCGGATCGTTTATTTTTTTTTTTTTTAATTTAAATTAAAATTCGTGTATGTTCAATAAAAATATTTTGACCTTTGACCTGAGTTTAAGTTTGCCCAACTTAATTTTTAATAAACTCGTTAATGCCTCTGTTTTATATATGAGGGGTATAGAAGCAAAGGCGACAATCTCCATTTTTTTCATGAATGCATCTGAGAATGCCATCTAGTTGCATTTGATGTAAGCTTGTGATCAGTGAAATTTGCAATACCAAATACGTCTCTATCCATTATATATCTAATGTTGAAAACTGCCAATCAAAGCAAAGGCAGCAATCTCCAATGGAGATTGATTATTAAACTTCTTATTATTTTTTCACCATTTTTATTGGTTTTAGCAACTAATGAAGTCATGCACCTCATTTCAGCGAAATCGAAGGGGGTGTGGCAGTTTGATTATCACAAACTTAGCGATTTCCACTTGATTGAAACAAACACGACAATCTCCAAATTTCTTATCGAATTTGTCCATAAACCCCTTTGAGGATTTAATTCAAACTTGGTTTACATCCTTATCTAACTCTATTCTACAGAATTGCAAAACATACAGTATACTAAATTCGTGTACCTTCAGAGATACACGTTTTTGTTAGTTTTCACAAAATTGAAAAAAGTGGAAATTGTCGCCTTTGCTTCTATACCCCTCATATGAAAATTTTTCGTTTTTCTTCAAAAAATAATAAAATTGAAGATGTTTTTCTTCATTTTTATTATTTTTTCTGCTCAGTGTAATGACGAATAGACCAATTTCTGTAATAAACACCCTTGAACGCCTTACTTCCTTTTACGATGACCTAATCAATAGACTAATACCGCATTTATTTATTTTTTTCGAGCGACTCATGGCCTAAAAGACATTCATAAATACTGGTTTTTTAAAGATATCTCCGTAACAATCATACGATAAAAAGTACTAGCACCCGTTTTGTAGAAAATCACAAGCTATACAAAAAGTAAGCAATTTGTGTACATTGTACTCTTGAAACTTTAAAATTCGATATCTACTCGTATAAACTGGAGATTTTTATTTTACAAATCCAAAATGCTATAACTCCATAAATTTTTGAACTTTTGTGGTGACTGTGGTATATTTTTGTTTTATCAAAAAAGTAACTGCCATACCTAAATTGGAGCGTCAGGCGTTGCGTTATTTAACGTTACACAAAAGCGTCAAGCGTCATACCGAAATAAAGAGCGTTGTGTGGAAGTCATTTGTTTGTCAAAATCATATTGTTGTTACTTTTTTTACTTTTCTGCAGCTAACTTCAGTCCATAACGCTTTGTCAAAATTGAAAATTCGAATAGCTCAGCGTTGAGCGTTGGCAATTTCGGTATGCGCCATACAAATTGTATGTACATGAGAAACTTTTGACAGTAAAATAACGCTGACGCTCCAATTTAGGTATGGCAGTTAGCATTTTTAAGAAATGCAAAAACACCGGAGTCTGATTTTTAGTAGATAAATTCCCTTTTTCTGTGCAACACCATATTTGTGGTTATCTTGAAAATTTCAGTTATTATAATTTCCCACATTAAAATTGTAATTAATTCAAAATACGCTACAAACAATCATAACCATATACAGGATATCTTCAACATGATAGCTAGGATATGATAAAAACATAATTGAACCACGCACTCACAAGCGCACACTTATGTATGTATGTACTAAGATAAAGACAGTACATACGTACCCAGGAAACATTTGAAAGGTCATTAAATCTTCTAATTTTGCGCCAATAATAATATATTCTCTTAACACTCTTCTGGAACTAAAACCTCTTGGGGATTACCTTACAACTTTTCCAGACGAGTTTTACGCGATGCAATATGGCTGAGATCGCTATTAAGATTCTCCTAGGAAATTAAAAACAAAAAAAAATGTTTATTCTGGAAGGCAATATTTCCTAGGCGTGGTATTTCTTACGAAGCAAAATACCAAACTTCACAATATATCCTTAACGGTAAATAAATTTTGACCAATAATTCCACAAAAATTTCCAATTTCTTATGATATTATTATACCCTACACATAGGGTACATACGCTTTGTCCTACCGTTTGTAACGCAGAGAAGAAGGCGTGGCAGATGTAGAAAAGTACATATATGTATATTCTTGATCAACGTCACCTTCTGCAACGATAGAGCCATGTCCACCTGTTTGGCTGGCTGCCTGGGTGTCTGCCTGTCTGTTCGTGGAAATGCAATTTACGGGAAATCTGAGCTAGATAATTCAATTAAATTTGGTACTCTGCATCCGTCGTTAAAGTTAACTCGTAAGATTGAAAATTGGCAAAATAGGTCAACAGACACGCCCACTACCCATACACAAAATATATTCAAAACAAAATATTAAGATCATTATTTGCGATAACGCAAGCGAAATACACATAACAACTAGGCATAGTTTAATTTCTCCCAAACCATCATCTGAGATAAAAATAGTATTTTTCAGGCCTAGGTTATCAAAAAGGTATTCTTCCTCGATTGAAAATCTTTGCTGGGTAGATTTGCAGGTAAGTAAGTATATGCAGATATCGCAGATTGTGCCAACCACACATTAACCTATCGAATAAAACAAAACGAAGATAGTCTCCAAAGTAATGGTAGCGGAAGAAAAACTCCATCCTTAAATAGACGACATTACATTCCATGTTTTCCATCAGCTTTCGATAATCGTTTCCTTCATCGTACGAGTAATTTGCATAATCAACTTAAATGTCACGTGGCAGAAATGCAGTGCAGGTGTTAATGAGGAACAATTGAATTTTATTTGTCGGGGAAAATGCAATGAATGTCATGAGAAGATAAGAATACGCAGCATGAAAAGTAAAAGATTGGAGAATATGGAAATTTTATTTGCAAATTAACTGAGCTAAATGACATACATATGAATTATAATAATTGCGCTTATATTCAACGGATCTGTAGAAATCATAAGAAGAATGAAACTCGATTATACGTACATTAAGACGGAATGAAATATTTTGAAGGTCAACGATGAAAACAAGGAAAAGAGGCGGGGATAGGACGGAACATAACCAGCGCTAGATGTAAAACCGACTACGACAACACGTTTAGAACGGCCACTGCAGGTACTCGTTATCCAGCGATAGAAATAGTTCAATACCAGACTAGTGCTAGTGAAAAAATATTCACTACCAAGAAATTTATTTAGTGTTTGTGAAAAATCTTTCACTATCAAAAGATTCATTAAGTGGTAATGAAAACAATTTTCATTATCACTAAATTTAGTTAACAGTTTTCAATAAATACTCCTCTAAATTTAGTGACAGTGAAATTTCATTCACTATCAAATAACTGATTTAGTCTATTGAAAGTGAAAATTTATTTCATTGAATTTAATGAAACTTTAATGAAAATTTTCAATAAATGTTGCAATAAATTTAATGAAACATTTTCACTTTCATTAAATTTATTGAAACATTAGTGAAAATTTTCATTAAAGTTTCATTAAATCTAATGAAATAAATTTTCTCTATCACTAAATTTAATGGAATTTTAATGAACATTTTCACTAATGTTTCAATAAATTCAATGAAATAAATGTTTACTAAACGTTCTTAGTCTTGGTCTTGGTAATTTGCACGATAAAAATGCAGAAGATGCAATTGTTGCGGCTATATAGTAAGTTCGGGTAATGTGATATAGGCATTTTTGTTTTTTAAATCAAGGGTGTCAGCGTTTTCAAATCACTGAGCCAAAAGCATGCAGCGCAGTCAACGTTGCTTTTACAACAACTTTAAATTCGAGTAACAACAAACAAAAAACAATTGTTTGTTGTTTTTCATGCCTCGTTTACAACAACAATAATACTTCAACAATTTTCAAAATTTCTAAGGACTAGAACACACACAAAAATTAGTGGAACTCACGCGTTGATTCGCAATGCCCTTGCGTCGTTGCGAAAGTGCAATTTGCTAAAGTTTGACATTAGTAAAATAACAAAAATATTGCCGCAAATTTCGCACTACTTTTGCAATTTCTCAAGATGGAAATATTCACATTGATCGTTCAGGCTTTAGTGCGTAAAAGACTTGCATTTTCGCAACTGCGCATCAACGCATTAATACCCATATTGTTTGTCGTTTTTGTTTTTGATGCGACGTAGTCTTTGTTGTTGTTTTATGCTGGTTCGAGTTCGATTTTGTTTGTACGCAAAAGAAGCAACAAAAACGCAAATTTTGACGAGCGTGAAAAAAAAGAAACAAAAATTATTTCTGTGAATGTTGTACAGATATATTGATGTTGTTGGGATCGTTGTACAGAAATATTGATGTTGTTGGGTCGAGCCAAAATTGGCTCACTTTTCTTCTACGCTGACACCCTTGTTTTAAATAACACGTAGTTTTCAAAGCATAGCTGCTATCACATTATGTATTATGTTTTATTGATGTATTGTGCAGTATATTATGATTTTGGAGTTCTTTAGCGTGAGCCAATCTTAAGCTATTTCAACAAAATTGAAAAAAGGCAAAAAAAGTTAAGAAATAAAATTGGCGGGTAATGTGATATATTATATCCCATATCTCAACAAATTGCATTTTCGGCAAACGATCATCGTGTTATAAATAAACTTTAGTTGTGGAACTTTTACTTCAGGTAAGGAGTGATAAACATTACCAAAATCGCTTTTATAAAGCTTAAGCTCATTTTTCTTAAAAACTGTGACCTTTATGTAAAAATGTTGGACCAACAAATTGTTAATAAGAAAACACGTTTTAGATTTGGGCCAAAAGACCATCGTGCCAAACGTTTTGCATTGCAAGTGGGACATCAAATATTTTCGGTGCCAGAAGTGCACTATATCACATTACCCGAATTTCAGTTTTAAAACAATCAGGTTATTTTTGAAAAATACACTCCAGCAAATAAAAAATTCAATTGATTTATGGTTAGGTATATTCACCCACTAGCGGAATTTAATATTGCGGTCATGATATCAATTTTAGTTAAGGCTAGATCCTAGCATAAAGCACACGCAAATAAAGTTTTTGATTCACTGCTAAATCGATTTTGCCACACTGAAGGCAGAATAAATAAAGGTGGGCGCTCAAAAACTTGCAGCACGTTTCTTTTTCAGTTACTGTGGCGTTGACGAAAAAATCATTATCGAGAGCTGTTTATTAAAGGAGATATCACATTACCCGCCTATATCAGATTACCCAAAGTTACTCTATCCTGTATAAATATCAAAATGAAATTTATTCCTCAGCTACAAGAACCGCTCCAAAAAAGTATGTAGACAAATTCAAGCAAATGTTTGTTCGTCATGCATCTCTTTTTTGTCCGAATACCTTGCGTAAAGAGATAGAAATTGCGTCTAACGACTCATTTTAAAACTTTATAGAATCGGAAAGTAAGATTTTTATGCTCTACGAAAGAAGAAGTTTTGTTGCAAAAAAAAATCAAATCATTTTGAAAGAATAATCACTGAAAGTGCTCAAACAAATAAAGCTTTAGGGTCGTAATAAGTCTTTCAAATTTTGTTTTAATCTATGACTCTGTTTTTTTCCGTATTATACTATTTTCTGTAGGTACACAAGCAATGCGTTGCAATGGTTCAAAATGATGCCCGAAGGGGGTAAAATTATTTTCCTTTGCAGGCATGGTTAACGCACCCCGAAGACGAAACAATTCACATGAAAATTTTGAAAGACTAAATATGTTAGAAGCTATCATGTACTTTGTAACGGTTCAACAAATATTTCGCTTTTTTTGTCGCTGAATAATAGCACTAGTTTACAGCCAAAATTCCCAGCGAATGCTGTTACTCATTTTATATGGAAAATGGGCTGCTGATTCCGAAAATCGCATTTTTTTTTGTTTATTTCGTGTCGTTTTCGAGATATCGGTCATTTTCGGTTTTTGGACCAAAAAAAAAAGATAGTTCCATTAAAATACAAATATCTCAAGAACCAATGTTTGTATTTAAACAAATAATATGTCATATTAAAGGTAATTAAATGCTGTTCAAACAAAAAAATAAAGCCGAAATAAACATTAACATAAGAATTGATGATGAGCAAGTTCAGCGGAAAACAGAAGTTACATATCTCGGAGTAGTTATTGATGAAGCATTGAGTTGGAATTCCCACTGGATTAAAATAAAAAATAAAATTATTCCACTTATCGGTGCAATTCGACGCTTTGATTTCATTAATATGAAAACCGCCAGTTTAATATATAACGCCCATGTTATGTCGAAAATAACATATGGAGTTTTAGTAACTTCACATTGTACCGGTGGCTTACTCAGCAATGTACAGAGAGTTATGTGTAGATCATTAAAGGCACTGTATCACATACCTTTTCGCACTCCTACGGTTGAAGTTTTCAGCAAAACTAATGCTTTGAATCTCAACAAAGTTATTTTCATTGAAAAGGCTAAATACATATATAAAATCAAAAATAACTGCATCAAGAACAACACAGAAATTACAATTGGAAATCAACTTCACAGTTACAACACAAGAAGACACACTAACATCAGAACAATTAAATCAAGGACCAATAGAAACAGATATGGTCTACTTAACACTGCAATTGAAGCCTTTAATATGTTGCCATCAAATCTCTTGAACAGTACTAATTTAGAATATTTCAAAAAAAACTTAAAAAACTATGTAAAAACTCTGGAAATTTAAATTGTTGTCGATATTTATTAATAAGTTATTTATTTATTTATTGAATTATTATCTTAAAACTTCTCTTTTTTAAATTACTCTTATACCAACTGTATAGTTGTCTGAGTTCTTATCAATAAAAAAAAAAAAAAAAAAAAAAATTACCTACAAATATTATCCACATCACTTTTTGGTTGGTTCGTTAGTTTCGGTGAAATAAATTGATTTCTAAAAAAAAAAAATTTTTTTTTTCGAAAAAATTAAGAAAAAATCAAATTCAACTTCAAATTTATACAAGAAGACATATTTTTTTTATAATATTTTTTTTTTGTATCATAGACTATATATTTGTGAAGAAAATAAGATATCATTTAAGAAAATCGATGGAAAAATGCAAAAGTTGTATACAATTCATTGATAAGTTACCAAAATGCGTTTTTCCCTATTTTTCTGTTTTTTTGTAATAAACTGTTCGAAAATTTGAAACTTTTTGTAAAAGAAATTAGAAAATCCAAAAAATTCTTAAAGAAGGCATTAAAAGGAAATACCCGTGCCTCGCCGTTTTTCTCTAGCACGTCAGATTTTTTTTTAATCGATTTTTGAAGTTTTTTAATCCACTGTACATGAAAAAACAGAAATAACGCATTCTTGTGTTAAATCGATGAATTTAACTATATGATCCTTACATCTGAGGTGTATTATGTGTTCAGTAAACTTATGCAGGATACTGCGAGGAATATTTTTGTGGACAATTTTAACCCTCTAAAACCCTCACATGTGGGTCATTTTGACCCCCACATGAAGTTCATTTTGACCTACATGTGCGGGTTTGAGAGGGTTAAAATTGTCTACAAAAATATTCCGCGTAGTATCCTGCATAAGTTTGCTGAAGACATGATACACCTCAGATGTAAGGATCATATAGTTAAATTCATCGATTTAACACAAGAATGCGTTATTTCTGTTTTTTCATGTACAGTGGATTAAAAAACTTCAAAAATCGATTAAAAAAAAATCTGACGTGCTAGAGAAAAACGGCGAGGCACGGGTATTTCCTTTTAATGCCTTCTTTAAGAATTTTTTGGATTTTCTAATTTCTTTTACAAAAAGTTTCAAATTTTCGAACAGTTTATTACAAAAAAAACGGAAAAATAGGGAAAAACGCATTTTGGTAACTTATCAATGAATTGTATACAACTTTTGCATTTTTCCATCGATTTTCTTAAATAGTATTTTATTTGCCTAACAAATTTATAGACTATGATATAAAAATACAAAATGATTTTTAAAATTTTTTTTTCTTGTAAAAATCTGCAGTTGATTTAGACATTTTTGTAATTTTTTCGGAAAAATATACTCTTTTTTTCTGAAATCAATTTATTTCATCGAAACTAACAAACCAGCCAAAAAGTGACGTGAGTATCATTTGTAGGTAATTTAATTACCTTTAATATGACATATTATTTGTTTCAATACAAACATTGGTTCTTGAGATATTTGTATTTAAGTGGAACTATCTTTTTTTTTTGGTCCAAAAACCGAAAATGACCGATATCTCGAAAACGACACGAAATAAAAAAAAAAAATTGCGATTTTCGGAATCAGTAGCCCATTTTTCATATAAAATGAGTAACGGCATTCGCTGGGAAAAAAAATTTTAATCATTTGTAAACTAGTGTAGTATAAAACTGAAAGTCGTTTTTGTTTTTGACTTTAACAAATCTTCCTTCAAACTGATACAATTCTCTCATATTCTAATATTTTCTTTCAATAAATTTAATGACAATTTTAATGCAAAACTCTATTACAAGTTTCATTAAAAGCTTCATTAAATTTATTGATAGTGAAAATTTGTTTCATTGAATTTAATGAAACTTTAATGAACATTTTCCTAAAAAATTTCATTAAAACCTTAATTAAATAATATATTGATACGGAAGTTTTGTTTTATTGAATTTAATGAAACTTTAATGAAAATTTTCTTTAGAAGTTTCATTGAAAGCTTCATTAAATTTAGTGATGGTGAAAATTTGTTTCATTGAATTTAATGGAACTTTAATGAATATTTTCACTAATGTTGCATTAAATTTAATGAAACAAATTTTCACTATCACTAAATTTAGTGCAATTGTTATTAGATATTTTCATTAAATTTTAATGATAGTGAAAAACTTTCCACTATCATTTAATGAATTGTTTGATAGTGAAAAATTTTTCATTACCATCAAATGAATTTTTTGATAGTGAAAAAATTTCCACTATCACTAAATTTAATGGAGAAAATTTTCATTATCTCGAATTACATTTAGTGGTTGTGGAAAAAATTTCACTATCAAACTATTCATTAAATATTAGTGAAAAGCTCAATGAACTAAAAATTTAGTGCATTACCCCCAAGTCTGTTCAATACACATTTATCATATTTCGAGAGAAGGAATCACAGACGCCATATGCAATTAGTTTTATAACGAAGGCGATCAAAACCATACCAAGAAAGTGGACTCATTAGTTCGACCACTCTGTGACGAACGCTATTAAGTCACCAGTAGAGCGAGCTGTGCGTTCGTTACACTCTAGATAATTCATAAAGTGGAAGTTTATAACGCTTTCCATAACTTTGAGAGCGCTTAGCATATTACAATTGGTCGATAATTATTAAGGTTGGAAGACTTGCTTTTTTTGGGAACTGTCTGGAGATTAGCAAACTTCCAACATGATGGAAATTCACCACAAGTGTAGGAAAAGCTAAATAGATTCCGAAATGGGTGAGATAGGGTTGAGGCATGAATAGAATAAAATTCTGTAGATAAAGTAATTTAAATGGGATCATTTGAACTTTTAAGTAACATGTGAAAATTAGCCTGAATACTCAAAACAAAATGACAGAAAATAGCTTTAATCTGATTCAACTCTTTCATGACTATTTGAATACTAACAACACAGAATTTTCATTTAAACAGAATTTCAAATATTTACAATCAATCAATCTGCTGTATGAAATGGAAATTGCATTCAATATATTTTACATCAAAGTTCAATGATTGGTCGAACAAATAAACATAAAGATGTTAATTCAGACAATTGGCCGCCTGTCAAATGAACATGACGGCGGCGATCAAAGCTCAATATTTTACATGTGTATAAACATGAAGCTACATATGTACCCATGTATATATGAAGCTACGTGCAATTTTCAACTCTCATCAAATGGCTTAATAAACATTTGTAAATTATGGTGCCAGCATTTTGCTATTGAACTGTTGTTGTTGTTGTTGCTGGTATTGATATTATTGCGCTGTCGCTTATATAATTTTCGTCGCTTCATTGGCAATCAGACATTTCAAATCAAATTATGACGTGTTTTCAAACAATGGTAATTAAACAAATACACCGTACACTCATTTACACACAGACACAGATACATACCATGAAATCCACTCAAATATCATACCACACATTAGATACAACCATATGATGCAGCACCACCATAGAATCCCCTATTTAATTCGCGCAGAGCAAACAGTCAGTCGCCAATGGTTAACATCAAATGCCACTCAGCGCTCACTGACGCGGATGGTGTTGATGATAACAGCAATTGACAACCACGATATGTAGTTACAATGAATATTGGAAATACATTTTCACACTGACATATACATACATGAATTAGTGCTTGGCCATAGAAACGGCATAAAATTACCCAATCGGTAATGTGTTTTATACAAAAGTCGGTAAGTACTAGTGATGAAGTGTTATGGCTAATCCAAGACGAATTACTTAATGATCGCCAATATGTTTTCCACAGCGCTCACTCTACTGATGACTTAATGGCGTTCGTCACTGAGAGATAAAACCAATGTATTCACCTTCTTGGTGAAAGTATGGTTCCTTCGCTCGTTGGGTTACGAGCTTCTGCAGTGTCCTGTACGTGTAGACGGTTTCACATCTAATATTCTATTAACTCTGGAATTCCGAAATGTTCCGTCCCATCGCTGCCTGTTTTCCTTGTTTTCAACAATGACCTTCTGTTATCAACCATCAATCCAATCCACTCCTTTGCAGATGGCAGCAACATTTGTCATTCATATTGCTTCAAAAAGCATCCAAGCTTTGAGAATATTGAGAGAAAAAGGCGGTATATGAGTGGATTGTCGCCCTCCACCCTTCAATATGGCCGGCGTAGACATATTGAGATTATGATTCAAGCTGATTTGAGGTGGACAGATCATATGTGACCTGGTCTATGAAAAGGAAGCTTACGTGCGAAAATAAGTTTTCGAGAAAACAGCTGGAAAACAACTATTAAAGGTCAATTCTATACGAATCGGCACAAAATTGGAATTTGACACCTAAGCACCGTTTTCATAGACCAGGTCACATATATTCGATGTGTCGAAAGAAGCGCCCAAATGTTTAAGTTATCTTAAACGGAGTAAGAAATACTTCACTTCTGTTGATCATCTGATCTTCTTTTTGCTTATATTAGACCTAAGTTAGAGTACAATTGGCACATCTAGACCGAGGCCAACGACGTATATGAATAAGATATTCAAATTCTATTCAAATTCTAGCGAGTAAGTCAAGCTGGTCTGTGCCATATGGTTAGACACAAATAAAGCTGCTGAAAGCGGAATAAAATGTTGCTATGCCAACGCTGCGTTCGATTTCCTGAAAATTTTATATTAAACAGACGCAGAATTCGAAAAACAAACGAATTTCGACATATCGTTTGTCCGCTTTCAGCAACATTTCATCAATTTAACCAAATTCCACAGACCACAGTAACGAACTGTGTATCTTGATAAAAAATATGCGTCGTTGCCGAGGCTCCAAAAATTACTTTACACTAGACAGAGTTCAACGTCGTGCGATGAAGTTGATTGGGGATGCGTATGTTGTATCCTCTATTGACTCTCTCGATCGTCATCGCAAAGTTGGGTGTGTTACCTTTTTTAATAAATATTATAATTAGATGTACTCTGCAGAAATCTATTGACAGGTTTTGCCATATTACGATTTTCTCTTGAGCACTCGGGCGTTTCATTAGGCCCATCCATTTTGCGTTGCAACGGTGCTTAGTAGAACATCGCACTGTCGGGATAATTCCTTCTTTGGTCGCACGATTAAGTTGCGGAATAATCTCCCTGCGAGCGTTTTTCCTGTGAGCTGTAACCTCCGTTAGTTTCAAAACAAAAGTGCACCAACACAACACCTCTTTTTCCCCATCCATCTAACCTTTTTCCTTACCTGCAAATCAACACAGTGCATTGCATTTATAGGGGCTATTCGCTGAGCGTTGGTTTAAGTAATCCAAAACATTTCATTTTATTTCAACTCCACATATGCGTTCAGATCATATCTTTCCTATTTCAAGTAACAAATAATATGGAAGCAGAGACTCAAAGAAAGAAAAGCTGTTATGTTCCACTTAGGCTCAAAACTAGTTCCCGATTATTTACCTAAATACTTTGTGCAACATTGCACAGTGCGGTAAAATCCAAGTATAGGGGAGACTGGGGCACATTTGACACTAAATTTTCAAAGACCTGTATCTTAGAAAATTATTGCACGATCTTAATACTCTTAACCGTTTCTGAAAGATTGATTATTTAAGATTAAAACCAAGAAAAAAAAAATTTTTAAAAAACTGCATTGAAAGTCCTTTTCTAATTTTTTTCAAAAAAAGTAATTTTGTCAAATGTGCCCCAGGTACGGGGCACATTTGACATTGCAAGGGGCACATTTGACACTCACAAAAATAACACAGAAACATTAAACAAAACATAAATACATATATTTTTTTCATATAAATACAAATCATAAGTATGTATGTATTAACGAAGACTTATTTTATATATAAGTGTGAGAAGTCGATGTCAAATACGTAGTGCGTGAACGTGAAGTTGGATTTGTTGGAGTTGGTAGTTTAAACTCAATTGCACTCCTTAAAGTCAGGCAAACATCTTCCACTTCTGGTTTTATAAAAACCCAATTTAGTGGTGAAACTCTTCTCAAATAACTGATCTTGTATGAAGTATAGCTAATTACTTCTGCAATTTCTCCAACATAAAAAAAATGGGTTTTTGGATTTTTCGCCAAATTTCCCAAGGACAATATATAAGTATAAAGTACAATTTCCAACAACACCCCTTATGAAAACATCAACATAAAATGTTAGGTAAGACCCAGTTTGGTGGAAATTTCATTGGTCTGGATTTTGGGTAACACCTTCGTCAAGATATCTGCAGCACTTTCACATAATGGGGCGCACTTCAAATCAATTTGATAATTATTAAAAACTTCGCATACATGATGAACTTTGATGTCAATATGTTTACTTCGGGAATTCATCCATCCAGATTTTCAAATTAAAATAAGTGGTAGAGGTCCTGGAAAGCATCTATTCAAAAATCTTGTGTTGTAGATAAAACAAAGGTAACAAATTATGAAAATGAAATGGATTCTGTGTCGGAAGTCGGAATTTCTATCTGGTTTCCGATATCAGAAATAGCGTATTTAACTTTTTTTCATCGCCATCGCGTCTGTTCGCCTTCATTTTATAGTGTGTACCATATCTTGAAAAAGATAACACTAGAAAATCTTCTAAAATACACAAACACATATGTTTGGACGAACGTCAAATGTGCCCCTTCGGCAAAAGTCAAATGTGCCCCAAAATCTCTTGGAGAATTAAAAATATTTTAAAATTTAAACTATTTGACCTTGATAAAAAACACTTTTATTCTATTAATTATAAAGGTTAGTGCTACCAAATTTTCATACTTACTTTTAAAAAACAATACTACTTTATTTGCAAAACCCTTACGAACAAGAAGTCAAAAATTACAAAAAAATACACAAAAAGTTGAAAAAGCGTATATAGCGGGAGGAGTCGAAAGAAAACTGCCAAAGTTCATTACGTTGCTTCCACTCTAATTAGTTGTGTTTCTGCATTTCAGGTTTTTGGTTCGAACGGCGTGTTGACACCGAAAATGGCAAAGTCAAATGTGCCCCGGTGTCAAATGTACCCCAGTTTACCCTACTGGCCAAAAGTCCAAAAAAAAAATTTAATTCAGGAAGATATTTTGAAGAACAATTTTCCAGGATATTGTTAACCGACCATACAAAATAGTTTCGACGTTTACGATATAGCGTACAAGCTTCAGAACATAGAAAACTGTTCGATTTCGAAAATTGTGATTAAAGTTGAGCCAAATGAAATATTTTTTCGGATATAACCCTTTAACTCTGTTCTTTTCTGAATATTATGGTGTATCACTTACTTTCATAGAAGAAAAAAATAACGGTTAAAGTTGCGTTTTTCTAAAAAACCCAAAATTTCTACAAAGTATGCTGTAAGCTAGAGCGCCAAAAAAAAAAGTTCCACTCGGACCCAGGAATTTTTTGGCATTATTTGATAGTTTGTAGTATTGTTTATCTTTTCTCCAAGTTGCAGCTACCACTTTTGCCCATAACATTAGTTACGCTTAGTAATACATTGCTGCTTCTGTAAGGAAACATTTTTTTTGTCATTTGAAAATAAACTATTTTTTTGATAAAAATTGGTTGGTGTACATGAGACCACGTCATTTTTTCATGAAAATCATTACTATTTTTTTACTAAATTTGAACAATATCTGTTGAAAATAGTAGAGTAATGATCAAAACTATTTTTAGGTTATATGGTTGGTGGGCGTATCCGTTGGTCAATTTCGCCCAAATTGTTTAGGAATTTTTAGGAATTACGTCCACTTAGTTTGAAAATTTATTCGACGTTTGGACAAAAAATTTGGATTTTGCCGCACTGTGCATTGCCTGGAAGGAAATTAAGATTTTTTTGAAGATTTCTGAAGCAATGATGCACCTCCAAAACATTTGTTTTGTGAAGACTTTAGAGGAGTTTACCTTCCACTAGATAATGCTACAGGCTGTCTAACAAATACACTTGGTTTTGTAAAGAGCTTAAGTCGTCATTTCGAACCCGATTTCGGAATGACGACTTAAGCTCGTTACCAAACCAAGTGTATTTGTTCGAGTTCTTACGGATATAAATACAAAGGGCTTATCATCTTCTCCTTTAAGAACTGTTCAAAAAATATATGGACCCTGAAGCAGCAGTGAGGTCAAGACAAAATGGCAGAAATTCAGAGAATTAAGATGTTCTAAGGAGTCTGAGCTTTAAATTATATAAGCAGAACTACACAAATCCAGCAGTATCCGTCACAAGGAATTTTAAGACTAGGAATTATTTGTTGGATGATCTAGGTTAGGTTAAATTCGGGAGATGACCTTGTTGTCAAAATTAACTGTCTGGACACATAGAGCTATAACCAGAGAAGTCTAAGAGAGCCACATGGATGTTCATAAGATAGCATCACAAAAAAAAAGTTCGCTGCGAAACCTCCCATTTTGAAAGCTTATCTAAAATGATTTTTAACGAAAAAAAAAAAATATTTTCGACCTCTAAATAAGTAGCTATTTGCTTTTTTTTTCTATATGTTTTAAATATCTCGATATGGGCTACTTTTCAGTTAAAGAGGTCATATATCTGAAATGTTTTTTTCGACTAGTTATATACAGTACCTCAGCTACCACCATACATACTGTATATACATACTTCCATATGGACTTAAGTCACACTGCAGATACTGAGCCAAGCGATTCAAAATTTAATTGATCAAAGTTCGTTCTACATCCAAGCTTAAACGCTGAACACTCGCAATGGAAATGAATATCTGTGTCTTCTATATCATTAACAACACTAAGCTAAGGTGATTGTTTTCTACTCATTATATTTATTCCTATTATCTTTCTCTTCTCATACGCCGCTATTACTGATCCTACAAAATACCATTTGTCTTTGTATTTTCCCATTAGTTCTTCTCCCTTTCCTTCTCATTCCCCAATTCTGTTATCATCTTCATCTTCTAGTCGAATCGGCAATTGAGATTATAAATCAGCAATAAAGGCTTAATTATGCTTGAACCGTATTGATATCAGGCTGCATCGAGTTGATAAAGATTCTGAGAAGATCACTGGGCCTCCCAATATGTAAAGACCATTCTTTTAATTGGATTAGTCAATGCGTGATTTAGCTCTCTTTGCAAAAATGTATCTATAAAAATGTAACCGGAATAAGCAATATCTATTATACTCAGTGCATGAGATGTCACTTTACCTGCTGGGCTCGCACATAATAATTACTGCATTGTAACCACCCGCATTAACTCTTCCTCCTACTATTTCAGATAGTGTTTCTCCGTTCGCATTAGTAATGTAAAGCTCTACGGCCAATCAATTTGAATTGCAACGAAATGGCATTAAATTATGTTAATTTTTGTCTAACCTACTACAGTAGTTTTGTAAATGCAGTTGTAAAACAACTTGTTATAATGAAATTAATTAAAATAAATTTCAAAATGTTTTGGTTTCAAATTACAATTTACGGGTTGCATACATAAAAGCTTGGCATCTCCGAAAGCTCCTTTGAATCATCAGATTCACACACTTGTCCCTATGTGCGAACAGCACCAGCCGCTACTGTAAGTAACCATATAGCCGCAGCAACAGCATCAGGATAAGTAGCCCCAAAGACGCACATTAATATTTCATGAATATTTCGTGTGTTTACCTTCAATTGGATTCTGTGCTTGGAATACATTAAATTGTGCAATCAGTGTGTCGCTGTATTGCCACTGCAGAAGAAGCGGAAGAGTTTTCGGAGTTTTGTAATTTAAAAAATAATACTTGAATACACTGACCAGAAAAAAGAAACATTAAAATATGTTTCAATTTGAGTATTGTGAGTTCCGCAGTACACTATAAGGAACTATTTTTCTACCAGAGAAGTACACTACAGGAAGAGTAACAAACAAATGTTTAATATTATATTTTACCAAGTTTTCAAGACAATTACCATTAGAGAAGCCTTACCTTCAATTGACACAGAAATTTACAAGAGGGGAATTAAAACAGAAGAAACCATGAAGGGTTTTTTGACAGATGAATTCAATCTGCTAATACTCAATTTCATTTGCCTGATTAACCAAATGAAATAAGAAAATCCTTATAATTAACCATCACCGTTCACACCTTTTACCTTGATCAGCGCTCTGTCATTTTACAGACAATTCATTTGACGTTTATCGAATCACAATCCTACTTTCACTTTTTTCACTTATACTCATGATGTAACTAGTATTTTTTAATTAGGAGATGCCACTTGCCGGTTTTTTGGGTTAAAATATCAAATATTTTAAAAACTATCTAACATTTCACATACAAATCAAAAAGTTTCTTATTTGAAAAATTATCCTGGTTCGTGCTTAATTAGATCGTATCTGGTTAATCAAGTAATTGAGAATGCGGTATAAGCAAGTTTATATTTGACTCCAGAACTGCAAAACGAAATAAGTGTTGGTTCCAAACTCTTGTCTGGCAGTGTATTTACAGTGTATATGTACTAAGATAATCGTAAGAATATGGTGGCAAGCAGTAGAATTATGAAGCATTAAGGTGGTGTTTATTTGTATACGGATAGGTTGGTATGGTAAGTTTGCATCGTTGAAATGCGTTTCGAGTATTTCACATGTTGGTCATGAAAACTAAAAAATTTTTGCTATTCATGTGTATCTTATATGTTCTCATACATACATACATAAATAAAAATTATTTTTGCTGAAAGCTCGCAGGGAGAATTTCACTTGCCAATATCGTTAATCCAAAAAATTCAAACAAACAAACATTAAAAATGCCATTTAAGCAAATTATTTGCAAAAATTACTATACACCATTATTATTCAAAATTTTTAGTTTGAGCCTCTTTTCGAGAGCTTGAATTAAAAAAATGCCAAGCCAAATTTTTTTAAACGAAAACAAAGGCTCTTAAAAATATTTAATTTAGGAGTGACTGTACGTTCAAGTGCTTCATATTTGTAGTCCTAAATATCCTTTAACATGCAAAGGGAGAAATGGCACCCCATTACTGCGGGTGACATGGTTCTGGTGACATTTCTCCCATTAATTATTACATCTACAGCTAAACGAACTACTCACCACGAAGTCTCTCGCGCAGCTAAATTAAACTGTTTGAATGCTTCAAAAGCTGCAAGCATTGATATATTGCCATATCACCTGAGGGTGCCACATCTCCTGGAATTACAAAAAAAATTAATTTGGAAAACTATGCAAATTTTTTTTTTATTCAAAACCTTTTTTCCAAAAATTTCTCAAAGTTACGTAAAAACAATAGCACTTGCATCCCTCATTGAAACAAACGATATTGCATAAGAAGCAGGATAACAAATTTTGAAGCCATCCACTCTCGTTTACTCGTAGACTATTCATAAGCCAGATTGCCACAGTAAAACCAAGGAGATAGCCAAGATCTCATTGTTTATCCATGTTTACCGCAGTAACCTGCAGCCACAGGAGCATCATCGAATGCACCATGGTATATGCTAGTCGCTTTTGTCCATTACATAAACAGCAACAATCCAAATCCGATTAGTGCACGTTTAGACACACAAAAACAAACAAAAACACTTTGTTTGTGGGAAAGAAAAAAAAAGGATGCGCTCATGCAACGTGAACAATACAATGGGAGAGAAAGTGCAAAGTACACTACTTATGAAACCAATATTGCATACTACGTAGTCGCCTGCATCAGAAGTGGTGATATTGGTCACAACGGTGAAGCTAATTATTGCTAGTATGCACACGAATGATGTGGATGGACGAAACCTTGCCATAGTTAATGTCATTGATGATGATACATGTGTACCATCTTACATCTGCAGCAGTCATGTATTCATTACTTCATTCGAAACTTTTTCAATGTCAGGATAGAACAATAATCAGGCACTGAGTACAACGGTTGGTTGAACTTCTTATTTTAAAGGCGGATGAATACAGACGATCGCTGTAATTCGGACAATTGTTGGAGGGAATTGAAAGCACTCAGATATGAGATAAAAGACACTAGAAGAAATCATTCGAAATGGATTGTACATGACATGACGGGCCTACACCATTTCAACTGCCGGCTTACCCCAACCAATGACTCTCTGCGACTAGTTGCTGGTAGCATACGTGGTCAAGCTATAAAAGAAGACGTAAGCCGGAAATCGAGAATAAAAGTTGTCATCTGAAATTTGGGCGTGATGCCCAAGGCAGCATATCAAAATCCAAGAATCATTGATATTTTGGAAATTCAAAGTCATCGTTAAATATTGCATACGATGTATACCAATCATTTTAAAAAGTACATAGCGTTGGAAATTTCTATGAACACACTCTCGGAAACATTTATAACGAAGAAAGTGCTTAAATATCTGGGTGTTAGGTTCAACATGCGGCAACTAAAGCATGTCAAGCGACAGCATCACTGTCAAGATTAATGACAAACATAGGTGAACCAACTGCGAGCACACGAAAGATTTTGATGGCTACTATCCAATCAGTCTTGCTATAAGGCTGTGAGGTATGGGCAGACTCAATTAAAAATAACAACTTTCGAAAAGCCCTGAGTTCGGTGCAAAAAACAGCAGCACTACGCGTAGCGTCGCCTTACCGCACTTTGTTACAAGCTGCGGTGCTGATAACACTAGTTTACAGCCAAAATTCCCAGCGAATGCCGTTACTCATTTTATATGGAAAATGGGCTGCTGATACCGAAAATCGGATTTTTTTTTTTTTTTTTATTTCGTGTCGTTTTCGAGATATCGGTCATTTTCGGTTTTTGGACCAAAAAAAAAAGATAGTTCCATTAAAATACAAATATCTCAAGAACCAATGTTTGTATTTAAACAAATAATATGTCATATTAAAGGTAATTAAATTACCTACAAATGATATCCACATCACTTTTTGGTTGGTTCGTTAGTTTCGGTGAAATAAATTGATTTCTAAAAAAAAAAATTTTTTTTTTCGAAAAAATTAAGAAAAAATCAAATTCAACTTCAAATTTATACAAGAAGACATAACTTTTTTATAATATTTTTTTTTTTTTTGTATCATAGACTATATATTTGTGAAGAAAATAAGATATCATTTAAGAAAATCGATGGAAAAATGCAAAAGTTGTATACAATTCATTGATAAGTTACCAAAATGCGTTTTTCCCTATTTTTCCGTTTTTTTGTAATAAACCGTTCGAAAATTTGAAACTTTTTGTAAAAGAAATTAAAAAATCCATAAAATTCTTAAAGAAGGCATTAAAAGGAAATACCCGTGCCTCGCAGTTTTTCTCTAGCACGTCAGATTTTTTTTTAATCGATTTTTGAAGTTTTTTAATCCACTGTACATGAAAAAACAGAAATAACGCATTCTTGTGTTAAATCGATGAATTTAACTATATGATCCTTACATCTGAGGTGTATTATGCGTTCAGTAAACTTATGCAGGATACTGCGAGGAATATTTTTGTAGAAAATTTTAACCCTCTAAAACCCTCACATGTGGGTCATTTTGACCCTCACATGAAGGTCATTTTGACCTACATGTGGGGGTTTGAGAGGGTTAAAATTGTCTACAAAAATATTCCGCGTAGTATCCTGCATAAGTTTGCTGAAGACATGATACACCTCAGATGTAAGGATCATATAGTTAAATTCATCGATTTAACACAAGAATGCGTTATTTCTGTTTTTTCATGTACAGTGGACTAAAAAACTTCAAAAATCGATTAAAAAAAAATCTGACGTGCTAGAGAAAAACGGCGAGGCACGGGTATTTCCTTTTAATGCCTTCTTTAAGAATTTTTTGGATTTTCTAATTTCTTTTACAAAAAGTTTCAAATTTTCGAACGGTTTATTACAAAAAAACGGAAAAATAGGGAAAAACGCATTTTGGTAACTTATCAATGAATTGTATACAACTTTTGCATTTTTCCATCGATTTTCTTAAATGGTATTTTATTTGCCTAACAAATTTATAGACTATGATATAAAAATACAAAATGATTTTTAAAATTTTTTTTTCTTGTAAAAATATGCAGTTGATTTAGACATTTTTGTAATTTTTTCGGAAAAATATACTCTTTTTTTCAGAAATCAATTTATTTCATCGAAACTAACGAACCAACCAAAAAGTGATGTGGATATCATTTGTAGGTAATTTAATTACCTTTAATATGGCATATTATTTGTTTGAATATAAACATTGGTTCTTGAGATATTTGTATTTAAGTGGAACTATCTTTTTTTTTCGGTCCAAAAACCGAAAATGACCGATATCTCGAAAACGACACGAAATAAAAAAAAAAAATGCGATTTTCGGAATCAGCAGCCCATTTTCCATATAAAATGAGTAACGGCATTCGCTGGGAAAAAAAATTTTAATCATTTGTAAACTAGTGTAATAAGCGGAACGATACCAATAGACTTGCTGTTCCTGGAGCGTCAAAGACTGTGGATGCAGAAGAACCAACTGGTTACCCGGTGGAAAGCGCAAGATTCAATTCAATTCAATTTTATTCAATATTCTCTTTTTAACAGGGTAAATAAATATCTTATAACCTGGGTTACTTGATTAACAATAAAATAAATTACTTAAAGAGAATAGTAGTGACATTTGTATTTTTTTTTTTTTTAAATAGTGATAAATGTCACAGATATCATGGCTCACAGCTTACAAAGCTGGCAAGAGAGATGGCATAATGAAACCTTTGGACGCTGGACAGCGCGGCTAATACCTTAGTTGAATACCTGGTTAGACAAGAAGTTTGGCGAGGTAAATTATTACATAATGCAGCTGCTATCAGGACATGGATATTTTCAGAAATTATGAATCAATAATATCAAAAACAGATAGTCCAGACTGCATACACGGCGACGCAGAACTCGATGATGCGGAACATACGTTCTTCAACTGCAAAAATTGGGGGGAGAGAAGACAGGAGTTACAAAATCGCGTTGGTCCACTTACAGTCGAAAATATCATACCAAATTTCCTGATAAGCGAAGAAAATTGGTTATTAATTGAACGATGTGTAGAAAGCGTACTTTGCTTAAAGAAGAGATATCTTGATGCTTACCAAGCTGCCAGAAGTCAAGAAATCCTTTGACATTAAAAAACGCTGCCGTTATGCATCATCTTACTTAGCCGCTGGTACTCTAAATTTCTTCTTTGGAGGGGATCTCGACTCTAGGCCCTGTTCTTCTTGACAGAGACCAAAGGGGTTCCAGACCAGGATAACTTTCGTCCTGGCAGAGATCGTAATCAGTAGGACCTCGTTCGTCCTCGTCCTGAAGCGGTTTTTCCTCTCCCAGTTTCCCCCCTATACTAAAAAAGAAAATAAAGATTGTTGGAGCAGATTATTATATATTAGGCCGTGTCAATTTGTTCAGGAGGCAAAAAATTGGCAAAGAGTATAGCAACAAAAAAATCTATGGAAAATTCTAAAAAACTTTGCCCAAGAAGCTATGGGTCTAAAATCAATATCGAGCCGCCGTAAATTGCGTTGAAGTTTTGATGTACTACTTTAAAATATAATAAGAAAAAGAAAAAATTCAAATTTTTTTTACTTGTTTCATATAAAATTATTCAAATTATTCGAATTTTTTGTTATTTTTTATTAAAATTTAAAGTAGGGAAGATGTGTGTACCTTGGCCCAAGTGTACCTCGGTCCAAGTGCCAGTTGCCACTCAACAGTTGCACGTGTACGATAATGATCTTCTATGGAATTTTCCACTCACACCGCTGACTGATATTAGTAAACTTCAGACCGTCTAGCTGTATGCGTGTATGGAAAGTGACGGAGAAAGTGTTTTTGGAAAGTAAAAATTAGTTTTTGGAGTAAACTACGAAAAGTTTTGTGAGAAACTTAGTTGAGATATTTCAGTTTTACAACATCAGGAAGGAAGTTTTGTTACTGTTTTAAGCTTTTAGTGTGTTTTAGATGTTTTTATTAATATATGTTATGGGTGCTTACAGTTTTTAAAACATGCTGTCAGTGTGTACCTTGGACCTATTCAGAGCTATTTTCAACGGGCAACCAGGAAGCCATAATCGCCTTTCAATATAATACTATTATTATTATTTACGTGATTAATGTATTTATTTGCAACCATTTTTGTTTAATTAATGGTTTTTTTCTAAATGCACTTTTTTGTGTTATAATTTAAGTTTATGATAAATTTTTTTTTTATTGAAAAAAATGTTACTTTTGATTACATAACAAATGGTTCTTTCATAATTTATTACTTATATACATTGTAATCTCTTTTATTTTTTATAGTTCAAGGACCACTTGCATGGTGTACCTTGGACCGTTTGAGATTGGAATGGAAAAAGTAATATTTCTACTCAATGGTAAGACATAGAAATATCATTGTCACGTCATTTGATGCTGCAAGCATTGTAGAAATATAACTTAATCAAAAAACTAAAGAAACTTTTTTGGAAAATCCAGCACATTGGAAAAACTGAAAAGCGGACCAAGGTACACACATCTCCCCTATTACATCGAAACTTCAACGCAATTTTCGGCGGCTCGATATTGATTTTTGTCCCATGGTTTCTTGCGCAAAGTTTTTTAGAATTTTTCGTAGATTATTTTGTTGCTATACTCTTTGCAGCAAAAAAATTTGACCCGGCCTATCCCAGTATGCCAGACGGTTCAAATCTTACGGATCCGTTACTGATCCGTTTGCGGGAGAAACTCCAAAAAAAAAACGATTTGCTTTTTTTTTTGGGAATGAAGTGATGGCATTAAATGCCTTAAAGGGTACCCCTCTGATGCAATGCCTAAAACGGTTCCCAGAGGGAAGGTATTCCTGATAGAGTGGAGGTGTTTTAGTTGGTAGTACGTTTAGGAGAGTCGAAAACGACGGGCACCGGTGACGATCGGGAGAGCGCAAATGCTTTTTCACCCCTCATCAGCAAAAAAAAAAACATTAATTTTGGAAGAAAAGAGAGTGAAAGCAGACATTGAATATATTCTTGCAGCTTATTTAATTTGCCTATTGGTGCATTGGTAGAACGAATAGCGAATGTATGTACAAAAATCACCTGCTGCACATTTATGTCACGTTTCAATAGCAGATTCAATTGAAAATTATTTTCCTATTGTTCTAAGTACATAGTAGTTTTTGGTCACAGATACAAATACATTTATACTCTTACCATATTGTACATAAATATTTCTTCATGCAGTAGTTGAATTCAGTAAAGATAGGACGCACAAACAAAAGGATACGTGGGCAGCACCTTCTTGGGTTTTGCAAGTTAACTAAGCAAATACCACTTTTAATTAAATTTTAACTAATCAGTGTCACTACAAATGATGAATAATAACTGCAAGATAGTTATTATATTGTAGTTCTATTGGACTAAGAATTTTACTTTGAATAGCTATAGATATTTTACAAGTATTTATTTACATTAGGGTGTCCGTTATTTACCAAGTTCATTGTTTTTAAGAAGGAGCATAATGGCCAGTATCAGATAAAAAATAAAAATTTCAAAAGCTTGCAAAATAGCGTGCCGCTCGCGAGATTACTTTTTCATACAAAAATGTATGGGAAAAAGTCTTGACTTGGTGTTTTCCATCATATTAAGGTTTAATAAAATTGTAAAAAAAAAATCTATAAATGCGGTTGTGTTAAACTACTTTCTGATTGCTGTTTCAGAAAGTTCATAAGGGGCTGTCCATAAACTCCGTGACGCTCCCCCCCCCCCCCCTATGTGACGGTAACTTCATATAAAAAATACATAAAATACACCAAGCGTGACGCTTGCTCGAACCCCCCCTAGGAGCGTCACGGAGTTTATGGACAACCCCTAATGTTTCTAGCACAACAATTTTTGAATTTTGCTAGTTTGGCTCCAGGTCGGAATTTGGGGCTCTTCCAAAAATATTTCCCTTAACATCCTCCATACCATGATATAAAGGTCTTCAAATTTAGTGTGTTGACTCAACACATGTATAGAAAACTTCAAAGACCGATTAAAAAAAATGTCGGCCTGATCCAGGAAATCCGGAAGTCACGTATAAATTATTTTTACCCATATTTTCAGAATATAATGGTTTTTTTCAGTTGTGCAAAAAGTTGAATTTCGTGAGCTAGTCCTATATCTAAAAAGATGGTAATGCCGAAAAATTATTAGATATTGAAGCCAGTTCATGGATAAATCAACTAAATGTCTCACGCGATTGGTAATAGCACATGTATATAATTCATTTAAAACGTACCTTATACTACGAGTATAATTAATGATGCTAATTTGTGATACTGACTTTTAAAAATTCGAACTCGATGAAGAACCAGCTCATCCGTTCCATTCATTGTTAATTTTCAACTTGTTTGCTGTGAACTCCCCCCATTAAATCATTGGGTTTGTTGTTCTTCAACATCAGCGCACTTTGTAGATATTTGTGAGCATTTCTATGTATAAAATTGTGAAATACTCCACTCTACAGCGCTGGGAACCATGACAGCTGACGACGTTCACTACAAATTGATTTTTAAATATTCAACATCAAAGACTTCGAGTCCTTTTTTTTATTTTGTTTTGTTGAACGATTTAAAAAGCATTTAGCATAAAAATGTCTTGCCGTCAACAAGGTACAAAAGCATTTACGAGTAAGTAATGCCGCTTCAGATGTTACCTTAGCCATATTTCAATTATCATGGATTATTGGCCAACTTTCAATTGATAATAAATATGACAAGTACGTAGGCGTAGGCAGGCGTACATAATGATTTAGCTGTCAAAGTAGGAATTAATTTGATTCTAAAAAATCGCAAATAGAAAAAAAAATGTCTCGTATTCTTCATAAAAATTTAATGAGGCTCTCTTTAGGATATGTGAACGAGTACTGTAATTGTTATTACACATTATGGAATATTATTTTGCTTACAGAATATTTAATAGCACGTTCTATTTTTATCGCATTCGCATCTAATTAATTTGGCCCCATGGTATTATGAAAGAACATTGTCATAAAGGAAGGTGGTGGTGGACTTTGTAACATAAAATTTGCACATAGAAACATGGGAATGCACGTATAAAATAAACTCACAGAAATAATTTATAAGTATACACCAAGGTACCTGCAATAATTCCCTCTTGCGTTCTTTAGTACGAATATTTGTACGAAGTAATTCTCAAAATTATCGTCTTGAATTTTTAAAAACTTCACAAAATAATTCAAATCTGTTTGAAATGTTTTAAGTTTAATTCACTAGTTTGTGGAAAGAGAAAGAGCAGTATGTTCTTGTGCACTTTATGAAATAGAGCAGAAAAAAGCCTTGCGTCCTGGAACTTAACTTGAAAAAAAGCAAACACGTGTTTTTTTTTCTTTTTTAGGTTGGGATATCTCGAAATCCTGACAAGGTAAAGTGATTTTATGGCCAGTTTTAGTTAAAGTGGTGCAAAACTGTTAAAATGTTTTCGAAATGGTTTTTTGTTCATTACTTTTTTTATGGTGTGAAGTTCGGTATAATTGTTCGCATATTTAAAACAGGAAAGGTTAAGCTTCCGTTTGGTTCATACTTCTTTTTAATTATATGATAAGAACGGATGCTACAGCAGTTATTTGCAGCACAAAGAAAACATGCTGATAGTTTTGCTTCTCGCTGAATAACACTAGTTTACAAATGATTAAAAATTTTTTTCCCATTGAATGCTGCTTATTCCGAAAATCGCATTATTTTTTTTTTTTTTTCTTTCGTGTCGTTTTCGAGATATCGGTCATTATCGGTTTTTGAACCAAAAAAAAAGATAGTTTCATTTAAATACAAATATCTCAAGAATTAATGCCTGTGTTTAAACGTACTATATGTCATATAAAAGGTAATTAAATTACCTATAAATTACATTCACATTACTTTTTGGCTGGTTCGTTAGTTTCGGAGGAATAAATTGATTTCTGAAAAAAATATATTTTTTTCCGAAAAAGTTAAAAAAAAGTCAAAATCAACTGCAGATTTATACAAGAAAACAAAATTTAAAAAATCATTTTGTTCTTTTATATCATAGTCTATATATTTGTTAAGCAAATAAAATACTATTTACGAAAATCGATGGAAAAATGTAAAAGTTGTATACAATTCATTGATAAATTACTAAAATGCGTTTTTGCCTATTTTTTTCGTTTTTTTGTAATAAACTGTTCGATAATTTAAAACTTTTTGTAAAACGCATGAGAAAATCCAACAAATTTTTAAAGTAGGCATTAAAAAAAATAACAGTGTCTCGTCGTTTTTCTCCAGCAGGTCAGATTTTTTTTTAAACGATTTTTGAAGTTTTTTAATCCACTGTACATGAAAAAAACAAAAATAACGCATTGTTGTGTTAAATCGATAAATGTAACTATATGATCCTTACATTTGAGGTGTATCATGTGTTCAGTAAACTGATGCAGGATATTACGAGGAATATTTTTGTAAACAATTTTAACCCTCTAAAACCCCCACAAATAGGTCAAAATGACCTAAATGTGGGGGTCAAAATGACCCACATGTGAGGGTTTAAAATTTTCTACAAAAATATTCCTCGCAACATCCTGCATAAGTTTACTGAACACATGATACACCTTAGATGTAAGGATGATATAATTAGATACATCGATTTAACACAAGAATGCGTTATTTTCGTTTTTTCATGTACAGTGGATTAAAAAACTTCAAAAATCGATTAAAAAAAATCTGACGTGCTGGAGAAAAACGACGAGACACGGGTTTTTTTTTTAACGCCTAATTTAAGAATTTGTTGTATTTTCTCATGTGTTTTACTAAAAGTTTCAAATTGTCGAACAGTTTATTGTAAAAAAAAAGGAAAAATAGGGAAAAACGCATTTTGGTAACTTATCAATGAATTGTATACAACTTTTGCATTTTTCCATCGATTTTCTTAAGTGATATCTTATTTTCTCTATAAATATATAGTCTATGATACAAAAAAACAAAATATTATAAAAAAGTTATTTTTTCTTGTATAAATTTGAAGTTGATTTTGATTTTTTCTTAATTTTTTCGAAAAAAAAAAAAATGTTTTTCTTAGAAATCAATGTATTTCTCCGAAACTAACAAACCAACCAAAAAGGGATGTGGAAGTTATTTGTAGGTAATTTAATTACCTTTAATATGACATACAACATGTATAAACGCAAGCATTGGTTCTTGAGATATTTGTATTTAAATGGAACTATCTGTTTTTTTTTTGGTCCAAAAACCGAAAATGACCGATATCTCGAAAACGACACGAAAAAAAAAAATTATTGCGATTTTCGGAATCAGCAGCCCATTTAACATATGAAATGAATAATGGCATTCACTGGGAATTTTGGATGTAAACTAATGTAATTTTTCAGAACAATAGTCCCACAGAATTTGTATAAGCAAAAAAAAAAGTCATCCCCATACCATCTCAAAAGTTAGAAAAACTCTTAATACGTGGGCTGCTCGATATATTTCTGGCCTAATAATGGAAATGCGAATATTTATCATCAAAAATGGTTTTATTGATTTTCAAAGTATTCTCCAGCATGATTTATACACTTTTGCATGCGCTCAAAGCAATTGTCGAAGCACTTTTTCCACTCCGATTGAGACACCTCCAAAACATGGTTTTTGAACGCTTCAACAGCATCTTCTGGCGACGAAAATCATTGACCACGCATTTTTTTCTTGATGTGCGGGAATAAAAAGAAGTCATTGGGTGCCAAGTCAGGGCGGTACGTCGGATGACCCATCAATTCGACGTTTTGGCCGGTCAAAAAGGCGCTGGTTTGAGCCGATGTGTGAGAACTCGCATTGTCATGGTAAACAATGATTCGTCTTCTCTTATTCGTTTTTTGAATTTCTCCAAAGATTTCAAGCAAACAAATTGAGGTATACCACTTAAAATTGACCTACCTACGTTGCTTAAGCGGAACAGTCGCCCCATGACCAGTTTTGCCGAAGAAATAGGCGACCATTTGCATCGAAGTGCTTCTTCCCGAACAACTTTCGTTGGATTTGGCTCGTCTTCGAAGACCCACACGGTCAATTGCTGTTTTGTTTCGGGCTCATACGCATAGATCTACGATTCGTCACTTGTGACGATCTTATAAACGTCTTTTGAAGCACCGCGATCTTATTTTTTCAACATTCCTTTGCACCAATCGACACGAGCCTTTTTTTGAGCGATTGTCAAATTGTGCGGGATCCAACGAGAAAAACCTTGTTTACGGCCAGGTGTTCATGCAATATCGAATGTATTGGAGTGGAACTAATGCCCAAGGATGCTTCTATCTCACGGTATGTCACATGACGATCTTGCATTATCAGTTCACGCACGGCATCAATGTTCTCTTGCACAACGGCCGTTTTTAGATGACCTTCACGGAATTCGTCTTTGAGCGAGCGTCGGCCACGATTGAATTCATTAAACCAGTTTTCACAGTGCTTTAGAATGGTGTTTCATCGTCATACAAAGATTTAAGTTTATCGATGCACTCCTGTCGTGATAATCCACGTCGAAAGTTGTGAAAAATGATCGCACGAAAATGTTCACGAGTTAATTCCATTTTTTGCCAAATTGATTTTTTCAAGTCACTGTAAGCAACACAAATGATGGTCGTACGTGAAAACGTTCTGAGTACGTTTATGCTAAAAAATATCAAACTTTCCAATAGAAATGTCAGATTGCACCTGGCAACATTAAGTGTTGCCTAGGCCAGAAATATATCGAGCAGCCTACGTAACGATATCTGCATATTTTTTTTTTTTTTTTTTTCTTTCCGTAAAAAACCTGTGGAGCACTTTTGATTCTACTGAAGGCCCATTTAGTGGTGGAGATTTGAATCAGATTATATCAGAAAATTCGTGTGACGCAATAATTACCATTCATGTTCATGGAGTCTGGGAGTCTATGTTCTCCATATTGGTCACAGATAGATAAATAAATAGGTAGTTGTTTGACATCATTATGAACCATTTTAACGTTTTAAAAAAAAAAATTAAAAGGACTAACGCCGCTCCAGTGTTGCTCTTTTTTTTTTTTTGGAATTGTTACTTTCACGCTGCTGTAATTTGCGGAAGTATCAGTAGTAGACCACAAAAAATGAGACCAATCCTCTCGCCACACGACAGCGCGACAAGCACAACGACAAATACATCAGCATTAGCAACACATTCATGTACGTATGTGTAGTACAGTTGCAATAATTCAACCACAAATCACTCGCCATGACACGTTAAATTCACGAGAGAAAAACCATTAATTGTTGAAGAATAAGCGCACCATACTCTTCGTTATATCGAGATATAAATCAGTAAATCTGTTTAATTAAAAAATTTGACCGATAAAGCTAATAGGGAAAGTTATGCGTAAATTTAATTTATCGGAAGACGTTCTTCACAGAAGATCTGGTATGAAAAATAACTTACTTTTTCCTTCCTTTCTTGATTACATGCAAAATTCTAAGTAGTTTTCTAGGCCAGTCACGGCGCTGTTCTGAGAATTTAAATAACGATAACAACACCCCTCTGGGGTTATTTCATATTATGAAAGCCTATTGAATTCTACATATTTTGGTGAATTTTTAAGAAAATCGTTAGAGCGGTTTTTGAAAAAAAGCCAAAAAACCGTTGAAATTGAAATGGAAAAAAAGTTTTGAGTTGACACACAAAAATTAAATTTTCATCAATATTTCAACAAATAATGATGATAATGTGTATATGGGCAAATCCGAAAATAATCTCCTCTTATATGACCCAGTTTTTAAAAAAAAAAAATTTTCATGTACAATAACCAAATGTGGTGGAATTTATTCGTAGACGTATGAGCTGCAATTTCCAATAGGCGAACAGAAAATTTTCGACCTGAGGGGGTGTCAGGAGGTCGTTTTATCTGAAAATTTTGGGAAAATCGAGATTTTCGATACTATACGGGAGAGCACATACTTCAGAAGTAGTGGATATGTTACGGGGAACCTTTCCAAATATTCCGAAGTAAAATTCAAAAAAATCGTATGTGGGTCGTGGCGACAAAATGGGTTAAAAAGTCTAAATCACTCATTTCGACCACATAACAGGTCCTAAAATTCTGAAAAAAATCAAGCAAGTTCCTTGATAAAAAATAAATCGACTTTGCTTATGATATTTTTTAATCTAAGCGCCCCCTGCCGAGTAAAAAATTAAAAACGCTAAATTTTGGGTAAAAAAATGCGATTATTGGCGATATGCGATCGAGCACACCATAGCGACACATAGGGTAAGATAGCGGGATATCTAAAAAATATTCTGGAGTGAAATTCAGAAAAATCGTATGTGGGTCGTGGCGTCAGAATGGGTTGAAAAGTTTAAATCGCTCATTACGGCCACGTAACAGGTCCTAAAATTCTGAAAAAAATCAAGCAAATTCCTTGATATAAAATAAAGCGAATGTGTTTATGATGTTTTTTTAATTTAAGCGCCCCCTGCCGAGTAAAAATTTAAAAACGCTAATTTTTGGGTAAAAAACGTGATTTTTGGCGAAAAGCGAAATTTTGAATTTTTTAATTTTGTGCTCCAAATGAGGGGCTCAAATTAAAGAAACATCATAAAAAAAATCGATTTATTTTTTCTCAAGGAATTTGCTTGATTTTTTCAGAATTTTAGGACCTGTTACGTGGCCGTAATGAGCGATTTAAACTTTTTAACCCATTCTGGCGCCACAACCCACATAGGATTTTTTTGAATTTTACTCCAAAATGTTTGTTAGATATCCTGCTATCTTGCCTTATGTGTCGCTATGGTGTGCTTGATCGCATATTGCCAATAATCGCATTTTTTACCCAAAAATTAGCGTTTTTAATTTTTTACTCGGCAGGGGGCGCTCAAATTAAAAAAACATCATGAACAAATTCGTTTTATTTTCTATCAAGGAATTAGCGTGATTTTTTTCAGAATTTTAGGACCTAATACGTGGCCGTAATGAGCGATTCAAACTTTTTAACCCATCCTGACGCCACGACCCACATACGATTTTTCTGAGTTTTACTCCAGAATATTTGTTAGATATCCCGCTATCTTGCCTTATGTGTCGCTATGGTGTGCTTGATCGCATATTGCCAATAATCGCATTTTTTACCCAAAATTTAGCGTTTTTAATTTTTTACTCGGCAGGGGGGCGCTTAGATTAAAAAATATCATAAGCAAAGTCGATTTATTTGTTATCAAGGAACTTGCTTGATTTTTTTCAGAATTTTAGGACCTGTTATGTGGCCGAAATGAGTGATTTAGACTTTTTAACCCATTTTGTCGCCACGACCCACATACGATTTTTTTGAATTTTACTTCGGAATATTTGGAAAGGTTCCCCGTAACATATCTACTACTTCTGAAGTATGTGCTCTCCCGTATAGTATCGAAAATCTCGATTTTCCCAAAATTTTCAGATAAAACGACCTCCTGACACCCCCTCAGGTCGAAAATTTTCTGTTCGCCTATTGGAAATTGCAGCTCATACGTCTACGAATAAATTCCACCACATTTGGTTATTGTACATGAACAAATTTTTTTTTTAAAAACTGGGTCATATAAGAGGAGATTATTTTCGGATTTGCCCATATATTATGAAAGCATATTAAATTCTAAAGAATATAAGATTAAGTAGAAAAAAATCGATGGACCGGTTTTCAAAAAAATGGCAAAAAACCATTAAAATTTCAGTGAAAATCCAATATTTTAGTCGATATTGTGGCATCTCAACTTAATTGTCATCCCTTATATATCGTATTATATACATCTGGCAACACTTTTGTCAGTCAGCTTCTTCTAGATTATTCTTTAACCGATTTTCACTTTGAGCGTCACACAAAGGGGTATTGTATGCGCTTTTACGCATTTAATTGAAAAAAAAATGTTCGAAGTACCGGGTTTTTTTGATATCGTTTTAAAGCTAATTAAATTCTGCATCACAAACAATAAAAATTGTTGACCTAACATCACTAGTAAAAAAGTTATATGCGGTTGAAGATCCACTTTTTTTGCTTGGGTTCGCGCGCTGTGAAAAATTTGAATTTTTTGGCTTTTTTAAAGTACATTTTTATTAAAAAAAAAAGTTTTTTGTGGAAAACGTTTTAATGGAACCTTCAACTTTAGGTAATTGTGGTTCTTACTATATAAAAGTTTTTTTGAGTTAATGTTTAAAAAATTTTGTTTTATATATGTTAAATATGTGTTAAAAAAATAAGGTTTTTTATTATTCAAGTGGAGTTAAAGTATTTTAGGTTGTGCAAGGTTTTCATCTTGTTATGATTTTCTTTAACTATATACTGTCCATAATAAGTGTTAAAAATTTGGTTGTGCCATGTTTTGCTCCTTCGGAATTATTAAACTTTTTGTAAGAGAACTCCAGTCGCTATAATCATAAGAAGCAAGTGCAGCCACCAACAATGCAATGATTTTTTTTCCTTTTGTTTTGTTTATCTTCTTAAATTTTGATGGACCCTTTTAGTTCAGGTATTTTTGTAATACAAAAGTGGTTTTTGTTTCGTGAAAAATGGTTTTGTTATATTTAAATTTTTTTTTTTTTTTGTTCGTTAGTTTAAAATTAGGTGCATTTTCGCTATATACATAGACATATAGTTGTTCCAAAAGTGAGCTCAAACAAAAATGTTTTGATTTTAATAAAGAGTAGACATTTAAGTTACTTTTTATGAAAAAAAGCGTTACGGGTTTTTGCGCGGCTGTGAGAAATTTTAATTTTTTTAAGGCAAACTGACATGTCCAATATGTATGAAAGTGGAGCAAAAAATAAATAAAAAGTTAAATACAGACATATAGACAGACAATTACCCCCAAAAATCTGCAGAAGGTATCAATAAAGTACGCTGAGTTTTTAAAAATTTTTGAAGGTCATTAAGAGGTCGCTCAGCGCCGCTTTAGGCAAAATCTCGGCTTAGTATATTGTATATAAGAACATTATATCTCGAATTTAAAATCATTCATATATTGTTGTTTTGGATAAAAAAACCGAAAGAAAACATATTTTCGATATTTCGGCCTACTGTAAAACTCTTAAACTACATCTTGGAAAAACTGTTTTTCATAAGTTTATCATAAAATCATACAAGAAACAATTTCCAATTGCATCTTAACCCATTATATCCTGTTTTTATGGGTCTTCTTGACCCTTTTTCCAAAAACTTGGTTAAAATGGGTTAAAATGTTCTACAAAAATATTCTTCAAAAAATTTCACTAGGATTCACCAAAGACAGAAATTCTTAAAACTTCAGAATAATGCGTAAAAAATTTGATGACAATTTCCAATGTCCGTTTTTTATTGCTATTAAAAAAAAATGTCACTACATAATGTGCAACTGCATAAGTTTTCTACTTTTTTATGCATAATTAACTTAAAAAAATAAGTTATTATAACCCTCAATAGTCTGGATGAATTAATAGCGTGTTTTGGTATCTAATACCCCACTGTGCGTCATACGCAATTTTCATTTTTCTACTTTTGTATTTAAAATTAATATTAATAAATAAAGTTAATTTAGTTATAGTTTATAACAATTGGCATTATAACTATAATATAATGATAATAAATTAATGAATATACACACATATTATATATACATATATCATGTATGTTTTCTATAGAATAAAAAGTTTACGTTCCTTAACAAAAAAAACACTGAAAAAAATGATTATAAAAATTCTTTGTTTAAAAAATATCGTTATAATAGGAATCAGCCCAGAAAAATTCGGATTTTTTTGCAAAATAAATCCAAGTAAAATTTTTTCACTAGAATGATCTTAAATTAAGCATGAAAAATTAAATGTAATAAGTTCATAACGAAATATTGTACGCATAAAAAGTTATTCAAGGTCAAATGTCGAAAAAATCAGTTTTTTGCAAATATCACACTAACGGTTACTTTTTCAGAAAAATAATTGGTCGCAATTTTATAGCCCTGAAAATTTTTTGTAGAAAAGTCGTCATAGTTGTTTTCCTACGCCTAATAGTTTAGGAGATATTCTAATTAAAAAAGTGTCAAAGCTTGGTAATGCATACATGCGGAATATAAGTGTGCATAGCCATACGAGTATGTTCATTTTGAAACTGCCATAACTTATGAACGATGAGTTGCACGAAAAAAACAAATCTATCAGATTATAGGGAATTGTATGTTCTATAAATGATAAGCAATGTATACATGCAATGTACTCATTAGGGATTTCAGTCCCGGGATTCGAGCCTTTTTGTAGTCTCGAAAATCCCGGAATTAGTGCTACCAATCTCGGGACTTCTTTTGTAAGTTTTTTTGTTTTAAATAACAGAAAAATCGCATTAAGTAGAGATAAAACGTATTCTCTCTAGATTTGAAACTGAAACTTCTTAGCCATTACAATTAAAGTAAACGCAGCAAAAACTTTAAAAAAAAATTATATCTAGTTTTGAATAACACTTTAAAAAATTTGTTTTCTAGAAAGTCTTATAATTTATCCGACGTTTTAATAAAAGAAATTGATATATTTTGTAATGGTGTTGATAGGGGTTATTTCCTTCAGAAAACTTTCGGTTATCTTTCTTCAATTCAACCAACAAGTGTTGAATCAGAAAGATGCTATTCGTGTGCAGGTTATATATCTGTGGACTTTTGACAAAACAACCTTACTCGAAATTGGAACTTTTCAGGAGAGCCTAAAAACTGATTAACTACTTTTCAATATTGTGGCTCAATTTCGTTGATGCAGCGTTAAATCAACTTTTTTCATACATTTTTATTAATCTTAAAGTGTCAGCTGTCAAATTATTTTTTTTTTTTTTTTTTTTGGTTCATAGCGATTCACCGCACGAATGGCGGTAAGTTCAAATCTTGCGTGAACTATGGGACACCCTAATATCTCTGGAACAAAAAATTATAGAGACATGTCGATTATACTAATAGAAACGTATTTAAATTTTATACTTAGGACTAAAATCCTGGAGAATTGTCTTATCTCGACTTAGGTTGTTTTGTCAAAAGTTCACAGGTATGTAATAAATTTAGATCTAAATTGCATGATAAAACTACAAATTCTTTAATTTTCCTATAATCATATTTTAATAATAATAAAATTGATTAAAAGAAAAGTTAATTCTTTCAAGTCCAACACTTGTTAAAACTTTGATCTCACTATTTTATATGATTAAATGGGGGTTATCGTGAATAAATATTCCCGGGGAATTTTCTCAGACTGCCGTGCATTCTCTATTGCAGTTTAAGAAAATTCCCCGGGAATCTTGATTCACGATAACCCACAATATGTATGATATTGTACCTTTATGTTTTTTTTTTTTTAAGTAAATAAGTATTTATGAATTTTTGTTTTTTAAAAAAGGCGTGAATTGCTTAATAAAATGTAGCTGTTTTAAGAAATTGTTCTTCAATATTTTTGACACTTTTTAAATAAAATATTTTAAATAAAATAGAGGCATATAAGACAAAATATTAGGAGTTTTTAATACTAAATTCTGCTTTATTTAGAAAGAAAAAAAAAATTCTTACAAATCCCGAAAAATCCCGGGACTCAAATTTCTGATCCCGAAAATCCCGGGATCGCAAAAAGTCCAAAAATTGGAATCCCTTGTACACATACAAGTTACCGTTTAGGAATTATTCAATAAAAACAGATTTTTTAACGTTTTCCTTAATTTGTATGTTTTTTATTGAATAACTCCTTAACGGTAAATTATATGTTTACATACATTGCTCATCGTTTATAGAACATACAATTCCCTATAACCTGATTGTTTTGTTTTTTTCGTGTAACTCATCGTTCATAAGCTATGGCAATTTCAAAATGAACATATGGCTATGCACACTTATATACCGCATGTATGCATTACCAAGCTTTGACACTTTTTTAATTAGAATATCTCCTAAACTATTAGTCGTAGGAAAACGACTATGAAAACTTTTCTATAGAAAATTTTTAGGGCTATAAAATTGCCACGAACTATTTTTCTCAAAAAGTAACTGTTAGTGTGATATTTGCAAAAAACTGATTTTTTCGACATTTGACCTTGAATAAATTTTTATGCGTACAATAATTCGTTATGAACTTATTACATTTAATTTTTCATGCATAATTTAAGATCATTCTAGTGAAAAAATTTTACTTGGATTTATTTTTCTGGGCTGATTCCTATTTTAACGATATTTTTTAAACAAAGAAATTTTAATCATTTTTTCAGTGTTTTTTTGATAAGAAACGTAAACTTTTTATTCTATAGAAAACATAATATGATAATTTTCATTATTTTTTACAATAATAAGCAAAATTAATTTTCATATGTCGTCTAAAAATATGGATTTTCATTGAAATTTTAACGGTTTTTTGCCATTTTTTTGAAAACCGATCCATCGATTTTTTTCTACATAGTCTTATATACTTTAGAATTTAATATACTTTTATAATATATTCACATTATAATCATTATTTCTTAAACTCCAGTGAAAAAATACTTGGGTTCCGACCCTCGAATAAGAAACACTGGATGAGCGAGGAAACGTGGTGTCTTGTTGAAAAAAAAAGAAGCGCGAAAAAACTGACGCTAAAACGGATTTCAGAACGTACCTGATTAAGATTTATTAAAATTTATATTTTAGGTAATGTTATATTTTACAATTTATTCTCGAACTATGTGTCTATGGACGTACAATTATCATTACTTTCTGTTTCATCTTCATTTTTAATTGGTTTTCTTAATCTTCCTTATAATTTTCAACGCATATTAATAAATTTATGATTTCTAGTGGAAGTGGCAGTCGCTTTCGTTCTTTTATTCGTTTACCTAAAGAAATACTGGAAATTACGGAATCTGAGGTATTCAAATTCTATGAAAAACATCAGAAAGACTTATTATTTTGTTACATTTGCGTGCGTGATGCAGTCTATCTGATTTGTAAATTTTATTCCGACACTCAGCTGCGTCTTCCCCAAAGTATCCTACTGGAAAAACCATATTTTGAATAATTTCCTTAGAATAAATAAGGACTTTGTGGTCTGTTGGTATCATCGGATAAAAGGGATATTTTTTTATGATATCAGCAGTCCCAAAACAAAATTTTTCAAACTTTTGGAAATTTAGTAAATATTGGCATGATATATGAGTGGTTTTTCCCCATTTTTCTTTCAAATGTTCGCAAACGAGTTCGATCTATAGCCTTTATTCAAGGGATTTATCAAATGATTGAAAACTGCTGATTCTTTATCTTCTTTGGCTCTCCAGATATCAAATAAGTCTGTATTTCGTACTGAAAAGTTGTCTGAGAAAAATGTCGATTATCAAAAAATCGGCTATTTAAAAATGTACTTCAAATTTCTTAAATTATTTTTGCGTACTTAGTTTTGGGGCATTGAAAATAGTTTGTTTGGCGTACGACTTTGGCTTTGACCTACTGTACATAAAAGTTAACTATTGATTGCAGACAGCACAACAATGCTGTAAATCCAAAGTAAAGCAAAAGTAAAGCAAAAGTAGTGTACTGTGATAGTAACGCACCACTGTAATTCTTCGATATTTTATAATCGTCAAAGTCCATCTTTAGAATCAGCTGTGCTGTCAACTGTCATTGGGGGGTTGTTTTGCACTGTCATTTGTATTTTTCATAATTCACAGTTTTCGCTTTACCCAGAATTCGTGTATCAAATAAACAAATACAGAAAACAAAATTAAACATATTCCTATCAATTTTGATATTTGCAGAAACTATATATTTTAGACTCTCTTTTTTTTACAAAAGGAAAAGTGAAAAATTTAACAAAACAAAAGTCCCAGCAATCAAGGTACTTTACGCACACTCACAGAAACGATGGCCTCCAACGATTCTGGTGTGGACACAAGCAATGACAGTAATGATAGTAATGTAGCCGCTGTAGTTGCTGCTAATCCAACAATGCCACCGTTACCGCCAAATACATCACATGCTGTCGCAACTGCATGCGCTCAAAGTTGGCACAACATCAATCCGAACGCCTTTCTTATGAATGCCACATTTGATGAATTTGCCCTGCCGCACACCCACGATTATCAAGCACCTTGTATTATACGCCCCTCCAGTCTACCGTCGGTGAGTCCCTCAAGTCATACTTATAAAATGCGCCTACGGAAACGCGCCAAAGAGCGTCTGCGAAATATTCTCGCCGAATCTGATTGTCGAAAATTGCGTACTGCTGCCTCCACTTGCAATATTGAGCTACTTACCCGCATACTGGAATCAGGATCTGATCCGAATGCAGCAGATGAATATAAACGAAGTCCACTGCACTTGGCCGCCTGTCGTGGGTACATACAAATTGTTCAGCAATTGCTTAAATTTGGTGCAAACCCGAATGTTGTCGATTCATTGGGAAACACCCCGCTGCATTTAGCTGTCATCTCTGCTAGTTCTAATAATTTTAATGTTGTAGTGCGCGTACTCTTGCAGGGAGGTGCAAATGTGCAAGTTTACGATCGGAGCGGTAAAACCCCACTTGATTTGGCTGATAGCAAACTGAGGCTTCTGCGTACGCGCTATAATCAAGCAACACCAGAATCTGCTAAAATTCTAGAGGATATGTGCCTGTTGACGACACTGATATTGCGTTACATGGTTAAGCAACAACAGGACTTGGAAGATCTTTCAGCATTGGAAATGCAATTACAAAATTTGAGCACCAGTGATGAACCAGCACAGAAAACTGTTTCACAGACGGCGGATGCACTTTTGGCGAGTGTAGAACGATTGTCTCTAGGAAAGTGAAGAGGAGCTTATGCTAGAGACATTAAAAAGATGATGGAGGGAGAATGTTTGCAATTTACTTTAATTACTATTAATTTTTTTAATTAATAAGTCTTAGAATTCATTTGAGTTCAATCAAATTATTGATCTTATATTTCGTGTTAAAAACAAAACTTAACAGAAGCACTGATCACTTACTGATCTACCATTATCGTTGAAGAATTTTGTGTTTTCAAAAAAATATGAATTGTGAGAATATTTTGATAAAAATTTACCCTTTATATAATTTCAAGTAAAAATGAGATATATTTTCATGTGATGAACACAACCTTACTGCCATACCTAAATTGGAGCGTCAGCGTTATTTTACTGTCAAAAATTTCTCATGTACATACAATTTGTATGGCGCCTACCGAAATTGCCAACGATCAACGCTCAGCTATTCGAATTTCCAATTTTGACAAAGCGTTATGAGGTGAAGTTAGCTGCAGAAAAGTAAAAAAAGAAACAATATGATTTTGACAAACAAATGACTTCAACGCAACGCTTTTTATTTCGGTATGGCGGTTGACGCTTTTGTGTAACGTTAAATAACGCAACGCCTGACGCTCCAATTTAGGTATGGCAGTTACTTGTTTGAATGATATTAGGGGTGTTCCACAGAATTTTTAATGCCTCGAAAACATTACACTTATAAAACTGTTAAATGTGCATTTATTTTAACAGTTTTCTCGAAGCTTTCGAGAGGATAACACGTTTTGTGGAACACCTTCAATATCATTCCGACACGGGTGCGTTTGGCACAGAAAGCTATAATGCAGAACTTATTTTTCTTTGTTTAAATTAAACCTCCCTAAAAACTATTCGATGACTGGTCGAATTCGAGGTTCGACACGAGCCTGTACGTTAAGAAAATAAGACAAACTACACAAAAATAACATCAGCGCGGGTATTGATAATAAGAATAATAAAACACAATTTCTATTTAACTCAATTTGTATAGTATACTAATCGACATTAGTTCTGTATCATCGTTAAATTTATTTTTTTTTTTATCATTTGCACCAGTAACTCATATTCATCGGGTTTTGAAATTATAAATAATATTTCACACACATTGCGCAATGGTTGTGCGTTTGAATTTTATATTTTTAGTGCTTTTTGGAAATTTGTTTTTATATATCTTATCTAATATTTTTTTTTAATATATTGCACATAATCGTTGATTTTATCGAAACTCTTCCTTTAAACCATACATTCAGAAATTGGAAGCAATAACCGCTAGTTTTCAGCGGGTCAATGATAATTAAAGATCAGTTTTATCAACAAATTCTGCATTCATAACGCGAACTATTTCAATATAATGGACTTCTTGGTTTTGCTTTTAATGTGAATTTTTGAAATTATTAAGTTATTTAGTAATCCCTATATATCTGTGTTGAATAGTGGGTAAAGTGGCTACTACTTAAATTATGTTGAGTAGTCCACTGTTCATAGTTGGCACATATATATAGTTTTTAATGCAATATTTATAGACAAAAACTAATTTATATTTTTGATTTTGTTTAGACGAAACAATTTACTAACATTTTGTATTAATAAAACAAATGTATTTCACAGTTGCGAAATATGGATTATTGAACAAAAATAAATCATCTACACTTATGTATTACAGTCGTATTTCGACTTGAAAGACTTTCGTATTTTTATTCATATCATAGTAAAAAGATACGAATGAAAATACGACATTTGTTTTATTTTAAATATGACTACGGAAATATATAATAACTTTATATAATTTTTTGCGGCAAGAAAACTATTTTTATCCTTATATACATTTATTTACACAAACATACACTTATATACATTTATTTACACAAACATACATTCATAAACCTACTAATAGACATTTTGCGTTCATATAAATATGTATTTTATTTTAAAGAAAAAAATTGCAATAAATATTAAATAACTTATATGTCGTAAATTACAATGTGAGTGTCTTAACATTTTCTTCTATGCAACTGATCATCATGAGATAGAGACGTTTCATTTTGGACCTATCATAGTAGGCCCTAGGGATTAAAGCATGGAGAATTAAAGGATCATGCATACCTAGTCAAAACGCTCCTAAATACATACAATGATAGCTAGTAAATATTTTAAAGTTGCCTTAAGAGCCATCCTTAAATTATGTTACTTAGAATTTCCCTTATAATATCTTCGAAGCGTTACGTATAGCCTTATCATGTAAGACGAAATGAATCGAGTAACTATTTTTCAACTGCGTGCATTGTAAAAGTTTAGACCAGAATTTAAATTATGGTTTACAAACATTAGTTTATAGCTAATATGAACGCTAAGTCAAATCAAATTCTTCACACATTAATGCCCAACGAAAAACACAGTAGATAAGATGCTGAACTTTTCAGCTTCCTGGACTCAAACAATGTTTACAAAAAAATTTTTTGCTTAACATTGCTTAGGAACGGCTCAATCCACATGAGATTTTTCACTCTCATAAGATTTTTCGCTCAATGGTGCCATTTTCAAATGGCCATAACTTCTTAAGCTAAAATCATGGAAGACCTGTACAAAGCTTATTTTGAAGAAAAAAAAGAGTACTTAACGATGGATTTAATAGAAAATAGCAAAACAATTGCACGCATCTTCTGTACAACCACAAACAAATTTTGAACATTTACAGGCCTGTTCTGTAATACGCGTGGTTTCAATTACTTTTCACTTAGGAGGCTTTTTGATGAAAATGGTGAGTCACACGATAAAAAGAGTAAAAATCTTTTTTGTGAAGTATTACAGGTGCTACAAATAACATTCATTTATATTTACGAAAAAGTAACTGTTTCGGAAATATTCGATAAATTTTTCGACTTTTTTTAATAATACTTCCTCAACGGTTACTTTTTCGTTAATGCCAATCTATGTTATTTGTCAAACCTGCAATTCCCCATAAAAAAGATACTCATATTTTTATCGTGTAACTCACCATTTTCATGAAAAAGCCTTCTAAACGAAAAGTAATTCAAACCACACGGATTATGGAACAGACCCGTTAGGGTAGGATAAAAGGATAAAAGCCAGTGCTGCCCATCAAAGATGAGTATTTATCGATAAGCTTCAACCAAAAATACAAAACATATAAAAAATTCAAACAAAACGTCAATAAAATTGATTCTAAAAAAAGGCAGAACAATATAAAAGGTAAATAACAGTTGGTATGTTATCATTTACTTATTTTATGTAATTTTTATTTTTCTGTCAGCTTTCAAATTTTCTTCAGTGCTGCCAAACTTTCGATTGTTGTATTTAATTGTAGATGCGCTTTTTTTGTTTTTTGTCATACATAATTAATTATATATACGCGTCAAAAGAAACACGGTTATTGTTGACGTCGTATTTTATACAGTGGCAGAAAATGGAAGGAATGGATTAATTTAGTATTCAATTTCCTCATTCAACGGCAACTCTAACCATACCAAAGCATAACTGTCACAATTGTTGAATATTTTAAGCTGGCAATAATATAAACTGGCATTTTTTCATTCCAAAAACAATTTCATAGTTGCGTTGTAAAATTTTATTTTGCAAATATTAAACCTTAACTAGCACTATAAAATACTGGAAAGAAGAAAAAAAGTGAGTAAAATATCTAAATTTTATAAAAGTAAGATGGTGGTGTAAAAAAACGCGAAAAATAATTTTTAATAAAATGATTTCATTCTGCCTTGAATGATCGAATTGGGGAAAAAATTTCTTTTTTCGCTGCGAATTCTCTACGCAGCGTTTGTCAGTCAAAAAGTCTGCCACTGTCGCAGTGACGCAGGCTAAAGCCTTTTTTTTTTTTTTTGTCAAAAGCAAAACAAAGAAATCTGGAAAACTAATTAGTAACAAATAAAATTATTAAAGTGATGCACACCTTCTAATTGATTTATTTTTCATTAATTTAGGCAGCATCTCGTGAAATCGTTTGGAAGTAAAATAAACGAAGAAAACAAAAACAAAAAAAATCGACTTAGTGAAAAGAAAAATAAAAGACAAACCGTTATAAACAGTAAAAAAACAAACAAGCCAAAATGGATTCCCCGCCGATGTTCAACAGTGTTGAAGATGAATGCAGATACTGGAAAGAACGGGCCAAATTATATCACAAAGAGTAAGTGGAGTAAGATTTTAGTAACTTTCTTTTTGGCTTAATTCTAGATCTGCGACAATCGATTTCGGCACGAAACACTGTGGTCGGAAAGGCCAATCTAGCTGGAATAGTAACTCTGGAACAATTTTACTTTACCGACTGTTGGTGTTTTTTTATTTTTTCCCAAATAGGGCTCTAGGAATTAATTACAACAACAAAAACAACTGCCGCTCGAACCTACTTTTGCAGATATAGCCTTCGGAATATCGGGATATATCTTTTATAAAAATCGGTTGTTGTTAAAAGTTCCTAATTTCAAGGAAATTGATTTGGTCTATTTTTGTTTTATCTATAGAAATTTATTAATGATGCAATTTCAGATGCATGTTGCATATCAAATGAAAGGAAATAAATTAGGCTTCCTAATTTAGTTATTAAATTTACAGGTTAATAATACATTTTTTGGAAAAAATAACGGTATTTTGGGGAAAAAATGGGGTGAATTTTTGAAAAATTGTCGTATCTCGAAAACTTTCACTCAAATTTTGTACAGCAATTATATAGTCCAGTAAAATACCTTTCATATGACATCAATATTTTTCAAATCCATCCAGGGGTTGTCAACTTATACCGAATTTTATAAAAGATATATCCCGATCTTCCGATGGCTATATCTCCGAAAGTTGGTTCGAGTGGCAGTTGTTTTTGTTGTTCTTGGACTTTATTCCCAGAGCCCTATTTGGGAAAAATAAAATAAAAAAAAACAACAACAGTCGGTAAAGTAACATTAAGCCATAACTCCTTTTTGGGAGTAGCTAGAAGCCTGAAATTTAACTATAGTATGGAAAGAGTACTTCAGACCAAAAATGGGCGGCATACGTCAAGGGGACGTGGCGGAGTGTCTGGTAGTATGTAGATAGAAACTAGAAATTTTAAGGGATTAACCATATATATTCTTCGTTTCTTCAATGATTTCAAGTTTAACGAAAAAAAAAAAATTAAAAATTTATTTTTAGTTTTTAATTCGGCGTTATAAAAATTTATCAGATGGTTTTAGAAAACAATTAACAGGTCATTCAATAAGTCCGTAGGATAAGTAAGAAAAAAACAAAATTTTTACCAAACTCGATTTAATTACACTGTTCAACGAATTTCAGGTTTTTGTTTTTATCTCAGTTCAGACCATAAAATTATTATTCCTTGCTATTGACATAATAGAACTGCATTTACAATATTTTTCCATCACGTCTCAATTTTCAGAAAAATTGACAAATCCAAAATCACGACTTACATCCGCGCGAAAATAAATTAAAAAATTTTTATCCTTCAGAATTTTAAAACAAAAATGTCAAACGATTCAAAAAAAAAAAACAATAATTTCAAATCTGAAAAAAGTTTTGAAATCGGTCTGGCAGATTTTTTTGTATGCCCGTTTAATTGAGAAAATGTACTAAAAAAACCAAACACCAACCATCTTTAATTACATAAATCTTGCCTAAATCAATACAAAATTAAAAAAAAACTCTTAATGAGCTTGTGCGTCATTATTTTAACTTTATTTTGATACCAAAAACTTAAGGATTGGACCATGAATAACCAACTTATTTCCTTTTGAACAAAAAATTTACATACAGGAAGTCTAGAAATTCTAGTAACGCCATCTATGTGTCATCCTACGGACTTATTGAATGACTTGTTACAATCTAACTATGACTTATGTTAGATTATCGACTGTTAATATTTTTTTTTGAAACCTAGTTTGGTTTGTTAAGCTTTTAATTCTAAGAAAGAATATGTAATCAAAAACGTCTGGTCGGATCTACTTTCGAAGATATAGCTATCGGGATATAGCTTTTATGAAAACCGCTATAAGTACGTAACCCCTGGCTGGATTTTATTAACATTGGTTTCATATGAGAAGTATTTTAACTGACTACGTTGTACAAAAGTTTTAAACTAGTCAAGATTTTCGAGATATGTCGTATTTTCGAAAGTTTTGACCAGTTTTTTATTTTTAAAGCACTATTTTTCCGAAAAATGCCTTATTAACCTATAGTTTTTGTAATAAATTATGGAAACCTAATCAATTTCCTTTTCATTTGATATGCAGTTTGTACCTCATTTGCACATTTTTTATAGGAAAACAAAAAAGTAGACCAAAAGAATTTTCATGAACGACAACAACGGAATTTTGGAATTTGGCTAGCAAACTAGATGTTGGATATATTATAGACTGATCCGCGAAGCCGGTTTTGGATTTTTGGGAGTTTTAAATCCTGAGCTGCGGCCGCAGGCTGCCCACTTACCCCTACCCTTATACATAATTACTGGGGGAAAGAAATTGATCCAAATTTCAGAAAAGTCGTAATATCTCGAAAACTAAGGGCCAGGTTTCAAAAATTTTTGGATCAATATTGTAGCTTATTAAATTACCTTTCATATGACAAAAATATGGCAATATCTTAAACACGAAATCAAAGAATAATCCAAAAGTATTTGCGACACTCTTTAAAATCGATTTACAGTTTAGGGTAGCTCAGTTCAGCTTTGCATGTTTTTTTTTAAAGCAGAGTACTTCGTATTTAAGATAAAGAATGATGGGAAGAAAATAAAAAGAAAGCACTATTGAAAAAAAAAAAAATGTAATGCGTTAAGATGGAAAACCCCTTTAGGAGCTTACAAGCGACGCTGGAAAAGTATTTCGACTATTCACAGCACTATATAAAGAAACGCGTTCCATAATTCACAACGCTTTCGCTTTGGTAGGTTATCGAAACTAGTCATTCGAGACAGGTCGGATATCATACGAAAAACTAAAATTCAGCCATGTATTTCAACAGTGGACATTAATAGAAGCCTCACTAAATGAAAGTGGATACGTAAGTGATGCAACTGATCACAGGACACTCAAAAATGCTAGTTCTAATAAAAGTACTCAACGTTGCACTTCTTTACACTAATTTTTTTCCCCACAAAGATTCCTTTAATTGAACAAATATTTACAGTAAAATTAATTCATACCTAATATAATTCGGAAAAAAAAAAATAATTCAAAATAGTTTTTCACACTAGCTCTTCAAAGATGCTACTAAAAGTAGACTGTGTCCTTCAAATAACTGCATCAATGCAATTGCTCATGTTTCGATCAACAGAACAAAGCAGATAATTCGAAAATATATACAAATTTCATATATTTGAAAAACTAAAAAAGTTACTTTATTCCATCTAGATCGATCTTGCGGACCAAGTCCGATTTGAATTTCTTTATTGGAGGAAGTAGAGTTTTAGGGATAATAAATGAAAACGTAAACAAAAAGTGTTACGATCTAAATTTGGAGATAGCCACCCTCGGAAGTTTTAAACATAGAGTAACTTAGGGTAATGTGGTTACCTTTTTTCTTTTTCGCCAATTTCTACCAAAGTTATGGTAGTAGGTTAGTTTGGTCAATTAATTAGTATTAGTTATTCTATTGAGCGTGAGGCCAGATAAATTGACAGTATCTAAAAATAGCTGAAAAAGAAAAGTGTTGGGTGATGTGGATCACCCTGTCCATTTCCTAAAGTAGTACCGTTATTCCCAACTTTTGTTGATTATAATTGCTATAAAATAGCTGTAAAGGCTTATTACAGAATATTTTTTTGTAAGATAAACCAAATTCGTACTAACAAATGAATAAGACATAAAGAATACCGAATCATACGTAAAAAAGTGCACCATAGTACTCAAACTCGGGTGTTCCACACAGGTAATTAGCTTTCTAAGGTGTAATAGTAATCACTGTTAAATAATATGGGGTAGGCCGCATTACCCGAAAACATCACTTTTTTGAAATAATCATTTAATATATAAAAGCAATGTAAAACCAGACGTGCTTATGCATTTTTTCGTTGAATGATAGCCCCGCAAATGCATTAGAGTTATTTGATTTTTAAAAAAACATAGTTCTGAGGAAATTATTGAGCTATTCAGTACGTATTAAAAAAAGTCATTTTGACCTCACAGCTTATATAAAGAAATTGCACATATGTAAGGAGCATAACAGAAAAGCCAAAGAGCGTAATATGCACAAGTAACCAGAATTGTTATATATGGGAAACAAAAGGGTGCACCACATTACCCACATAGTCCACATTACCCTAACTTACTATAACTTTTCTAAAAATCAAAAAATTATTGGGAGCCCCCTTTTCGCATTATTTTTAAGTTTTATGAATTTATAGTATTTAGTAATACTTTTTAGAATACATTAACCCATTGAAAGACTCATAAAAACTGGAGCTAATGGGTTAAGATTTTCTAAAAAATTGTTCCTTGTGTAATTTCATTTACATATCAGTTGGTCATATGCATACATACATATATCTGCGAAACTTACTAAGCTTTTTTTTTTAGATTGGTTTTTTTTTTGCGACCCAAAAACGCTGCTAAATAAAACATCGAAAAGTTTTCACCAGAGTATATTTCTGCCATTATCTATTTGTGGTGTTTTTATTTTATTTTTGAGACTTCTCTATATTTCAATATTGCAGATGGACAGATGTGAAGCAAGAATATGACGAATATGTAGAGCAGTCACGTCAAATGGAGGCCGAAATGGATGCTACGCTCGATCAGAAACAAAACATAATTAAAGATCTCAGAACAAAGAATTCAAATTTAGAGAAAGAAAATGAATCGCTTAAGGTTGGTTTGCAAAATATTTTTTATTTTTTTCTAAATATATTAGATGATAAAAGAAATTCCAAACATAAAAGAAGTGTCATTGTATGAGAGAAAATATCCAGACTGGCTGTTTTGTCACATACAGTGTATCGCAAATTCATACATGAAATAGCGGACATTGTCTGATAAAAGTAAGTGAGAGAAGTAGTACCTACAGCTTTCAAAGAAAATTGTCGGTATTTACTTTCGTGTCTTATACATTTTTTACTGGGGTACTTCGCTTTCATTGACATGTTCTCTCTTTTAAAATTGGCTTTCAGCACATCATTTTTCTGCTTTATCTCTTTGTTTGTATCTTCTGTAAACTTTTTACACAGATTTTAAACATTCTCGCTAAATTGTTTCTACTCCACCTATTGTCAGACAATATTTGCATGCGGCCCGGCCCATCTTTTTTAGTAAACAGAGTGCCATTAAAATTAAAAAATTATTTCATTGCAGTTAAAACACGACTCTCTTGCAATAGAATTTGCTAATATTGAGAAACAATTAGAGAAAATTAAAAACGAACGAGATTCTGAAAAGGAATACATGCGCCAGTTGGAACAGAAAAACGATGACTTGGAAAGAGCGCACAGAATTTTAAATGAAAGTATTGTTGATTTTGAACGAATGCTTGATAAAGCTTATGAGAAAAATGCATTGCTCGAAATGGAAGTTGATGAAAAGGAAATTTTACAGGAAAAACTACAAAGGCTTATGGATGAAACAAGAGGTAATATTATCAATCCCCTTATTTATTTTAAAATATAAAATAATTTGTTGTTATTTTTTAAACAGACCTTAAACAAGAACTAAATGTAAAGTCACGTTATGCGCCAAATGGATCGGTGAACAACTCGTTAACAACTTCAACGACTATTCCGAATGGCATTGTCAAACTTGAAAACAATGGAGATATTTCAAATACAATACAAAATTCGAGCACAACAACGTCAATGACAAATATAAATGATTTTAATCAACGTTCAATGAAAAGTAAGATTATGAATTCCATAAAGCAAACAAAACGTGCTTTCAAACTTTGTAATGCAAAATCGAATAAAAAGTAATACATAAAATGGACTGCACAAAATCATAAAGTATCGTTATATTTGTATAATAACTTACATATATTAAATATACGCATGTACTTTATTTTATAAATACTTACCTTTACTGCATTCATGTTAAACCTTATCAAACAAAATGTGTCGTTTTATTCTTTTGAACTTTTAATTTAAGTTTTACATTTTTTAAACGATTTATAAGCTTCTTAAACGAACACTTTAAAATAACTTTGAAAGAAATTTTGATGGCTTCAACCTGATTTTAAATTAGAACAAATTTTTTATATAATAATGTTTTTTAATTTTTTTATGTACAACTAACGTTTGTAAAATATTTTAAAGAATTAAAATAAGGCTTTTAAAGCACAAAAAAACCGATTAAAGAAACTGTTTGTTCTTATATTTTGTGTACGTCCATATATGTGGCTTTAGCCTTACTTTATTATAAATCTGAGTAGTTTAAAAGCATGCTTTTGTAAATTTAACTCTTTTGAACAAACTACTATAACCTAAATATAGAACCTTTTCCAGATCCTGACAATTTGCTGAATGGAAATGCTATGCAAGCTAGTTCACGAACCACCGCATTGAATATTGTTGCAGATATGCTAAGAAAGCTAAATGTAAGTACTACAACATGATTATTGTTTCCGAAGGATATATCGGGTATTTTCATGGGAAAGATTACCAATTTTGTAAATTATTAATAATGGTTTCTTTTTTCGCTACTAATTATTGTCATCAACTCCTTTTGTGTGTTTCTTAACATCTGGGACTAACCGCACGTCTCCATATAAAGTAGTTTTTATACTTTTTTTTAGTAAATTTGTGTATGTATTTTTCAGCTGGATAAAGCACTTCTTTGTTCACAATGTGACAAATTTCGTTGTATTTGTGAACGTCCTGCCGCCTCCACAGAGCAAAACATCTGCAACAGTGCAACTAATGATGATAGTCGCATTGGCAGAAGTTTTTCATCTTGCGTTGGTGGTAATCATTCTACAACACCCACCCACACAGATGATTCACTTCGTACAAGCACAAATCATGCGGTTCCTCCTAGTTTGCGTTCTAACAGTGGCAGTAGCAATAGCTTAAACTTTGGCACAAATATGTTCAAACGCTTTGCTCAACGTATGAGCGGTAATGTTGATCTTTTTACATCGACATTAAACACAAAGACGACAACGACGAAAACAAGTTCGGTAGAGGGGAATAAAACAGATCCGTAACGTGAGGTTTCTGTATACGTAACTAAATTTTAATTTTCTAATTTAGTTTTAATTTTGTATAAAGAGCTTAATTTTAATACTTTTTTTTATTTAATAATAAAATAGTAATCAAATTACTAAAATTGGAATAACATTTTTCTATTAATTTTTTTGTCGCTTAGTGACTTGCGAAGTGAATTATCTAAAGTGGGCTTATATCTAAATTTGTTTCTTCGTTAACTAAAACTGGGAAACCTTTTTTTTTAGTGAATATGCTTATTCACGCGTCTAAAAAATTAGTTAAACAAAAGCAAAAACATATAAATCGGTTATTTGACCGATATCATTAATTCTGCACCATCAAGTATCCTTTCTGTGAAAACAGCCCAATTTTATTATTTTTTACAAAATGTTAGCCAATTCATATTATGATATAACTTCCGCCCTTTATGGACTTATTCCAATTTAAAAAAAAACCGATTTATATCTGTAAAAAAAAGAATATCAGCCAAATTTTTTTTTTTTTTTTTTTCATAAAGCAATATAAATTTGTTTTATAAGTATATGAGATCAAAATTGAATTTATGTAGCTGTTATTCCTTATTACCTTATCGGTGACAATAGTCTCAATAGTTCCATCTTTGGCTTAGTTGTTTTGTAAGTAGCCCAAAATGGGTTAAACCTCAATCTGAAATCAATTTCATTGAAGTTAGCAATTGTAATAAATATGGTCCAAATGTAATGCAAAGTCGGTAATTTGTATCAAAAGTGTCGCAAACGTAATGCATAATTCGTCATTAGTACCAAAAGTAAAAGTTAGCACATGGGATTGAAAACGATTGAAATCGGTCAATAGACACGCCTACCGCCCATACAAAGAAACATTGAAAACCCAATCTTATGAGCATCATTTACAATAACGCAATCAAAATACTCACAAATACTATGAATGATAGGTCCAAGCTCTGAACAAAAACTAGGCGAACTCGAAAAAGAACGCGTGGCTCTCGCCATATACGCAAAAGTGTAATAATGCTATACTGAAAGCATTTTTTCAGACAATCTAACTAAATTTCACTCAGACACAAACAACAGTAAATGCAAACTCCCAGCAAAAACTAGGCGAAATCGGACTAGGGCGTGGCACCTCCCATATAAGCAAAAGTTTCAAAATACTATACTGAAAGCGTTTTTTTTTTTTTAAGATAATCCAACCAAATTTCATTCAGACACTGAGAACAGTAAATGCAAGATCTGAGCAAAACTATTTGAATTCGGTCAAGAGGGCGTGCCACCTCCCGAACAAGCGAAATTTTCAAAATACTGCTCTGTGGGCTATTTAATGTTTGGCCAGGCCAAAGGTAGGACGCTTACTAAATAGTTTTGAATTGGTTTTCGATTGATTGTGTCCAATTTGTAATGCGATAAGATGCAATTTACCTCTTTTTGATCTGAATGCAATGCATAAGTAGATAATTGGTTACGCCTTATGACAAAACATAAATAGAACTTTACACATGATGGACCAGAGCTTGGACTGTAGTTTACAAAACTAATTTTGGATTAGTCCGTGATCATGCAAGGTTCTTACATAAACAACGGGGTTAATCTCTTACATGGCATGTCTTAACCTTGATTTGCAAATAAAAAGGCACAAATTTTATTTTTTTTTTTTTTCTAATGGCAAAAATAGGTTTTTTGTTTAAAATGCCAAAATGGTTCACAGTAGAAAACGTTGAACAGGCCCGTTGCGAAATCCGGTGAAACGGTGAGTCGAACGATAAAGATTATTAGAATCTCTTTTGTTCTACAAATAACAAATGATTTGCATAAACGAAAAAGTAACCGTTAAGAAAATATTAAAAAACCACAAAAAGTCGAAAAATTAGATTTTATCGAATAACTCCTAAACGATTACTTTTTCGTTAATACAAATCAATATTTTCTGTAGAACTTGTAATTCTCCATACAAAATATTCTAATACTTTTTATCGTTTGACTCACCCTTTTCTTTCCTAAATGAAAAGTGATTGAAACAACACGGATTACGGAACTGGCCTGAAAAATTTAATTTGTGAAACTAAGGTGACAGTGCGAGTTCACCACAAATAGTATACTGATAGTATTATTTAAGTTAATATGTACAAAAACTATATGCATATGAACTAGATGGCGCGACACTTCCCATATAAACACTTATAATTCTATAGTGAACACATTAATCAAGTCAACCTAAAAAAAACAAATACTTCGAATTGAAAAAAATTGGCCAAATTTCAAGAAAAGAATGTGCTAAAGAAATAAAATTGAAATAAGAAGGAACTTGAAGCACTCCACTAAAATACACAATTTAAAATCATGATCGTGTGACTTCGAAAATCTTGACATGCGGAACACACATGTGAATTTTTGCTAAGAACATCAAAACAAAGTTTTATGCAAAAATTAGCTTTCCATCTTTTATATGAAACTAGCCTTCTTTGCCCGCTTCGCTAGGCATGTTTGTTTAGTTTTTTGATTCCCAATAGCTAAGAAGGTATACAGGGAAAAAATTTTGATTCACGCCACTGCCACGTCACCAATAAAAATTTAGGTATTTTGAGAAAGTTAAAAACCATCTTAAAAATTGGCAATGGCATAGCTGGAGTGTCCCAGGAAACCATCAATTAAGGCTTGTTGATAGTTTGTCTTAGATGTTTTTCCTGTAGTACATCTAGATATTCTTCGTTTTGACTATGAAGCCTTCGGGTGACCTTCGGGAAGCATCGGGTATTCCAAAAAACTATCAGTTAAAGTTTGTTGATAGTTCACCATAGATTTTTTCCCTCTCGTATACCTATATATTCTTCGTTTTGACTATGAAGCCCTCGGGTGACCTTCGAACACCTTTGGGTGTCACAAAAAACTATCACTTAAAGCTTGTTGATAGTCCGCCATAGATTTTTTCCCTCTCGTATACCTAGATATTCTTCGTTTTGACTATGAAGCCCTCGGGTGACCTTCGGCAAACTTCGGGTGTTCCAAAAAACTATCAGTTAAAACTTTTTGAAAGCTTGCCATAGATATTTTTCCTCTAGTGTACCTATATATTCTTCGTTTTGACTATTAAGCCTTCGGGTGGTCTTCGGAAACCTTCGTGTATAGCATAAAAACATTCCCATACCTAATATATAATCATTTCCAAGTTTTCAGCTCAATTGGACGAATGGTTTCTGAGTGATAATGCTTCAGACACACAGACACACAGTCATTTTTATATATATAGATTTTATTTTACAACTGTTACGTAAGCAAAATACGTCGAGAGCGTAATTCAAGAAAGAGAAAAAAAAAAAAAATACTATAATATTTGTAAAATCATCCTTAATGAATATGTAGACGTTATAATGTTTTTTTAACGCAGAGTTATATATGTTTTCACAGGCTATGGAAACTAAACTGAAGACCTACCGTGAGCAGGGTCCTGCTGTACAGCCTCGTCAATGACAACCACTTAGTTGCAGCTCTGCAGCAGCAGCAACAACAACCACACCAACAACAATAATTATTAATCCAAATACAACAACTATTGCGCACCCTGTTTTAAATAATTAAGGTGACAGAAATCAATCCGATTATCCTCAGTGTTGTTTTTGATTTTTGATTACAATGGGATATGTTAAAAAAAAAGTTTTTCTTGTTTATTTTCACCAATTGGAATCTAGTAAGTGAAGTGATGTTTACATACTAAGAGTATTTACACAATACACATGCAAATACATTAACACAAACACAGACCTACACACACATAAACTCGCAAAATATGTGTAAATCAAATTTATAGTGTTATACAGAAGCAAAAGGAGTAAATAAATCTACAAATAAATAATTGTGTTAACAAAAACTTAGTAAAAAAAAAAGCAACAACAAAAACAATAAAATAACTTTAAATTACTAATCTCAGAATAAATCTGTTAATTTGTATTATAGCTATAGACAACTATAAGAATTAAGTTATAATGATTTATGACACCAGAAGCTGACCAATCGACATAAATTCTTGTGATTAAATACATATTTATTTTGTTCACTATACATTATATATTTTTATTTTATAATTAAGAATTTGAACACATATTTTTTTTTTTAATTTATACTTATTTTTTTTTATAAAAAATAAATACAATGCGAATTTAAATATTTAAATTTAATTAATAGCGTTAAAACACACATGAAAAATATCGTTAGGCGAAGGACTATATGTTGGTGCATGCTGCTGTTATTAATATTCTCCAAATTTAATAAAAATATACTTATTTTGGCATAAATATTTAATTAAACAGCTTTTATGATGGGTCAGTAAAATCGCAAACTTAACTTGTTTTCATTTTGTACGATATAACTGGTCTATGAAAAAAAAAGTTAAGTTCAATTTCCTAATAATTTTGGCTTGCCAATTTCCGAGACATGAAAAAATAGGTTTTCCGAAACATGCTGAACGTAGAAAAACTATTTTCGTTTCGTTCTTGATTCCTTGCATGTTTCTGAGAATCAGAATCGGAATCAACGTGTCAAAATCTTTTATGTAAATGATCTTAGAATTATTCACTTATTTTTATTTATATCATTATTGTATATCGCCACTTGCGTCATCTGAATCAAAATATAATAGGTGAAACTGCGATAATTTACGGCAACAACCACAGACTGTCGCTCAATCATTTTAGCATTTAACGGGTAGATTTGTCCACATAAATGATTCGACTAACATTACCATTTGCTCTCTGAAGCTAATGTGAAAAAAAATAAAATTTAAAAAAAAAAAAAAATTAAAAACATTTCGGATTACAAAAAGAAATTAAATTTTTTGAAGTTAGTTTATTGACTGTTTTTTTTTTTTTATTGCTTGTATAGTACTAATGAAAGTACCAACGCGCTTTTTTTAAATTGAAGTGAAGTGAAAAAATTGCAAAAATGACTGTTTAATTAGTTCAATGTAAAATTATCATACTTAAATTTTCTGTTTGGAAACTCATACAGAAAGAGCAAAAGAAAAGAATGAAAATTTTTCAAAACCACAATTACCACAAGAAAATTTTTTCAACTTTGTAAGGTAGAGATAAAAAGCAAAATTCTTATGTAAATGCAAAATAGAATATTTCCGTGTTGAAATTGGGTTTATTACTCTTTTATAATTTCCTTGTAAAAAAAAAGTCAATCGAATAGTAACATAAGCCTGAGTATTTCTCTATAAACGTTGTTGTGAGTAACTTGTCCTTTAGGATGCCCACGAGATATATAAAATGTGCAAAGTTGTGAATTTGTTTGTTCCCCTCCCCGTCCATTTTCGTAAAATAGAAGTCAAAAATATTAGGAATTTTAGTGGAAAAAACCCAGCCGGTTTTCGATTAAAGCTTGAAAATTGAAGTTTAAAAAGGCAAATCGCTTTATCTGTCCTAAACTTCTAAACTATTAGTAAGTTTTTAGCTGATTAACTTTTGCAGAGAATGAGCAGACAAACATTATGTTCTTAGAAGGTAAGGAAAAATAACAATTTTATATGAACATTTTCTTGACTTATTTTCTAGAAATTGGTTTTTTGAAAGGGTGAAATATTTCGACGGTTAAGAGATAAAATTCACTAGAAACAGCAACAAATTTAATTTTTGGACCAAAACTTTCTAAGAAGATAATGTTGGCCTAGTCATTCTCTACAAAAGTTGACTGAAGAACATCACCGAAAATAAATCAGTTTCGAAGATACGGACAGTTACAGTGATTTGCCTTTTTTAGTCCATTTTTCAAGCTTTAATCGAAAATCTTTGGGTACCTATTCCTGATTTTTTTAATATTAGTAAAATAACTTGTATTTTTAAACTTTCGTTGGAAACTAAAAGTTGTAGTTCATTTTTACATTTCTTTATTTCATAAAGCTAAATTTTCTTAAACCGTTCATACAACATATATTTCAGTTTTGGTATATGTATTCTCATAATAGTCGAAAATACAAGAAAATTTTAAGACGCATAACATAACATTCCTTAAATTGCACACATTCATAAATTATATTTCCACAACTTGTACATTTTTATTAAAATACCAATCTTCTAAATTTTATGTTTCTGTACCGAACTTACACCATCCATAATCCAACTCAACTTTGCCTCCCTCCTAGCAAATAATTTTTTTTAACAATAGTATTTCATTAGGATTTTTGAATTATTTGAACATTAAATAAAGCAATTTACATGTATGTTGCGATTACAACTCAATGGAGTTAACGAACTTTAGGTTTTATTAAGAAATTGAATAATGTAACAGTACTTTGCTTACGCAAAGTTTAATTGTTTATGTATAAGACTCGTTCTTGTCTACATAGAACTCTTGAAGTGACCTTTAATGTCGCACATCTCTTAACGAGATGGCCTAGCATCTAAACAGTTACCTTACCGGAGTATAAGAATGTAGCTGCTGTACAAAGGCATAAATTATGTGCTTAAGTACATAATCCACTTTTGCTTTTTTGTATGAAGTTACTGCTTTTTATGATATGGGTTTTTAAAATTTTCGTTTCAAGTGGATGACCGAAAATTGGCAATTACAAAAAAAAAAAAAAACGCATAAAAGGGAAATGACACAAAATTTCGTATTTGAAAATTACATTTTCCTATTACGATACCTACATAATTAAGCTAGAACAATTTACTTTTTATTTTTAAATATGAAATTTAAAATTATTTGATACCAAACAAGCATGGGTCAGATGACATTGTTGGTTTGAGCTTACTGTTCAATGTGTTTATGTAAAACACAAATAAAATTACAAAAATAAAGCAAAATGCATAAAAGAAAAACAAAAAAATTTGATTGGAAGGCTCGGTATGCGTTACTAGTTTCGGGACACACCACAGGTCATCCTCATCCTTGTCGACGTTTTGTTTTTCTTTTAGGCATTTTGCTTTGTTTTTGTAATTTTACATAAACATAATGAAAAGTAAGCTCAAACTAACAATGTCATCTGATCCATGCTTGTTTGGTAGAAATATAATGTTAATCATTTACTGTTCCAAAAAACAATTAAAATAAAATTTAAAATTTTACAAAATTTTTAATTTTCTATTGAATAAGAACAATTCTATATAATTGGGTTTCTTTAAGTAGATCCCTGAAAGTAGGTCTATACCAGTAAAATTATTTCATTATGCATATTACAGACACACAGAAATAACTTTCATACTCAGAGATCAGACTAGGTAGATCCTTAAGATTTTTCTATTTTATCAACGCTTAAAAGTGTCTCAATAAATTATTTTCAAGCAGACTGCTACTACTTTAAATTTTACACATTCTATGGGATGATCCTATACATGTTTTTATATGCTTACAAATTAAAAAAAAAAAAAAAACATTTCTTTTTTTATACGATACCTCGGAAAAAACCTTCTCATTGGAAAAATGTAATAGTAAAAGTGGCTTATTTCTATCTGTTTGTAATACATAACACTACAATTATTGAACATTATAGTTTCCAAATTTGCCGAATCTTGAGGATTAGTGTCTAACTAGCACTTAGAATCTATTTAGTATGTTCCCTGGTTAATGAAATGTGTGTGCCTGTATAACAAATTAGATTAGGTGTTTTCAATTGAAATGTAAGTTACATTTATTGATTATGTACAAAAACATGAATGTGCTCTATTTAAGTAAAATCACACATGGGAATTTCCCAGGTGACGAACGTGACCGTCGTACACATTTAAAGTGCAAAAAAAGTGGAAGTAAAACATATTTTTATTTTAGTTTTTACTTTACATTGTAGATCTTATGTAGCAATATAATTAGTGACAACTTAAATAGCAGGCGAAGTCCTGGTTCTAAGATACACTAAAAAAAAAAAAAACGCAGAACTAACGTGACAAAAATAGCAGTAGCTTTCGTGCCTATTTAAAGAAAGTCAGAATTCAGCGAAACAAGTCAAAATTTTTTAGTGCGACTAACCTTAGAATCTTATGCAATAATGTTACTTTGTTTGATTCATATATCTTCTGTACTTTTGATTATAATCGATACGTGACAATATGAACGTGACATTTTTTCCACCATACAAATTTTAAATTGAAAATCTTTCATAAAACCAGGATTTCCCAGTGAATGTTGGATCATCTTATCTTGTTAAATTGAAGTGGCATCATAAATTTCTCCAAAGGATGTCATTTGTCCATAACCACTTTGCATGTGTACCAAATCTCATAAATTATGAATTTCTTTTTTAGGGGCGTGGCATCGCCCATTTCTCCAGGGAACGTTATTGGTCCTGGTGCTCTGTATACATTTATCAAATCTCATTCATGTGCGATAAATATTTGCGGAGACATGAAGTGATTTTTGTGAGGGCGTGATACCCCCATTTTTTCCAGTACACATTATTTGTCTTGGTTCTTTTTACATATGTACCAAATTTAATCCATGTACGTTAAATAGTTTCATAGATATGATGTTTAAATTTTTTGGCTCACCTTTGGACCTTTTGTCGGAAATTACTCAATCTGTTGACTACAAGCCTTGAGCTTAAAAAGAAACAAATTGATCGATAAGAATACTGCGCAGTAGGTTACCAACACTGGTTTTTATACATATTTAAGAACTAAGTGCGGATAGCTATCACCACTTCTTAGCGCATCATACAATAAGTTTGCTTATTGTGTATAATCTTCAACAGAAACACAGTAAATGTCTGATCTGGGTATTTAAACAGTTATTTAAGAAACACACTTTCACAACCAGTCTACGATGTGTTTAACTTTTTTAACTGCTGGTTTTTGCATAGTTCAATTATTGTTATTTTACAAACCCATTAGAGTAATAATAAATAGAATCATATTTATATGTATGTTTAATTACTTAAATAAATTTTATTTTGCATTATCTACAAGGACAATTGTTGAAAATTTTTGCAAATTATTTGATAAATATTAAAAAAAAAAATATTTTATTTATACTATTTGTATATGTGTCTTTTTTATAGAGTACATTATTTTCATATGTATACGTATATATGTAGATAACCTTAAATATACACGCAATAAACTGCATAATAAACAATTTCAATGCTTAACAGATTTCAATCATCGGCACAAGTTTACTTTACCTCCCATTCGTTTCATGCGGATACATCTATGTACTTATACCCGTTATTTTCAAAAGAAATCTTTGAATACATATCTTTAAAATTGAATAGCACATTAGTTCAGAAAAAAAAAACAATGGTAGGTAAAGTAAACTTAAGTGCAATCGTCGTCTCATTGTTTTAAAATTACCTACCCTAGTATAGTAGTCAAAACGTAATAACAGGAGTGTTTCTCTTGACGAGTTTATACAATTTTGTTGATTTTCAAATTGTGATAACTGAGGAGTGATTTTTCAAAAGGGCTTATAACCAAAACGATGCAAAAGTAATATCATACACATTATTTGCATAATAATCGGTTGTTGGACAAATGTCATGTCTTTAATTTCACGCCATCAGGTAAACTTTTCGTCAAAACAAAACCCAATTTTATTATATTATAACAAAGTATCATGCAATTAATATTATGACACTACTTTCGCCTCGTTTTGGTTATAAGCCCTTTTGAAAAATTACTCCTCAACTCATGAACGGTGAATCACACGATAAAAAGTGCCAGGATCTATTTTATGAAGCATCATTTAGTTTAGGAGTTATTCAATAAAAACCACTGAAGTGGCGATAAATGTAAAAAATCGAATTCACGTTCGTAGCGTTCGAATTCAATAATAATATTTTCGTTTCTGCGATGGATTCAGTGATTGCCCTGAATATATGATAGCAAAATCATGATTCTATTTAGTTCTAATCGGAATAGAATTGGATGATATGGGTGATTATGTGTCCCACTATAAAAAGTCTTTTGTGGAAAAAAACTTTCTCTAGAAATAATTTTCATTTATGTATACGAAAATGATATCGTTTGGGGAAACAAATTTGTTAAGGCATTGTTAGATTCCAAAAATTCCAAAACGTAAAGCCTCGAGACGACCGACTATCGGGTTTAAGAGCGGAAAAGAGACAAATATTCCTTACAAACACAGTGTGTCAATTGCCCAGGAAAATTAGAATATTTCTGCGAAAAAATTCCAAGTGAATTTTTTTCGCCGGAATTATGTATATTTATTTATGCATGGTTAATAATCTGTAAAAAGTGCGCATAAAAAGTTATTCAGGCTCAAAGGTTGCTAAAATCAGTTTTTTGCAAATATCTCGCTAACGCAAACATTTACAGAAAAATTTTTCTCCACAATTTTGTAGATTTCCTGTGTAAAGATGTAAAAATTGTTTTCGTGTAGCTTATAGTTTAGGAGATAACCCAATTTTAAAAGTTGTGCACAGTTTTTATATGTAAATGCTACGTATAAGTTCATATTAAAATATCTTACTTTTAAAATTGCGAATACTCTTTAACGAGGAGTCGTACAAAAAAACTTAAACAACCGTTCAAAAGATAATTGGATTCTGTATACACCGTATTAAATATTTTTTGGAGCCACTCATGGTCTTAATTTCAGCATTAATTTATTAACAGCTAAATATCTTTGTCTGCAAATAATGATATTCAACAAAATCTTTGGTCTTTTGTTTCATCTTACGTTTTTTTTTTCTTTTAATTTTTACTTCTTACTTTCCAATTTACTTTTTCAATACGCAAATAAACAAAACAAAAAAAAATTCACCCATGCACTGCATGTCCCAAGCCATTTGTTACTTGCAAAATACTCATGAGAGCGGTAACCAAAAGTTTTTCCGAAGTATAAAGTATTGCACCAACGATCTGCGTTATAGGCTATAAAACAATAATAATGAAGGAATTAACCAATAGGGAACTCAAACTACTAGATGTCAGACAGACTTACACCAAGCAGAAAGAGCGCAAGATATACCAGGCGTTGTACGACCACAATAAATATTGAAAAACCTGTAAGGATTCCCAACATGGTCACCAACGTAAGTACTTCTACTAAACGTACAGCAACGGGCATCCTTCCTCTATGTGAAGTGCTTAATTTAGAATTTTATCCTTATCTCAATATACAAATAATTTTGATTTTTTATTTTATGATTACGATTATATTTTTACAATACTTTTTATAAATATAAAAAAAAAATAAAATGGTTTTTTATTCACAGCAACTTTGATTTTTCCATTTTTTTTTTTTTTTTTTTTTTTCAGTCATATTATATAAGTACCGTAGGTATATCGTATAAAAGCAAGATAAAATTTGAGAATGGACAATTTATGGCGTTATTCTTCTAATCAACGAAATCTATAAATAGCTCCAGCGCTTTCGTTAAAACTGTCACCTTATGGAGAAGAAGCAATTTGGGTTAATTGAAATAATAACTTAAAGGAGAATCAGACTACTTACCAGAGTATCAGCGATTATTGAAAACGATGTGGTAACTATCGTTGTGAATTCCTCTGGCTCGTAGTATTGAAGAATCCGAAATACAACCTTTAATTTATAAAAATAAATTAATCAAAGAACGTACTTGTATTTAATAGAGGAACGCGCACCCAAAACTTACAATTGCTGTTGCAATGATAAACAGTGGCCAAATTACAGACATAATTAGACGGACAACCCATATTATTGTATACCACGTTATGAGGAAAAGCCCAATATAGGCTATTAACGTGCCAAAATCACCTGGAAACTGCATATTATTCAAGGACCATTCATACAGTACGGTGTGTAATGGTAATTTCTGAAAAGTTCTCTATTGTTAAAAAAAGGTCGCAATGTAGGAAGAAAAATTTAAATGATTTGATCAATCCATTAATATAGGATGTTTAGATGGTTATTTGAAGATATTACCACCACTTACCGTCCAGTCTTTAAATGCAGTTTGGTATTGTTTTTGATTGCAGTTTGAATCTGTCATTTTACTGAGAATTTTGAAACTGTTTGTTGATTTTTTTTTTATATTTTGGCATTTGAATTTGTCTTGTTATTTTGTTTGATAAAAATATCATTACATAGAAGTTGTGAAAATTTTTAAGCTTTTATTTAAATGATCAACTCACTAGTCGTTTGAACTCGGCTATATCTCGATGTTCTCCCACTCCAAGTTTTTTTAAGTATAATCCAAATCTACAGAAATTTTTTTTTTTTAAATAGGTCAATCGATTTTCGGTTACCAAATGGTCTTTACATTGTTTCTGTATAAAAAAGCTTTTACAAAAATTAACTTAAAAACTGAGTATGCAATTACTTTGCAGTTTATTTTTAGATTCAAAAATGGTATCAAAAATTCTAGCTGGTCGCGTTTACGAGATACGTATTGTATTTTTAAGAATTTTTTTTATCTTTTTATTGAAAAAGTGGATTTTTGAGTTTTTTAGAAAATTAGAAAGGAATATAAACAAGAAAAGTCATTTTGAATGTAAATTTCAGAGCTAAATCCATCCTCAGAATTTCTATATCTCGCATGGTTTTCGAGAAATCCTAACCTAAAAGTTTGGTTTTTCGATATTTTTGAGGCCGGATTGGGATTCAGCATCGAAAGTGAATTGGTTTATAGGGTTTAAAAGAATTTTTCAAAGTTTTTGGCATTAAAGTTGAAATTTGAAATGATTTTTCTCTATTTTTCGACTTTGGCGCATATTTTAGTATGAAAAAGGTCAGTTGCAATTTGTAGGTACACACGTTTATGCTTAAAACTTTTTTCATAAGAAAACAATTTAAATTTTTTTGATCAGGATAGATTTGAAAAACATGTCAAATATTATTTTGTAAAGTGCTGAACACATTCGGTGCGAGCTGCGAGTGCGAGAGAAACCCGACCGAGATAGCACGATTTTCTCTATATGTTAGAGTAAGATATAAAATTGAGCTTTTATTAAACGTCATTTCTAAACGCTCTCGCAGTGCGATAGATTTGATTCTATTTTTCTGACGATTTTTAAAAAAAGAAGAACAAGACCAAACACAAAAATTTAAATTTATTATTTTCGACTGAATTTTTTAATTTCAATTTGAAGTTTAAATAATTTTGAAAACAATTACGTTTTTTTTTTTCGTTTTTTGTTTTCATTTGTTTTCAATTTTCATAAAAAAAAAACTTTCTCGCAACGAGTTGATTGTGCTTTCACGCACGAGAAAAGGGTCAAAAACTCGTTTGAGCAAAAGCTATTTTCTCTCGCACTCGCAGCTCGCACCGATTGTGTTCAGGGCTTAAGATGTCAAATTAAGCTTTTATTAAACGTCATTTATAAAAGCTCTCACAGTGCGATAGTATTCATTCTTTTTTTTTTTGCGATTTTTAAAAAAAAGAACAAGACCAAACACAAAAATTTAAATAAATTGTTTTCGACTGAATTTTTTAATTTCAATTTGAAGTTTAAATAATTTTGAAAAAAAATACGTTTTTTTTTTTGGTTTTTTGTTTTTATTTGTTTTGAATTTTCATAAACAGAATTTTCTCGCAATGAGTTGATTGTGTTTTCACGCACGAGAAAAAGCTCTAAAAATCGTTTGAGCAAAAGCTTTTTTCTCTCGCACTCGCAGCTCGCACCGAATGTGTTCAGGGCTTAAGTGATAAGGAAGTGCGTGAACAAATTATAATTTTTTTTTTTTTAAATAACCATCAATATACTTTTAAAAGTATTGCAAAGAATGCTAAAGCTAGCCGACATACGGTATCCCGGGTTGTACAAACTTTTTAAGCAAATTTTAACACCAATCGCAAGCAAAGAACGGACAGAAAAAAAGGTTGTGGTGACCGTATTAAGGCAATAAAAGTGGTTACCATTCTGGATAAAAATCCAAACCTTTCAGTAAGAAAGACCGCTCAGCCAGTGGATTGCTCCGAGTTATTAATGCAAAGAGCGAAAGGAAAGGCTGGGCTTAAGAAGAACAAAGTTCAGAAAGTGCCGGATCGGAATGCTCAAAAGAATTGTGAAGCAAAACACGTGCTTAAAACCTTAATAAATATTTCTGAGCAAATTTGAATGTTTCTTTATGGGTGACGAAACTTTTCGATTGTTGACAGCTTTTTGGTCAGGAATTTTATATTGCCCATTAAAAAGAAGCCAGAATTTCGTGACAACAGGCACAATCAACAGCAAAATCAATACCAAGGAATGCTTGCAAAAGATGCTTCGACCATTTTTAAGAAAATTTAAAATCGTCCTTTTTTTGGCCAGATCTTTCTTCGTGCCACTACAGTAAAGCGGCTCTTGAGTGGTACCAGCAAAATAACTAATTTTTATTCTCAAAGAAGTAAACCCACCAAATTGCCCCGAACTTCGGCCAATCGAAAGATATTGGGATTTAGTCAAAAAGCAACAGAAAAGGCAACAAAGGACATTATATACTTAGGCACAAGTGGTGTGCTGCAAGCTAAAAGATTGAAGAAGATACCATTAAAGCACTAATGAGATATGTTCCAGAAAAACTTAAAAATTTAACGCTTCAAAATTAATAATTTGTTTTTTTAATCTAATTTTCTTTATTTGGACTAAATTTCTGTTAATAAGCTAAGAACTTTTTGAAAATTGAAAATCTGGTTACTGAAATATATATATATTTTTTTTTTTTTTTTTTTTTTTTAATGCACATATTTCAAATGACACACTCTTTAAGTAATCAAAACAAATAAAAATTGGTGATGGTCTGATGATGGTTTGGTTTTTTGTAAGGCTGCAGTAAGAACAACATGGGTTCGAACCCAGCCCGGGTGATTTGTTTTTTTACTTTTTTGCTTTATTTTTTTTTAATTAAAATATTTTTTATTCAACCTTTTTTTATTTCACTTTTCTATTTTCCTTTATCTTATTTATTTACTTCTGTTTGATTGAGTTGAAACTGATTACACAATGATTCAATGTAAGGCTGTAGGAGCATTCGAATGTCAAATCCTGTTTGGACAGCATTTGCTTAATACACAAATTTAATACCTCCTCATCGTATCGGGCAATGGTGTAGCGGTCTAGCTATACTGGTGCTGGCAGTTTATTGAAACCGCAGCATTACAAATAAGCGCTTCAAAAGAGCTTTTGAAGTAAGTCTGCGGTAACCTTAAGAGCGCAGGACATGCAATGTTAAAAATAAAGAATAGTTCTTACTGAGCGGTAGCGCTTTTAGGTGAAAAAGATGCACTTCAGAAGGGTTTTTGAGGCATTTCTTTTCCCCTTGGGCCATAACATTCCATCACTATTGTTAACTAGTGACAATTGAAATTCATTCATTTTCATTTCATTCAGAACGTGCCATTAAATGTGTAATCAATGAGGTATGTAAATTCCCTGCCTCGCTGGTTGTAAACGTAGTAAACAAAATAACTGCGCATGACACGCAAACATTGTTTACGTTCCTTTGTTTACGTTTATTAACTCTACAGGTAAGTAAACAACAACTTGTTCACAAAACAACTTCGCCGGTACACGTGACACTTGCGAATGTAAACAATAGTGATGCGCATTCGCCAAAATATATCGCTTTTGCGCTCTGCAAGCAAAGACAAAGATGCAAGACAACATATTTGCCATAAAGTGGTTATCCTTTTGTAACACATGTGAATTGGATAAAAGTTTCATATTTTTGGAAAAAGTCAGTATAGAGACACGTATTTTTTCAGTGCTGAACTTAAATTAAATTACAATTTGTTAAAGTTTAAATTGCAACATTTTCTGGCCTAAAAGAGAAAAATTTAAATAAAAATTCTGCAATTCTATTTGCGATTTAGTCAAAACTAAGAAAGTTATCACATTAATATTTGAAAAATTAACAAATTTTTCTGCTTCTACAATGACGTGATGCTGGAATTTTCTATACTTTTCTATAGATATTTTAAATACCTGTCTTCTTAAATTAATACTTCGTTTTATACCAAATTAATAAAATGGCTATTAACATAAAAAAATGTACAATTCCACTATGCATTGGCTTTATTTGTATTTTGGTGCTTTTTCCAAATGATGCCGATTTAGTGCCTGCTGAAAAAATCACATATAATATGTAAGTTTGAAAAGACTTAAATGCAATAAACCCTTCATTGAATTTAATTTAATTTTAGTGTTCACTCATGGGCAGATAAATTGGGCATGGAACTATTTCATCTGGGTGACTTCATCACAAGAAGAAAAGAAGTTCAAGAGGTGAGTAATACTTAGTTTGTTGGTAGATAGAGTGATATCGTTTCGGAAGCACTCTTTATTGATTTTTCCCTAAAATGTGATGTCTAATCAAATGTACGGCGCGGCGTGAACTTTGTATGAAAATGAGCAAGTAATAAATTAAACAGCAGGAGCTTAATTGGGTCATTTTCTCATCGCATTTCAAGTGGAGATGATATAAGTGGAAATTTCGCTTATTAAAGTCAATGCTATTTATTTAGGAAACAACATAAGTACATACATATTATAAAAAAAAAATATAAACATTTTCTTTTAAACCAGAATCATTTTATTCCAAAAGCTTATGGATGGGTAAAACTAAAGGCCTAAAGGAATAAAAGAATTACTTATGTATTTTATTAAAATTTTGCGGAGCTATAACTTTTTTTTCGAATATTAAGTTCATCAGACTGATTTAAAATTCTGTAATTACTCATAGCCCAGGAAAATAAGACGAAAAAAGAGCTGCTGTGCGAAATAATTCCAAGTGAATTTTTTTCACCGGAATTGTCTTTATTAAAGCATGATGAATAATGTGTAAAAAGTCCATTGAAGTCCATTGTGCGCATAAAAAGTTATTCAGGCTCAAAGGTCGCTAAAATCAGTTTTTTGCAAATATCTCGCTAACGCAAACATTTACAGAAAAATTTTTCTCCACAATTTTATAACACAGGAAATTTCCTATGCAATGATGTAGAAAATGTTTTCGTGTAGCTTATAGTTTAGGAGATAACTCAATTTAAAAAGTTGTGCACATTTTTTATATGTAAATGCTACGTATTAGTTCATATTAAAATATCTAACTTTTAAAATTGCGAATATTCTTTAACGAGGAGTCGTACAAAAAAAATTAAAAAACCGTTCAACAGATAATTGGATTCTGTATACACCGTCTTAAATTTTTTTTTTTTGGAGCTACTCATGGTTTTGCAGGATATTTTTGAAACGGTAAGTCATACGATAAAAAGCAACAGCATCAATTTTGTAGAGAATCACAAGATCTACAAAAAATAAGCCATATGTGTACACATTGAAGTAACCGTTTAGAAGTTATTCAATAAAAACCGGTTTTTTGCCATTTAAAGATTTTTTTGAATATCTTCTAAACGGTTACTTTAATGTGAACGCATATGGCTTATTTTTTGTAGATCTTGTGATTCTCTACAAAATTGATGCGATTGCTTTTTATCGTATGACTTACCATTTCAGAGATATCCTTCAAAAACCAGTATTTTCGACACCTTAACGGTTTTTGAAGAATATCTTTTAGACCATGAGTGGCTCCAAGAAAAATTTAATACGGTGTATACAGAATCCAATTATCTTTTGAACGGTTTTTAAGTTTTACGTAGCATTTAAATATAAAAACTGTGCACAACTTTTTAAATTGAGTTATCTCCTAAACTATAAGCTACACAAAATCATTGTGGAGAAAAATTTTTCTGTAAATGTTTGCGTTAGCGAGATATTTGCAAAAAACTGATTTTAGCGACCTTTGAGCCTGAATAACTTTTTATGCGCACAATGGACTTCAATGGACTTTTTACACATTATTCATCATGCTTTAATAAAGACAATTCCGGTGAAAAAAATTCACTTGGAATTTTTTCGCAGAAATATTCTTATTTTCCTGGGCTATCATGAAAATCTGAAAGATCTTAAATTAATATAAAAAATACACATGTACAGCCTTGGCCAAACGTATAAGGCACCCAAAAAAGTGCATACTTCATGCTTTTCAAATTGAGAAATGAATAAATGCTTATCATAAATACGATACCGGGTTCATTAACTATTACATAAAACAATAAGCGGCATTTTTTTAAGTTCATAAAACAAACAGTCAAATGGTCAATGTTTTTTAATTTTTTTTTTTGGTACTCCAAGGAGTAAAAAAGCTTTTGTTTCTGTTTTAGTCAAAAATTTGACAACTAATCGATCTTACAATGCCAAAAATAAGCGATAAAAGTTAGAAAATCAGTAGTAAATTGTGGGGTGCTTTACAGTTTTGGCCAATTTACTATTGATTTTCTAACTCTCATCGCTTATTTTTGACTTTGTAAAATCGATTAGTTGTCAAATTTTAGACTAAAACAGAAACAAAAGCTTTTTTACTCCTTGGAGTACCGAAAAAAAAATTTAACTAGTAAGGGTGTAACTTTTGGCCTTGCCAAAAAAAAAAAAATGTTGCTTATATGGGAGGTGCCACGCCCTCTTGACCGAGTTCACCCAGTTTTTGCTCAGAGCCTTGCATTTATAGTTTTTAGTTTCTGAGTGAAATTTGGTTGGATTATCTCAAGAAACGTTTTCAGTATAGAGTTTTGAAGCTTTTGCTTATGTAGGAGGTGCCACACCCTCTTGTCCGAGTTCGTCTGGTTTTAGCTTAGAGCGTGCATTTATAGTCTTTAGTATTTGAGTGAAATTGAGTTGGATTATCTCAAAAAACTCTTCCAGTATAGCATTTTGAAACGTTTGCTTATATGGGAGGTGCCACGCCCCCTTGTCCGATTTCACCCAATTTTTGTTGGGAGTTTGCATTTATAATTCTTAGTATCTGAGTCAAATTTGGTTCGAGTACCTCAAAAAACGCTTTCAGCATAGCGTTTTGAAACTTTTGCTTATATGGGTGGTGCCACGGCCTCTTGTCCGAATTCGCCCAGTTTTTTCTCAGAGCTTGCGCTTACAATTTTTTAGTATTTATTTGTATTTGGGTTGCATTGTCGTGAAAAATACTTCTAAAGTTGCATTTTAAATAAGTTTTTTGTATGGGCGGTAGACCCAGTAGACCGATTTTTCTAATTTTTAATCCGACGAGCTAACTTTGCCAAGGGAGGCAGTGTTCCCAAAAAGTGTATTTCCACACATAGCCAGCCACCCAGCCAGCCAGTGAGACGGACATGGCTATATCGATTCAGGAGGTGACGCTATATCTGCCATGCCTTCATCTCTGCGTTACAAACGGAAGGACAAAGTGAATATACCCTAGGTGCAGGGTATAAAAACATTGACCAATAATTTATTCATTTCTTAATTATAAAAACATGCATTATGCATTTTTTGGGGTGCCTTATACTTTTGGCCAAGCTGTTTGTTTTTTTTTTTTTTTAAATTAAATCACCAAAAATGTGACATTTTCAAAATTCATCCCCACTGTAAAATCATAAATCAACAATTTCCATAAATCTGAATATTTTTCCCAATTTTTGCAAAAAAAAAAAAAAAAAAAACTACTATGCAGCCCTGGTATTTTCCATTAATTTTAACAACTAATATTAAAAAAAAGAGAGTCGTTAATTTATTAGTAACTAATAACTGATTTTTAAAAATTAAAAAACACGCGTCGGTAAAGAAATATTAATTTTAAACTTTAATATGGGGTCACGAACAAATACAACATAACCGTTAGTACCGTTGTATTTTTTTCACCCGAGTTAGGTAAGAACACCAGGTTCCGTGACATGATCCCCACGGACATAATCCCCATTTCGTGAATGGGGACTATGTCCGTCAATAATTCGGACATAACCCCCATTGGGATTATGTCCGAAAAATTTGCAGACATTACTTCCAATACCAAAATAGGGATTATGACCGAAAAATTTTCGGAGCTGTGATTATGTCCGTTGGGATTATTCCGGTAACCAGAACACCATGCCTTCTATAGATAAATTATAGGTAATAATAAACATTAATGTTTTAAAAACATGCTTTTTTTTCCTTACAGAGCTTCAAACAAGCACAAGTTGTCCCAAGGTCTGGCGCAAAAATAGTTGAGAATATGGCGAATGAAATCAAAATGATGATGGATTTAAAAATTAGCGCTGTCCGAGTGAGTATATGTACAATTATTGGACTCTAAAAACTAAGAAAAAAAATCCATTGCAAATTTTACATAAAACATTATTATTTAAATTGAATTTATAAAAAAAAAAAAACAATTGATGTAGCGCATAATGGACGCAGCAGAAAATACCGCTCTTTCACATCAAAATGAAGAGGCCAACCAAAATTTCTCATACTATAACGCCAAGGAAATGATAGAACCAGGAGAAATTATGCCAACTAAACCACCAAAAGAACTTGACGATGAAGGCAAAAATAAAATTTGGGTGGATCCCAAAATCATTGTTCTAACGCACAATGCTGAATTCAATGCCTCCGTTAACGTTAGCCTTAGCTCAGTACACGTACCGACAAACGTCTACGATCGAGGTTTGAACAACAAAAATTATTTTTTATTTTGTTACATACATCATATCTGTGCAAATATCGCATGTTTTCATAATTTTTCAGGAGAGCATATTTAAATTTTAAGTGGATATAAGGAAAGATCACAATATCCGATTTTTCAAGTTGTTTTTCTAAGGAACTACAAGTTCTAGAGCATATCTGGTGATACCAGCTAGTAGATCTCACCGAGAACAATACCATGGACTACATAACTCATTTTCAACAAAAAAAGCTCGATACCTGGTTTTTCGATCTTTGCACAGATATAATATATTAAAACATTTAATTTAAATGGCTGACGACTGTTAAGCTGCCGAAGGGTTACTGTTATGTATAAAATGTAAAGGATCTTTAGATAGTGTAAATATGATTAATGAGAAATTGGCTTCTCCAAAACTATTAAATTCATTAGGTTCGGTATGCAAACACGAACGAGGTAGCTTCACCAAATTGACGTGCCCGTGTGAACCTGAAATTTACATGAATTTTGGGGCAAGTGATACCCCTATTTGTTACTAATTCATGTGATCCGCCAACTCCAGTTGGCACCTTTTACAGCAAGACAGTAACAGCCAATTCTTTGCATTTCACTGCAATAATACTAAAAATTAAATACATATTCAAAAATACTAAAATAAATGTGTATTTTTTTTTCTTTTTTCAACATCTACAAAAATGATTTAAAACAATTCATCAAAAACTATATTAATTATAATTTTAATCGATATAACGTAATATAATGAAAAAACTAAAATCATAACACCATAACTAAAAAACTTAATACAAAAAATAACGACATTTTAAACTTACAATCTCCATCATCAAAAACATGTATAGCTAAGGAAGTTATAAAAGCAATTCAATGGTCAGAGAATTTGGATCAGATTTTTCGTGATAATTACAAAAACGATCCAACACTCTCATGGCAATTTTATGGCAGCTCAACTGGCTTTATGCGTCAATTTCCGGCATCGAAATGGAAAGAGGATCCAGTTGATCTTTACGACTGTCGTTTACGTTCGTGGTTTATGGAAGCGGCAACAAGTCCAAAAGATGTTATCATTCTTTTGGACAGTTCAGGCTCAATGACAGGACAGAGGCTAGATATCGCAAAGCATGTTGTTAAAACCATACTTGATACCTTAGGGACAAATGACTTTGTGAACATCTACGCTTTTGGCAATTTTGTCAAGCCTGTCGTCGGATGTTTTGAGGATAATCTCGTTCAAGTATACAAAATTTGATATGCATAATCGCACTATATACTCATTAGAATGGTCAATGATGCTTTTTATTTCGGTATCCGAACAAAGCGAACTTCTTTTTAAATTGTAAATTCGAAAAAATTCAATACCATTTCGTTGTTAACTACGGCTTCATCGAGCGGTGTTTATTAATAACCTATCAGCAGATGGCTCACCCTTATACGTATAAGGACGAACATAACGCAAGCTATGGTTTTGATTTCAAAAATGTAACATTAGCATAGCATTGCTACGTTATTTTCGTGGCTCCACGTTTTGTCGAATTTCTAGCATCATTGACTAAACTATATAACATATGTACATACACTATTTTTCAAACATTATTGCACTATAGGTGTTTGAAACGCTGTTCGTAGATATATATGGGTGATTCTTAGACAACTGTGCTTTTTTGAGTTATAAAGTTGGCAGATAGTTTTGTGGATTTTAGCAAGTTTTTTCATGTTATCTTGTGTGAAAAACAGTCATAAAACTCACCTTTTAAGTAGATCAACTACAACTGTGAATTAACGTTTTTGAGGTCGAAATTAAGAAATTTTGCTGCCAGGTTTGTGACGTTTTATCCACACTACGGATAAATGAAGCATTTTGATGAGAGATATATTGCATTTAGTGACAAATTTACACTTCAAGATTAATTGTCCAACAATGTTATGTTTCTGGTCGTCCATTTTTTTGTATCCCCTACCGCTCTAAAGATCAACTATGGTTTTCTGTCCTCTGTTTTTATAGCCGTTTATGGTGGACTAGGATCTTCTAATTGCGAATCTGATCTTGATTTTTTTCTATTACATCAGAGTCCTGAGTTATCCTTGCTGAAAAGTGAAAAAATCACTGTTTTGAAATATACTTAAAACAAACAACAACAAGTAAAATTATCTGTCAATGGATTCGGACAGCCAAATTTAGTATCAATAAGACATAATTTACTGTTTTTCAAGTGGATTCTCAGTTTCCGAGTTATAAGCCTTTAAAGAAATGATACCTCTCAATAACATACAAAGGATCTGGACCGAAAAATTAACAAGTCTATTGATTGATACAATAGGTACCATGTTGTCGTAACATAATGGGGGTTATCGTGAATAAATATTCCCGGGGAATTTTCGCAGAATGCCGTGCATTCTCTATTGTAGTTTCAGAAAATTCTCCAGGAATCTTGATTCACGATAACCTCCAATGTTTTCAAGAAAAATATTTTTTCCAAAACAAGGGGACAGAATTCAATTCGAAATTGCGAGTTCAAAAAATTATTTAAAACTGCAGATGAGCTCAGAATATTGTAGCCTTAAGTATTTATTCAATGTGTATAATAACTTGTTTCCTGTTCCATTTCCGTTCTTTGGCCGTTTTTCATCGTTATGTTTTTGAAAAAGACATGTCACGTTTGCGACATTTGGGGTATATTTGCAACCAATAGTTATTTGGTAGTAAAATCGATCCACTCTATTAGAAAAACATAATTCCTATTGTTTTATGTGAAAAAAAAACCTACTGTAAAGGTGAAATCGCCATAGGACACAAAAAGTACAGTTATCTAAGAATCACCCATATGTTGATTTCTTAAGATATAAAAATGTTCTAATTTAATTTCTGTTTCAACTCGTGGTCTAAAAAAAAAAAACAAAAATTGATCGTTATAAAATGTTAAAAACCATAAACTTCGGCAGGCAAATCTTGCTAACATTTGGGAATTAAAAGAAGGGGTTGAAGCAGTTACAGCCGATTTGATCGCCAATTATTCAGCTGCATTAACAAAGGCTTTTGAGGTTTTGGGACAATTTCGTTCTGAGTTACGTGGTGCACTATGCAATCAAGCGATAATGATTGTGAGTGACGGTGCGCCTTTTAGCTATGAGGATATTTTTGAACAATATAACGGCAAGGACCCAGACTATAGACCGGTACGTGTTTTCACTTATTTAATCGGTAAAGAGGTGGCCGACGTTAAAGATATCAAATGGATGGCGTGCGCAAATCAAGGTTATTATGTACATCTAAGTGACACGGCTGAGGTACAAGAGATGGTTTTAAATTATATACCAGTTATGGCGAGACCATTAGTATTGGGTAAACATGATCATCCAGTCATTTGGACGCAAGTATATGCCGATGTTGTGGTGAGTTTATTAATATTTAAATATAAGCATAAAATTTACTCCTTTTTATATAAAAAAAAGGATCCTAGAATGTCCAACTATAAATGGGAGTTGAAGCAACGTAAAGATCAACATGAAGATGTTTGGGAATATCGTCGCGTTAACATACGTATGTTAGAACCAGAAGAAATAAAAAAACGTAATTATAGGCGTAACAAAGAGGTGAGCATTATTTTACTGTATTAATAACATTTTATTGTGAGTATTCTGTAAAACGTGTAAGTTCCTCGAAAACCTTGTCAACGTTTTTATACCCTACACCCAGAGTATATTCACTTTGTCCTTCCGTTTGTAACGCAGAGAACAAGGCGTGGCAGGTATAGAAAAGTATATATATTATTGATCAGCGCCACCACCTGAGCCGTTATAGCTAACTGGCTGGCTGGCTTGTTGGCTGGCTGTCTGTGGTGGAAATACTTTGTTTGGGAAAACTGAGCAAAATAATTCGATGAAATTTGGTAGACCTCCTCTGTTGTCAAAGTTAGCTCGTTTTATTAAAAATGAGCGAAATCAGTCAACGGACACGCCTACCGCCCATACAAAAAAAAATATTCAAAATGCATCCTGAAGAGTATTTTCACGACAATGCAACCAAAATAGTCACAAATACTAGAAATGGTTAGCGCAGTCTCTGAGAAAAAAAAAATAGGCCAATTCGGACAATAGGGCGTGGCAATTCCCATATAAGCAAAAGTTTCAAAGAGCTATACTGAAACAGTTTTTTGAGGTAATCCAACCAAATTTCACTCAGATACTAAGGACTATAAATGCACGCTATGAGTAAAAACTATGCGAACTCGGACAAGAGAGCGCGGCACCTCCCATATTAGAAAAATTTTCGAACTATGCAGTGTAGGGTATTTAATGTTTGGCCAGGCCAAAAGTAACACCCTTACTAGTTATTCATTTCGCTGAAATTTGGTACATGGTTTCGTTTCATCCCTAACCTGATGGCTTTTTTTGTGGCTTATGGAGCCAGCAAAGAGTGAAAAAATTAGTAAATTGTGACAAACTCTTGTCACATAATTGTCAATAACTTGGACGTTACTTAACCGATTTTCGTGTTCAGACCATTTTTGAAATGGTATTGAATAAGCACAAAGTAATTGTTTTCATATTTAATTTAAATTACTAAATTTACTACTATTTTAGTATTTAACTACAAAAATTGCTCCGATACCTACCTTTTTGACCTTCCAAAATAAATGTTTTGGAAAGAAAAAAAATCACGTTTCATATGAAAAAAAAAATATATTATGTTACGCGGCTTAGAAGTTATGATTTTTTGAACTTTTCAATGCATGAAATGGACCGAAACTTCTTTACAAAACTCTTAAAAATTTTCATAACCAGGACATTTCTCAACTGATCTTCATTTTGTGACCTATTTTGAAGAGGTAGTTAATCAGGCTATTAGCACAAAGTATGTTTTCTGCAATATGGCAAAAAGTACTATTTTTACTACCATTTTAGTACTAAGATTGGTAAAAACAGTGTTGTCGGCCTACTTTCTAAATCTTCTAAAATATGTTTTCTGGAAAGAAGACAAAACTATCTCTCATTTGAATCCAAAAAAAGCTATTTCTATCAGATTAGACAAGAAACGAAACCATGTAACCAGCGAAATCGGGAGGGGTGTGGAAAATCTTGTTACGCTTAGCATGGAATGGCTGTATATTTCTTAAGTTCTAAAATTTATTCAATTCTAAATTTCATTTAAACTTTTTCTTTATTTTCATATAAAAGAAATGGTATCAACCAACCGACACAAACGACTATATTTTTATGATAACAGTCTCCATGCCAGTTTATGATCACAGGGAAAATGCGGTAAGTTACCATAAGTTTTAAGCTTCGTTGTCAAAAGAGATACACTTATCTAATTTTCTATGTATATTTTAAGCACTTGAAATATGATTTTAAATTTAATTTTAATTTAGTTATTATGTTTTAAAGAAAAATGATTAAAATTTTACTTTTTTAAAAATTTAAAATAATACCTACGCATTATACTCGAATACACAGAATATTACCGAAGAAGTATTAATTAACGAATCTCTATGGGAATTACAAACACGTGAGGTACAAATATTTCAAAGCAAAAAAAAAAAAAAAAACAGCATATGTACACTCTTAAGCGTTTTTGTTCCTACGCTCATAACGTAGCCTACGATTAGAGTAAAGTTGTTAATGTAACTTGACATAACTTAATTGTCTGCAGCAGCATTTAGTAATAAACGCTATAGGAACTATATACTCGTAATAAATTAACTAAAAAAAAAACATATATTTATTTGTAGATCATAGAGAGTTATAATGCCGAAACTTATTGGTACTACTTAAATACTATAGTCATCGTTTGGGTTATAATACTCGATAGTAAATAATAATTTTCAGCTGTTGTTGCTGTAGTTCCTTTACATACTATATACTCGTACATACATACTCGTATACTCAATAGTCGAAAATACAAAATTATTTACATTTCAATATACGTATTTGTCCAAAAACCAAAATCCTATTTAACCCGTAAGTACTTTAATTAGAAAAAATTTTACTTTTTAGATAGAACATGCTATTGATTTATAACATCTGCATTCTTTTCTATATATTAAGTCGTATTCTGAATATATAAATATATAGTTATTTTATAACGCTTAGCTTAAAAATTTTTAGCCAAACAAAATTAATTTAGATTATAAGAATAAATATGAATTTAGATCCTCAGATTTTGTATAGGTTTTTGTAGTTTTTTAATTGTTTTAATTGTTTCGTATATCTGAAAATTAGTTTAGAGTTGTAGGTGAAACATTTTTGTTCTTCAGATTATAGTTATAAAAACATACTTATGGTATGGAGTTTTTCTTTATATTTATGAAAAATATATACATAAATACACGCAGGCAGGTACTGCTGAAACATAAAATTATAACCATTTAATTAAATAATTTTAAGCTTTTTGAGGTTGATATCAACGAAAATCTATTTTATAACACATACATTATTTAAATAGCTACCTTTAATAAAACAGCTGAAATGAGTGATATATGACTGCTCGAAAACAGGTCTTTGTATCATACTCCAATAGATGATCATTTTATGTCTTAATTAATCTCAATTTATTTAGTCTTTATTCGATTAGAATTAAAGATATTAGAATGTGACTCTACGACTTTTAACTACAGATACTCCCCTACTTAGTATGTATAAAGGGTAACAATCTGAAACTTTTTCCTAAAAACCGGAGCTAGGGTTAACTATTGTGATGATCATACTAAAACGCATAAAATAAATAGTTTAAGGATTCACAAAAAGTTTCTGGAAAACAAATAAAGTCCCTCAACCCTATTTGCAGTCATATATAGATCATTTGGGTTCGGCAAATTTTTGCTATGTTGTGTTTTTGTTAAATTTTTTTTTTTTTTTTTTAATTTTATATTGGAATTGAATATGAGCTTTTTCTAATAGAAAATTTTTTCATCCATCCGACCAACAGACTTTCTGTGAAGAAGATTACGCAAGCCTTAAAGAAAATAAAACGGTCTGCGAAACGGTAACTTACATTTGATGATAAAAAACTAAATGCTTTTCAGAATTTTTAATTTCTTTTGCTATCTAATTACTACGCTGAAAAACTTTGTTCACAAGGTCTGTGAGAACCGTTTGGTGAACGCATCCGCATCTTTATTTACATACATACATATTGACATGCATATGTATACCTACATATGAGTCGTTCATTTTTTGAAAATTTTGTAAGTCCCCCTCAAATTGCTTTAAAATATGATAAAAATTATATAAAGTCATATATACGAGTACACCAAAGTAATTGAATTGAAACTCCTTCCAAAATAAACAGCTCATATGTATGGGTCAAAAGCATAGAAGTGAAAAATTTGTCAGTATAAAACATTTTTGCAAATTGACCTAGTCCATATTCTTGTATATATTTCACACTTTTTTTTATTTTATGACCCCAAAAACAATTTTTTGCGTTATCTAATAATGTTGTTATTTGTTATTCGTTATTCGGGAAATTTTTACACGTATTTTGTTTTTGTAAATTTAACAAAATGCCGGCTTAACGAACAACACTTGAATCGTTTTTTCAATCAAATGTTTAATTACACAGGTTTACAAAAAAAAAAAAATGTCATGACGTTCTGACCAGACTATGTGGTTCCTAGGGACTTTGACGTCCTGAATTCGAATCCGGAGTCCGTTTTTATACCCTACACCCAGGGTATATTCACTTTGTCCTTCCGTTTGTAACGCAGAGAAGGAGGCGTGGCAGATATGGAAAAGTATATATATATTCTTGATCAGCCATGTCCGTCTGTCTGGCTGGCTGGCTGGCTGGCTGGCTGGGTAACGGCTGTGTGTGGAAATACATTTTTTGGGAAAACTAAGCAAGATAATTCAATGTAATTTGGTACACAGCCTTCGTCGTCAAAGTTAGCTCGGGGGATTGAAAATGAGCGAAATCGGTCAACGGACACGCCTACCGCCCATACAAAAAATATCTTCAAAATGCAAATTTTGGAGTATATTTCACAACAATGCAACCAAAATACACATAAATACTACGAATTGTCAGCGCAAGCTCTGAGAAAAAGCTGGTCGAATTCTGACAAGAGGGCGTGGCACCAAACGCTGTACTGAAAGCGTTTTTTGAGATAATCAAACTAGATTTGACTCGGACACTAAAGACTATAAATGCAAGCGTTAAGCAAAAACTGGATAAAATCGGACAAGAGGGCGTGGCTCCTCCCATATAAGCAAAAGCTTCAAAACGCTATTCTGAAAATATTTTTTCAGATAATCCAACCAAATTTCACTTAAATACTAAGAACTATAAATGCAAACTCTGAGAAAAAACTGGGTGAATTTGGAGGGCGTGGCACCTCCCATATTAGGAAAATTTTCAAAATACTGCTGTGTAGGGTATTTAATGTTTGGCCAGGCCAAAGGTAACACCCTTACTAGTTTTTTTTTCAGAACGTCTGAGAAAAAAGATTTCAAGGTCATATGGAGGTCAAAATAAGGTTCTTGTGTCGTTTAGTGATAAATTCGCTAAAATTCTAAAACTAATTTTTTATCATTGAATTCTTAGCCCTTAAAAAGAATATGTGATCAAAAAAGTTATCTCAGGCCTAGTTTCGGAGATATATCCATCGGAAGATCCGGATATATCTTCTATGAAAACCGCTATAAGTTGGGAAGCCCTGGATGGATTTAAAAAATATTGATGTCATATGACGTTCTGGAAAAAAACGGACCCCGGATTCGGATTCAGGAAGTCAAAGTCCCTAGATTTCGCACTTTTTTAGGCATTTTATTCTTTTTGTGTATAATTTTTATAGTCTTACTTGCCATATCAGCTGTGTTGAAAATATTTTAACGATTAATAACTGACGTACAAAAAAGTGTCTTCACAATTGGCAAGATGTAACAAATTTAACGAATACAAATAACAACGTTGCGTGTGAAAACCCCTATTGAACTAATTAATACACTTTTGAAATACGTGTGCGTTATGTTAATTGATGCATCATAGAACGAACGAAATGGGATCCATAATAGCCGTCTGTCACCATAGCCAACATGGCATATAAATCGATTGATATGTTTTTCCACTTCAAGCTCACATATTTGACAGTGCACTTTCTTTGGATTGCTGAAAACTACTTGCTTGGAACATTCATCAAAAATTAACCCCATCCCTCTATGTGACAGTAGGCGAAGTAAAAAATACAAAAAATATTAAAAGCGCCACGCTATCCCTAACCGCTCCCCTATGAGCGTCGTAAAGTTTATGGCCAGCCCTCATATGCTTTCGTCAGATAAAAGTTCTCCGAATCCAATTATTCACTTCTATGACTTTAACTGCATAGTATATGCTTCTTTTCTCTATTTTCGCTTGTTTATATATTTAGATATTAATATTTTTGTTTATTGTTGGATTTATGCATCCTTAGAGGGACGAAAATAATAATATGAGATCAATAGGCTTCCAGAGAATAACGTTGGGACTACATATATTTGCCGAAAGTTTTAGTTTTTAATTTGTGCTTCAACATTTATGATTTCAGTGGGCAAATATTGTACTTGTCGAAAATTTTAAAAAGTTCAAGTTGATTTTTGATTCAGAAAATTATTGTCCAGTAATTTTGTAGTATAATTACGTTGTGTATAACATGACTACCTATGTACATGATGCTTGAAAAAAGAATTTAATAAAAAATAGCAATTTTTGTTTTTGAAATTAGTTTGTGCAAAATATTGAACGGCGATAGTTTTACGAAAATTTTTTTATCATAATCAAAAATCATGCAAGGCTCTTTTTTATAATCCTAAAACGATCTAGACGGATCCAAATGCATCCAAGATTAATAATTAAGAGGATATAAACTCGAGAAAGTAAAGCCGTTTTTTTCATCTTACTAAAATTTCCTCATCATTCCGTTACCTTCAGCAAAACGAAAGTTCTCATTTTGTATTCGTCATCAAATTTTTTAGAGGCATAGGTACTGAAAATTTGGTGGACTAACACTTTTCAAAACGCAGAATTACACCTAAGCAAGTCTAAGTTCTCTCCGGAAAATACGCAGTGTTGCAGTTATATTATTTTATACTTCTATTCATTTACCAATATAAAACACTTGCTTCTGATAAACTCAACAGTTCTTGTACAAATTTATCAAATATCTTCTTACTGTCCCACGTTGTGCGCCAAATTTAAAGGCTTAGTCTCTTTATTTCTTTTTAAATTAAAATTTTTTTATCTTTTTATGTCATACTTTTTTAAATAAAAATTTTTTAACAATTTTTAGGGCGTTAGGAAATAACGTCAAGAAAATAACGCCCAAAAAAAAAGAAATAACGCCCAAAAATAAAATGACGTCATAACGCCCAAAATAAAAAACGAAATAACGCCCAAAAAATATGAAATAACGCCCAAAAACAAAAACGAAATAACGCCCAAATTATTTTCATAGAAATAAATTTTGGGCGTTATTTCCAAAATGATTATCGCCCAAATTTATATGAAAATAATTTGCGCGTTATTTCGTTTTTGATTTTGGGCGTTATTTCATATTTTTTGGGCGTTATTTCGTTTTTTATTTTGGGCGTTATTACGTCATTTTATTTTTTGGGCGTTATTTCGTATTTTTTTGGGCGTTATTTCGTTTTGAAAAAAAAAAAGGAAAGAACGCCCAAAAAAAACGAAATAAAGCATACTTCATTTTATCTATGGGATGTATCGTTACCACCAAGTCTCTGAGAACAAATTTAGTCATTACTCTTTGTAAAAATTAACCAAAGATAATTCTTGAAATTACTTGTTTAAGAGAATATTCAAAATTGTAAAAAGAAGTCAATTATGTTTTAATGGCTATGGCTCTTTTATCTTTGCTTTACATTAATAAATGCGCTCTTATTTAATAAAAGGCTTTAACTGACTCTTTTCTGATCTTAACTGATTTTTTAATCGCTCTCTGTGAAAATATTATTTGCTGGTGTTGCTTGTGCTGTTAAATTAAATGCTTTTGCAGCTAATGTTTTATCTACTTATAGGGGGTTATCGTGAATCAAGATTCCCGGGGAATTTTCTTAAACTGCAATAGAGAATACACGGCAGATTGAGAAAATTCCCCGGGAATCTTGATTCACGATAACCCCCATAATCTGATTTCTGTGAGAGTAGCCGTTACAAATAGATGCCGATAACACAGGTTAACGAAATTTCGTATCAAAATTAGTACGTTGATTCCAGAAGATGTAATGAAAACATTTCTTCACTTCAGGATTTTAAGCGTCAATTGTAAAATATCCAACCTTTTTTTTCGGAATTTTTAGAAAAGCTCAGAACTGAAGTACTATTGAAGTTTGAAAAGGTAGCATAGATCTACAACGTTTTGTTTCCCAGCTACTGAAGGTAATTTCGGCAGTAGTTTTTTGCGTAGAATCCGTGATGAGAATTGTCCCATTATGTCAGGATTTTGAGATATTTGAGAGAATTTTAAAGTAACATCATAAAATCGCATATAGCCGTTAATATGACACAAACTCATTTTAAAGAAAAAGATTAATAATGAATTGAAAAATTAAAAAAATTTTGGGCAGTCTGTGTCTAACCTTTAAAATTGCCAAAATAGCAATTTCGACACTTGAAACCAAGTTAAAATCGTAAATCTCGTCATTTCAGTCAAATGATATTAAAATCTCAATTTTCATTAAAAATGGATTTATCTAGTTATGCAATTCGTCTAATCATATTCGAGGGTTGCCTTTTATATTTCGGGATTGGGCAACACTAATGTCAATAGCTAAAATCTGGCAACACCATAATAAAGTTTGACATTTTTTAGCATAAACGTACTCACAACGTTTTGATGTACAAGTACTATTTGTTTTGTTTACAGTGAGTTAAGAAAATCAATTTTTCCATTGAAAATTTAAGCAATTGCTAAATTATTAGGTTTCCAACGAGAACAAACCTTTTTTACGGCCAGGTGTTCATGCAATATTGAATGTATGCTGGTCCCACTAATGCCTAAGGTTGTCTCAATCTCACGATAGGTCACATGACGATCTTGCAATATCAGTTGGCGCACAGCATCAATGGTTTCCGGAACAACAACTGATTTTGGATGACCTTCACGAAATTCGACGACGTTCACGAGTTAATTCCATTTTTTTGCCAAATTGATTTTTTCAAGTCGTACGTGAAAACGTTCTGAGTACGTTTATGCTAAAAAATGTCAAACTTTATTATGGTGTTGCCAGATTTTAGCTATTGACATTAGTGTTGCCCAATCCCGAAATATAAAAGGCAACCTACGTATAAGATTGGACTCGGATTCTCATAGATAGAATTTTTAGGAAATAGCCCTCAGCTGCCTGGAAAAATTCAAAACCCCATTACTTGCAAGTGTGTATAATTGTCTTCTAGTTTATAAACAGTCATTTAGGGTATTCCTTAAAACGTGACTCGTAAAACTTCAAAGTTCGTATTGATTTTGACAACTATTACGAGTTTATGACACGAGGTCTTTACACGTTTTAAAGAATGCCTTATCGACTTTTGATAAAACAACCTAAGTCGAGATAAGACAATTCTATAGGATTTTAGTCCTAAATATAAAATTTAAATACGCTTCTATTAATATAATCACCATGCCTCTATGATTTCTTGTTCCAGAGATATAAGGGTGTCCCATAGTTCACGTTAGATTCGTGCGATGAAGCGTTATGAATCAAATGAAAAAATTAATTTTACAGCTGACACTTTAAGATTAGTAAAAATGTATGGAAAGAGGAGATTCAACGCTGCATCAACGAAATTGAGCCACATTATTGAAAAGTAATTAATCAGTTTTTAGGCTCTCCTGAAAAGTTGTCAATTTGGATTTAGTTTGTTTTGTCAAAAGTCCACAGAAATATTCTCGAGAATTTATTCTCTTATTCCCAAGCTTGCAATCGCAAAAAAAAAAAATTTCTGGAAACGAAAATTCATTGGAAAATAAGGCAATAGGCAATAGTTTGGGAGGGAATTTTTCCACGTTAATTGGTTAAATTTACTCCCCAACTTTTTGCTAAATGAATAATTATAAATAACGGTCGACAAATTTCAGTACAACAATTTTATAGCTTATTCAAATAGCTTTCATATGTCACTAAAATTTTGAATATCCATCTAAGCGTTTCCAACTTATAGAGGTCCTACTAAAACTACTTTTCACTTAAAAAATTTTTTTTTTAGTGAACATTTTGGTGCCAACTTTTGATTTTGAAAATCCATTTAAAAGATTCAAAAATAATTTTTTAACTAAAAAAGTTAAGCATTAACTTACTTAATTTTCACAAATTTTGTCCAGATGCAATTGGTATTGCTTGCTTATCTTTTTTTATTTTAGCTGTCAACATCTAGAAAATAGAAAAAATGTCAATTATATCTGAAAAACAGCGTTGCCATATGTTTTTTTTTTGTGCAAAATGTCGAAGGAATTGGATAAAGTCAGCGTTGCAAACTGATTGTTTGCTCAAAATGTCAATGATATTGGAAACACTCAGCGTTTTCATATGTTTTTTTGTGCAAAATGTCATCGGTATTGCAAAGACTCAGCGTTGCAAATTGGTTATTTCTGAAAATGGAAGGGGAGTTTCCATCCATAAAATATTCACTACTTCTAGTGCTCCCTCTCGAAAGAGAGTATATTCTCGAGATTGGAAACTCCCTTCAGATTTACAATAAGGCCCATTTTGCTTATTCAAAATTCATAAAATAGCGAACAGATTGAAACAGTCGCTCAATGTTGTAGAACATCGAAAAACCTTTGAAATATCGCAAATTATTAATAGCCATATCATGTAAGTATGACGAACAAATCGAGTGACTGGTTTCCAACTGCTTACATCTTTCAAGTTAAGAGATGATTTAAAGTTTATGAAACTTTATTTTTAGAACTAAAATTAACGCTTAGGTCATAGTAAGTTCTTCATAAAAAGTTTTAATCAGATGATATTAATGAGTGAAAATCAGTCATTTTATTCGATAGTCATACATGATAAGGCTATAAAATATTTGAAAAGTCGAAAAAATTTCAAAGACAAAATAATTAAAAATGCTAAAAAATGTCGAAATATGCTAAGAATTTCAAAATAAATCTCGAAAATTCAAAAATTTATTTCCACTTTTGTTATTTAACGCCATTGGAATCCAATGATTGAATATCATATGATACTAGGTATCGAGCATTTTTTGTGAAAATGAGTTATGTAGACCAGGGTATTTTTCTCTGTGAGATTTACAAGCTGGCAAAACCAGATTTAGTCTGAGAGTTGTAGTTCCCTAGAAAAACAACTTGAAAAACTGGATATTTTGAGTTTTTCATACCATGGAGTATATGTAAATAAGCATTAAAATGTTTAAGAAATTTTGTTGTCACAAATCCTATATCACCACAAAATAGAACATTTTTATACTCAAGAAAACACCAACACTACACAAACATTTTATTATTAATTTGTTTTTGTTGTTCGGTTCCATTTCATTTTTAATTAAAAAAAAAAAAACAAATATTTAAGCTCATAAAATGTTGTTGCTATTTAAAACAAAAAATTATATGAAATGTTGTATTTATGAATTTTATATTATCATTATATGTATGTTTAACTGAATATTATCTTATTTATTTACGAAATAATTATGTTATGTAGAAAATAACTTTATACTTACATATTAAATATTTTAAATTTTAAATTTTAAATTTTTACTGCCACAGTGTAGTACATTTTTCGATTTAAAAGCTTTATGTTATCTTAGCATATGCTTTGTAATTTTTGCGATAGATATCTTTTTTAGTTTTTCCCAAAAAATGAGTGTAGATAAAATTGTGCAATAGTATCGTATGAAAAAATCGCTAAGAACTTAATTAAGAATACCAACTGTATTTCTTTAAAAAGTAAAAATCCAAAATTTTTGTTACTTTTTTTGTTAAATTTTGGCGTTTTAAACTCTTCCAAAATTCCAATTTTCTCCAAAGTTATTTTTGCGGCGCTTTTTTCGGTTTTGGGATATTTTGCCAATAAAAATAACGCTTAAAATGATTTCGGGAATTATTTGTTTTTTTTTTTTTTTTTTTCATGTTCGCCTTTTCTTATGCGATTTCTTTCATTATTTCTAGATTGTTTTGCTTATCCCTGAAAATTAGCTCTCTTCAATCGTATATGTAATTTAATACAATAGTAAGAAGTAAGAGGACCTCGGCTATAGTTTTTATACCCTGCACCCAGGGTATATTCACTTTGTCCTTCCGTTTGTAACGCAGAGAAGGAGGCGTGGCAGATATAGAAAAGTATATATATTCTTGATCAGCGTCACCTCTTGAGTCGATATAGCCATGTCCGTCTGTCTGGCTGGCTGGCTGGCTGGGTGGCTGGCTGGCTGGGTGTGTGTGGAAATACATTTTTTGGGAAAACTGAGCAACATAATTCAATGAAATTTGATGCACAGCCTCCGTCGTAAAAGTTAGCTCGGGGGATTGAAAATGAGCAAAATCGGTTAACGGACACGCCTATCGCCCATACAAAAAATATATTCAAAATGCAATAATAACAACATTATTCGCAATAACAGAAGCAAAATACACATAAATACTAGGGAAAGTAAATATAAGCTCTGAGCAAAAACTAGGCGAATTCGGACTAGAGGGCGTGGCACTTCCCATATAAACAAAAGTTTCAAAATGTTATACGGAAAGCGTTTTTTGAGATAACCCAACCAAATTACACTCAAACACTCGGATCTATAAATATATGCTATGCGAAAGATCTAGGTAAACTCGGACAAGAGGGCTTGGCACCTCCCATATAAGCAAATGTTTCAAAATTATATAATGAAAGTGTTTTTAGAGATAATCCAACCAAATTTCACTCAACCACGAAGAACATTAATTGTAAACTCTGAGCTTAAAGTAGGCGAAGTAGGATTAGAGGGCGTGGTACCTCCAATATAAGCGAAAGTTTCAAAATGCTATACTGAAAGATTTTTGAAAGAAAACCTAACCGAATTTTACTCAAACACTCAGAACAGTAAATGCAAGCTCTACGCAAAATCAAGGTAAGCTCGGAGGTGAGGGCGTGGCACTTCCCATATAAGCAATTTGTTCTTATACTCTCCCAATAATATACTTGAAATGCAGTGTAGGGTATTTTGTTTTTGGCCAGGCCAAAGATACCACCCTTACTAGTTCTCATTGCGTTGAAGAGTAACGTTTACCGTTCCCTTTTTAATGGAAACCCAAGTGATTTTCATGACCCATAAGTATAGTAAAAAAATATTTTTCGTTCAGCATAGGTCAATTATTTTGTCTTTTGTCCAATTTTTACTTTTTTATACCCTACACCCATGGTATATTCACTTTGTCCTTCCGTTTGTAATGCAGAGGAGGAGGCGTGGCAGATATAGAAAAGTATATATATTCTTGATCAGCGTCACCTCCTGAGTCGATATAGCCATATCCGTCTATCTGGCTGGCTGGCTGGCTGGGTGGCTGGCTGTGTGTTGAAATACACTTTTTGGGAAAACTGAGCAAGATAATTCAATGAAATTTGGTACACTGCCTTCGTCGTCAAAGATAGCTCGGGGGATTGAAAATGAGCAAAATCGGTCAACGGACACGCCTACCGCCCATACAAAAAATATATTCAAAATGCAATTTTAGAAGTATTTTTCACGACAATGCAAACAAAATACGCATAAATACTAAGAATTGTAAGCGCAAGCTCTAAGAAAAAACTGAATGAATTCGGACAAGAGGGCGTGGCACCTCCCATATAAGCAAAAGCTTCAAAACGCAATACTGAAAGCGTTTTTTGAGATATTCGAACTAAATTCGACTCAGACACTAAGAATCATAAATGAAAGCCCTCAACAAAAATTGGGTGAAATCGGAGAAGAGGGCGTGGCACATCCCAAATAAGCAAAAGTTTCAAAATGCTATGCTGAAAGAGCCTTTTGAGATAATCCAACCAAACTTCACTCAAATGCTAAAGACTATAAATGCGCGCTCTAAACTAAAACTAGACGAACTCGGACAAGAGGGCGTGGCACCTCCTATATAAGGAAAAGCTTCAAAACGCTATACTGAAAACGTTTTTCACTCAAACACTAAAAACTATAAATCCAAGCTCTGGACAAAAACTGGGTGAACTCGGACAAGAGAGCGTAGCACCTCCCATATGAGCAAAATTTTAAAAATACTGCAGTGTAGGGTATTTAATGTTTGGCCAGGCCAAATTTTACACCCTTAATAGTTTTAGTTTATTAAGTGTTCACGGCTGCTGAAAGTGCAGAAAAGTATTAATAAAAAACTATTTTGCCATGTTTAAGGTGCCTATACTCTTGTAAGAGAATAAGATAAACTTTTGCCATAAAACCTGACATGGTAGTTGAAAGTTCTAGTATTTCCCTTCAAACCCACTTTGATTTGTGTCGATCGATATCTTTTTTCCTAAATTTAATTAGTTTTTTTTTTCACACTTTTTGATCCTAGAAAATTTATGCGGGCGGATGTGGATCGACGGAAATTTACTTGTTTCGATTTATATTTTTTACAAGTTATTTTAATCGAATAGTGATTTAGTCATCGATTGTAAAGTCTCTCAACTTAAAAATTGTTGGTTGATGTGGAAAGCATCAAATACACTTCAGTCCAATATATAAGTATATACAAGGAGTATCTACCGCTTCAAAGTTTAGACCAATTAGCTTGCTTTTAGCATTTAAATATATTTGTGGCATTTATTAAATTGAACTATAGTTGTAGTTGTTTTTCTATTTCATAAGCTTAATCCACTGTGGCGGTACTTTGTTTTTTTTTTAATTTTGTTTTTAATAATAGACTGTGCTAATATGAAAAATTTCTTCTAACTATACTTAATCGCAGAAAAGAATAGCCAACTTGCTAGGCGTGGCAGGTACTGATGTGCCAATCAAAGATATCAAAAAATTGTTGTCACCATTTTTAGTAAGTTGTATATTGAAGGTTTTTATTAAATTAATGTTTTAATTTAATTTTCTACAGTTAGGTGTCAACGGTTATGCATTTATGGTAACCAACAATGGTTATGTACTCTTCCATCCAGACTTTCGTCCAATAGTAAGTTATATAAAAATTTATTTTTTTAAAAGAATTGTACTCAATTTTCAAAATAATAAAGTTTCAAGGAAACATACTTAAGCCCGCTTACAACAGCGTTGATATGATTGAAGTCGAATTGTTAGACGATGATCTAGATGCGCGGGAGTTTAATCCAGTTTTGCTAACCGTAAGTAAAAAAATGAATCTAATGAATTGACAAGATTAAAAATCTCTTTTAATATGCACATTTAAACGCTTTTAGATACGTGATTCTATTATAAATCAATCGACTGGTAGCAAATGGATGCTCATAAAAAATCATTTCGATGAAATGGTAAGTCTAAAGATTTATTTTGAAAATACAATATATAGCACACATATGAGTGACTCTTTGAAAAATGTACCATGCAATGTCACGAGGCTCAGAACCATGTGTAAATTTAAAATTTGATATTGTAACTATTCAATACAAATACTTAACAAGAGCTTTTGTACGAATAACTAATAGCCCAAGAAAATAAGAATATTTTTGCGAAAAATTCCAAATGAATTTTTTTCACCGGAATTGTCCTTATTAAAGCATGATGAATAATGTGTAAAAAGTCCATTGAAGTCCATTGTGCGCATAAAAAGTTATTCGGGCGCAAAGGTCGCTAAAATCAGTTTTTTGCAAATATCTCGCTAACGCAAACACTTACAGAAAAATTTTTCTCCACAATTTTGTAACACAGGAAATTTCCTGTGTAAAGATGTAAAAAATGATTCTGTGTAGCTTATAGTTTAGGAGATAACTCAATTTAAAAAGTTGTGCACAGTTTTTATATGTAAATGCTACGGATAAGTTCATATTAAAATATTTTACTTTTAAAATTGCGAATACTCTCTAATCAGGAGTCGTAAAAATTAAAAAACTGTTCAAAAGATAATTGGATTCTGTAAACACCGTATTAATTTTTTTTTTTTTTTTTGGAGCCACACATGGTCTAAAAGATATTCTTCAAAAACCGTTAAAATCTCGAAAATACTGGTTTTTGAAGGATATCTCTGAAACGGTAAGTCATACGGTAAAAAGCAACAGCATCAATTTTGTAGAGAATCACAAGATCTACAAAAAATAAGCCATATGTGTACATTTGAAGATATTCAAATAAAACCTTTAAATGGCAAAAAAACCGGTTTTATTGAATAACTTCTAAACGGTTACTTCAATGTGTACGCATATGGCTTATTTTTTTGTAGATCTTGTGATTCTCTACAAAATTGATCCTCGTGCTTTTTATTGTATGACTTACCGTTTCAGAGATATCCTTCAAAAACCAGTATTTTTGAAACCTTAACGGTTTTTGAAGAATATCTAATGGACTTTTTACACATTATGCTTTAATAAAGACAATTTCGGTGAAAAAAATTCACTTGGAATTATTTCGCACAGCAGCTCTTTTTTCGTCTTATTTTCCTGGGCTATAAAATAAAAAAGTGATTCTAAATATTATTACTACGGGACAATGTTTATTGGTTAATTCATTAGACTTCTTGAACTAATATAAATCTATCGATTGCTACCAACCGGGAGGTCCTTGGTTCAACTCCCGCCCAGGCCAAAAACACAAAAAGTTTTCAAACTTGCAATTTTTCAATTATAATTAATTTAGTGAAATAAATATAATTATAATTACAACAAAAATAGTCTGATAAGTCTCTGTGGCGAAAGACGAAACATATGTCACTATAGCCGTGATTTTAATCCGTTCCTTGATTTGTCATAATTATGTGTTAGAAAATGCATTGATAGATTTATATGTAAATCGATCTTTGCAAATATATGACTAAAAGTTCAATCAAAAAATCAAATTCCAAAAAATTATATCGGTCAAATGTCCGATTTATTATAAACGATTTATATTTTTACATGGATTTTTGGTATATTGTTCTGTAAAATTAAAAAACCGGCTAATTTATTTCCTAAAACTGCCACTAGATGTTGCCCTGGAAAAAAATGAGTGTCAGATTCGGCATCCTAGCATCCAAAAATACTTGGGTTGGTGTTTCGATTGAAAAAATCCATATAAAAATATGACTCGTTTATTTTGAAATCGGTTATTTGACCGATATAATTTTTTGGAATAAATATAATCAATTCCACGCTATCAAGTAAACTTTTTGTAAAAACAGAACTCAATTTTATTGATTACTGACAGAATACCAGCCAAATCATATAATGACATTACTTTTGTCTTTATAATAATTTTTAAAATTTAGTATGAAAATAAAAAAAATATTAATGAAAGGTAAAATTTTCGATCAAAAATGCGCCGAACTAAAGTTGAACGCAGAGGTATAGTTCCTTGGGCAAATATTCATAGAATTGAATGAACTTTCACACAGGGGGGTAGCCGAGATCAGTTTTCAAATCGGCTCACCCTAATATATACATACATGTAAGGCAAAATACGCCAAGTGTACCAGCTGAAAATTTTTTTGTCTCCGATTTCGCTCAAATTTTGGCAATATGGTAGATCCGGTTTGCAAAAACAATAATCCGGGAGGATTTGATCCAAATACCATTTGTTGTTAAAATACAGTGTGTTGAAGTTGGCGTTTTTAGTCAATTTCATGAAAAGGGTGTTTTTTCAAAAATTTATAGCTTACACCAAAGTTTGCAAATTGATATATGTTAGTTACTGGTCTAATTCATTTTTAAGTATTCTTTTCATAAAAAAATATTACTTGTTGAAAAAAATTTTTTTTCACCAAAATTTTTTAAACTTAAAAAAATACTTTTGAATTTTATTCAAAAAAAAACCCACCTTAAATTTTTTTTAAAAGTACTTTAAATTATAGCATAATTTATAAAATTTAAAATGATGTATGACTCAAGACGGGACTCGGTCGCTAGATGAGAGTTTTTGGCTTTTGAACGCACGTGACAGGCAAAACTCTTTGTTTACTCAAGAGTAAGGCATCTAACGAAAAAAGTGTTCTGGGCATAAAGTGCTTAGAATTGTTAAAGAAATAAGTGTGAATTTTTTTGGAATATGATGAGATTTGTTTTGCTGCCATCATAGAATATGACTTCAGCTCAATCGTTACACACTCAATTCTTTTTTTCTTTACACCAGTTTAATGAGAAAGACCACATCTTGTGTGTGAAAATTTTTCTCAAGCGGCGCTATACAGTTGATGTGCTAATTTTATATTTTGGTTAGCATTCACCTCCGCAGCAATTTTGGAACCAGTTTTGAGCCGATCGTGGAGGACTATTTTTACTACACCTCTGTCTTCCCTCTCAGATGTTTTTCTTGTACGGCCACTTCCAGTGCAACGCAATAAACTCTCTGTTTCCAAAAAACTTTTCAAAATTGTCATACGCAAGACTTGCCATATCAAATCTTTCGCGATATATCCACATTCCTTAAATTTTGCTACTTTAATGCAGTTATATCAAGTTTTTGGTTTTTGGTTTTCGGTCAAAACCCTTTTTTTTAAATATCGTTGATTTAACGCCAACAGATATGAATTAAATGCATTATTCGACAACAATTTTTATTTATTAGTCATACTACATATCAACAATCTTAAAAAAGGGCGAAGAACCAACTATTTTAGCAAAAAATCCTTGTCGGCTTTTTTTTTTGACCGTGAATGTAAATAAATAAATAAAATCAATTTCATTTCATATACATTACAGAAACGTGTGTCTCGCATTAAGCGTCAGTATTATTGGACTGCGGTTAAGAATACACCATATACTTTGGTTATAACATATCCAGAGCAATATGGAGTTAATCGCTTGCAAATACGTGCTGAAGATGAAATTCATCGAATGAATGTAAAGGGCAGCAATACACTTAACTACTTTAATGGTGAAAAATGGAGAATCCATCCAGATTGGTATGTTTATTATATAAATTTCAAAATTATTGTATTTTTAATACTCACATTACACTGTAATCCTTTTTTAGGCTGTTTTGCAAACATAGCAGTATGACATTTGAAACACCAGAAGAGGAACTCTTATGGTTCTTAGAAAAAATGTCACAGCCCGGTTGGAAATGGCCATTAAGTAGAAGTGCACTGCCCCCAGAACATACGGCTGCAATATTCTGTAAGTTGAATAAAGTTATTTGTATAGTTATTTTATTACTGAGATACTTACTAACTCAGGATGCTAAACAAATACAAAGGTGTAAACCATTTAAAAATTCATAGAATTAAACACAATTTAATGGCGTCTAGTTATAGAGCTATAGTTTAAATGTATGTTTCAGCTTTAAAATTTTAAAATACTATTTATCTATAAAATTTATCTCTCAGTTATATATGATATAGCTCCATAGTTATTCGCTTAAATTTTTGAAAAAATACAATAACGTTGATTCAATATTTTGTTCTTTAACAGTAGAACAAAAAAAAAAAATCTTTTTTTTTTTGAAATGTTGCATTTTTTTATTTTTTTTATGTACACTGATACCTTAAGAAGTCTTTAGCAACATTTTTTTAATCAAACATCATAAGTCTCTTAAAAAGGTCAAAATATGATTTTTATTTTTACTCCAAAGACATCCCAAAATAAAATAGTTTTCAAGTTGAAAATTGTAGAGTAATAAAATAAATAAACTCAATCAGGATTTTTTTTATGGAATCCGATTTGGCTATAAATTAATCTAAACTTTAGTGTTATAATGAAGAAAATTCATAGCAATAATTTTAAGTCAAAACTTTCTCGAATGGCGGAGATATGGAACGTTGAAATTTTAAGGTTAGATTTTTTTTGAGAAGTTTAACTTTCGGTACCGAAATCGATACGAATTCGTAACAAATGTATTAGAGGGTTGACACGAATTCTTAATAAAAGATAAAGAATTCATATCGAAAAGATAATGTCTCTCCGAGAGAGTTGGGATTCGGTAAGACCTCTTTTGTTGGTATCAGTAATTTGATTATCCATCTTAAATCGATAGCAAAAGAAGATAAGTACATACACTTTTCTTGTGGAGCATCAGAAATGAAGATTTGATTTTATTTAATAAGGAATTTCAGTTCAAAAAAATGTACTTAAAATAAAAAAGCCTGCAATAAGTTTTTTTTTTTTCTGGAGAACCACTTCATATTTTTCTATTCGCTTGATCTTTCGCAGCATCTCTGGCATCCTTTTCATTCAATGTTAAATGTCGTTACACGATATTTTCAAGTTCCTTTTACTATTCAAGAAGGCACTATGTCGGCTTTCAGTTAAAAAGTATCCTATATTTTGAAACAAAAAACATTGTGAATCAATAAATTTGGATTTTATCCTGTAATGCATGCTTGTGTATAGGTGATATTTGATTTTTGGTATTATTTTCTTAAAAAAAAAATTCGTAAATTTCGGTAAAAGAATGTTTTTTGTAAACACTGGACAAAATGATCTGTAATAAATTATTTGTGTAAAAAGATAAATATCGTAACCTTGGGACAACGAGGTTCTAACTTAATACATACAAACTCCAAAGTTATGTTATAGGGGCTGTTTATGGATTGGTCACACAAACTCAAACAACAAACGGAAGTCTGCCATCAAGCTTTGGAATGAAACCCTCAAGGTATCGGACGCGGTCGTCCGATGATATCGTGGAGATGATCACTATAATAAGAAATACATGTATTAGGCAAATATTTTTGTAGATTTTTGTATAGGCTCTACCAGGAGATGAAAAGACACACGAAGAAGAAAGAAAAGTATCATAAAATAAAAGAATTTTACCAGATTTTTTAAGCCTGTCTCTAATAGCCTATAATAACCAGTTAAATTTAACAATTTATGTTGAATTTCATAGTTGGTATTTTGGTATGCAAAATACTTAAAAGTACTGCTTGTTTTTGAAAACTGGTTATGAGATATATATTACAAGCCGGAGCGAATGGAAGAAAAATTATGGTCATTTTTGGAATCAGTGGGTTGATTTATCGTTTATAGTTTTAACTGCTTTATTAAAAGAATGTTACGAAGTTTTTTACAAGAATTATAAAAAAACAACTTTTTTTTCTTAATTTTTTTCTCTTTAATCTGTAATAATACATAGTTTGTATTTTATCATATTTTAATCAAAATGTTAGGTTTCTTACTTTAACATAAAAAACTAAATTTTATTCATTCTCATATAAATCATTGCAACTCCACAGCTAACACAAGTTCCGGGCGAGTCCCTTCAGTAAATGAAAAAGAATCATATTATTGTGAGTAAATATGACAACAGTTTCTTCACCAAATGTTGCACCATTGTTCAAAATTTTCACCTTGGTTTTTTTTTACACCTAATCAATGCATAAAAAGTAAAAATATAGCAATTATATTCATAATTATATATTAAGCTTAGTATGTACTTGCAGTTTATAATAATTTAATAATACTATTAAGTACTTACATATGTAGTTTTAGAGGAATTCAAAAAAAATATTCAAAATGTCCCTTAATGAAAGTTACATTATTATTTCTACATGTATCTTTATAAGTTTTTACATTTGATTAGTTAGTTTTATTTACTTTCATTGATAATTCCTATACATCTAATGAAACAATTAAGAAAATTTATATAAAAATAAAGTGATGAATCCGTGATTTTCGTATGGAGGCTTTTCAAAAAAATTTTGGGATATGCGAGTACTTAATATCTTTTCTATTATATTTCTTACAATTTTCAGCCTATGACTCATCTCCTCCCTGGATTCGCCACTGTAAATAGACTTTAATAGATGTATCAACACTTTCAGGATTTTGTGCAAGGCATCAGAATTCTATTTAGAAAAAAATGCTGAAACTATGGCAACTATCAAATCGTTACCCACAAAAAGCTTTTCTTGATACCTTTAACCCTTTCGACCCGGCTGGGACAATATATACATGTAAATTGGGATATATTGTCCCAGCCGGGTCGAAAGGGTTAAATTTATCGTTTCAAAAATTATTATTATTGCTTTACTTTTTTATATATTTGTCTAGTCAGGTCAGGGGCGTAGATAGGATTTTATTACGGGGGAAGCCCGGCAAGATATTTTGATCACGAAATCACGAAATAAATGTTACTTATACATTAGTCTATTTGCATGGCAATTAGAAAAATTCGGCAGAAGCTTTAGTCTCCTGGGTACACCTCTTAAATACGCTCCTGAGTCAGGTGATGTCTTTATAAACACAAGTAAAAAATTTTTCGGCCTGAAGTGGTAGAAGAAACTGTGTAACCAAATCAATATTCGACGAAATTTAAGACAACAAAATATTTTTTAAAATCTCACGATCTTTTTTTCGTGCAATTTTTTGTTAATATAAACTGTAATAGGTTAAAATGCTGAAGAATAAGCATTGCAAGGTTCTTAGCTCTATTCCTTAGTTGACTTTCGCCTGCTGAATCCGAAAATGAGACCCTTATTTTTTCCAAGAGCTTCAGTTTTTAAGATATGTAGCTAAAAACACTGCAGAAAGACCGAAAAAGTCGTAAACATTTCACTGTTAGATCGTCACTCTCAGGCCAGATTCACGAAAGTGTAAATTTTTCAAAATAGTTCAATGTAGTTATGCCAGAAGTATAAAAGCGATATCTGAAATGGTTGGATTTAGGTCGTTTTTCCAGTTGACTCTTTATACATATGTATCTAAGTATATAAGGCATGCACCTACATAAGTAAATAACAAATCACAATTGCAAAAGAGTTATACACGTAGTTACTCATATTTTTTCGAATATCTAATATGTACTCATTAATGAATTAAACGAATAATAATGATTTGATTTTTGTGTAAAACTATCTTTGACTTAAGAATATAATTCTCTTGAACAAAGACTACCTAAATACTTACATATATAGCACAAAAAAGTAATAAATTTTTTAACTTGAGATTTTTGCCATTATGTAAAAATGTTGTATTTATATTTTTGGTTTTTTTTTTAGCGAAACACCTGCACTTGTTAACAAACTGTTTGAGCCCCTCTAGAAATAAAACGACTTAAATGTAAATTCTTTATTTTATTTAATAAAACAATTTTTCTTTTTAGGTGATCGTCAGTTAATGCAGTCATTGGTATTTGACGCTCGCGTAACTGAATGGTTTTCTAAGAATACCAGCTTTAATTCTAAAGATGATAAAGGGTGAGTCAATTCAAAACCTAAATGGCACGCAATCATTTTGTTAATAGATGCTCCACTATGAATACAAAGGCAGCCCGTTTTTGCCTAATTCAAATAGGAGGAATTCAAAGGTAATAAACGTTTTACTGTATTTCAAATGAATATTTTCTCTGAACAGCTGTGTTTTTCATTAAAAATCACTGATAACACAGTCCCGCATGGGTTTTCTTCTCTGAATTTTAAAAAGTGATTTCAATAGAATGTGTAATCAAAAAGTGTCGCTAGGATCTAATCTAAAATATTGGTGTCATATGAGTGATCTCCAGATATCCTAGTTTTGATTGCAATATTTCGAGGCATATTTCAAGTAGGATAACACTTAGTGTCTTAAATATTTGTAAATGAAATCGAATAGGCGTACCTTCCTCGTTTAACCTTAAATTTTAATTTTTCCGACTAGATACTTACTTTCCGAGTAATCAAACACTGAAGTAATGATATTTCGACTCCATACAAAGGACTAATTGTTGTTTATTTTTTTTTGCGGTCTTAGTTTTTTGCGTCAATCCAGATTCACTGAGGTAATTAAACACTAAGGGAATGGGTTGTTTGCCTAAATTGACTCTAGTTCTCCAGAAATTCTTGCTCGAAAGGGTTAAAATTGCTGTTTTGTTTGTATGGAGTTGAAATGGGTGATAACTGGGAAAGTAAGGATATAATGGAAAAGTTAAAAGGTAAGATTTAAGGAGGAAGGTTATGACTTTTTGATGCCATTTACAAAAATAAATTACATTGTTTGCTCTAGTGTCATACTTCTTCAAATATGCTTCAAAACAGCTATTTTTGCACATTTTAGCAAGGATGTCTCGAGAAATAGAGTCAATCCTGACAAATAAATTATTCACTAGGTATCGCATGTCCTTGGTGAATCTGAATATACTCACAAAACTAAGGCCGCAGAAAAAATTTGAGAATAAATTCTTACAAAAAATGTCCAAGTATATTTTTCCAAATTATTGCCGATAACTTTACTACCCAGTGAATTTTGCCCTTCCAGAATTCGAGAAAAATTTTCCACAATGTTTACTCCTGATAAGGTTGCGCGATTATCTTTTTAAATTTTTTTTAAGAAAAATATATTTCCTAATGAGAAATCATCGATTTATTGGAAGTAATCAGAGATTTTTAATGTAAAACAAAATTTCTTAAGGGAAAATTTTTATTTAAAATTTTTGTATGAGTATTGTATCAAACCAGCAAAACGATTAATGCCACTGAATTCCTCATACACGAATTTGATAAGAACGACAGGTCTTCTGGTCCGTCTATAATTTCAAGTAGAGCAGTGTAATTGGCTGAATCGCAGTTTAAAATATTGCGGTTTTTAAGACAATTTTTAACAGCACACTCTTTACCTAAGTAGATTTTTTTATATTTTAAATACAACAAAATAGCATCTATAAGGAAAATGATTGAAATATGTACTATTTTGTTTTAAAACTAATCAAAAAGGAAAAACTATTGTTAAGTATATTAAGAGGAGTAAGTTCAATACCTGTTACAAAAATTTAAAGGCTTAATACTTGCTAGGAGTTATACAAAACGAAAAAGAGGATGTATACTTTATTCTATCGCACATTATTCCAGCAGATATTATTCATCCCGATACTCTTTACATATGTACTAAATTTCATTCAGCTGCTTCAAACAGTTTCAGAGATATGCTGAATCGTGCCCATTTTTCCACACTTGTACCTATCATTGTCCGATACTAACACTCTGTCATCAAAATTAGTTAAATAGTTTCCGAATCCATAAATTACAGACAAATATATAAAATCTCATTCTTATACTTACTTAGTAGATACGTATATATAAATGTTGCCGATGCCCACCAATAACTAACAAATTCAGCCGGCAAGAAGTCCGGACAAATTTTTGGATAAGGGCGACTTTTTCCCCAAGATTATTGAGTAAGCTAAAGTATAGTATTAATCTTTAAAAATTGGAGAATTATCATAGCCAAAGACATAGCCAGGGGAGCGGTTTTGGGGGTTTAACCCATCTCCCCGAACGATAATAAAGAGTAAGGAGAATTCTCAATTACAAAGCTCATAAATATGATTTTTACAAGAAACCCACCCCGAAACGAAATCATGGCTATGTTCTTGACGTCAGCCATAATACTACAAGTTAACGGTATTGAGCAAACTCCGAACTGTAGTTTCTTATCTTTGAAAGCAAATTGCACCAGAAACACTTAGCCGTATGCTACAATATTTTTGTTACATAATTTTTCTCCATTTTTTTACTATTTACTTTTCATCTATTTCCATCTTATCATCATTTGCTTATTACCTATTTTTATTGTGTCCTTTATATATAATATATGTATTACTTTAAAAACTATAAACAAAACGCACATTTAAAATGGAATAGCGCAAGTGCGTCAAGCCCAATTGCGGTTTTAATGGGTTTGCTGCCAAGGTAAAAAAATTATGTAGATGACATCAACTAAAAAAGATTCTATTCTATTTTATGCTTCAAATATTAAAATTATTTAATTTTTTCAAATTAATTACTAATATGCAATTCCTTTTTTTTGTTTTGTTTTTTGTTTTGATTTAGAAATGAATTTAAACAACGCTTTGGAATAAATCTGGCATTTTTAGCCACTCACAGCGGATTGACACGTTGGCAAGAATTTCATTCAAATATGGCTGAAGATATTGGTGCTGGGTAAATGAAAATCCAATTTTTTGTAAACGAAAATGTAATATTTATGCATTTTCTTTTCAGTGAACAATTCAGTAAATTACACAAAAAAGCTATCGATGAAGTGTGGTACAAGCGTGCCGTTGATCAGCACTTTGTGCGCGAAGAAAGTTTTGTCTATTCGGTACCATTTGATGCTGCAGGTTTGTACAATAAATCTGCATAAAATTTACTTAGGATTCATTGGGAATTGTATTTTTCTAAATTGACCCAATTGCCGATATCTCGTCAGGAAAGCATTTTATCGAAAAATGTTGTAGATGCAGTCCGATTATATCAGTTTTATATAGTTTTTTTGGTCTGGCGGGATTGGTCATTCTTACCTAATTCGGGTACGGGGAATTCAGTGATGCTAACCGTATTGCTGGATTGGTTTATCACCCCATACAAAAAGTTAAATCAAAATTTCTTATAGAAAGAGGTGTTTTTCATAAAAAATCTCCTATTTACTTCTGATAAATCAATGATTTCACACCGAAAATATATTTGATTCAAAACTTAATAACCCGAATGCCGATGGATACATCCTGAACAGGAAAATATACTTTCGATGTGAAATCACTGATTTTTTTGAGCCCTTGATTTTGAAAGTGGTATAAGTCCATTTCGGAGCAAAAGTAATGTCATAATATGAATTAGGCTGCATTTTGTTCAGAACGAATAATATTGAATTCTGTTTTTACAGAAAGTTTACCACATTATGTGAAATTAATGGCGTTATGTTTAAAAAATAGTATCGGAAAAAACCGATTATTACAGCACATAATGTGAATGACATTACTTTTGCCCCGAAATGGACTTATACCACTTTCAAAATCAAGGGCTCATTTATTTTGTATGAAAAATACCTCTTTCTAGACGAAATTTTGATTTGAATTTTTTGTATGGGGCGATGAACCAATCCAGCAAAACGGTTAGCACCACTGAATTCCCTCCCCATGTCCGAATTAGGTAAGAATGACCTATTTCCCTTCAGACCAAATTTTCAACTAGCACAGTATAATTAATAATAATCCGAACTCAGATATTTTTATACCGTTGAACAGTGTTATTTAGAATAAATCATCAAATTATTGGTTTTCTACTAAATATATACATTTTTTTTTCATAGAAACTGCCAGGGAAATCGCTGTGACAGCTAGTCATGCAATATTTCATTCTGAAGGTGGCAAATCTGCACCCGCCGCAGTCGTTGGAATTCAGTTTCAACACTCGGCACTGCTTAAATTATTCAAAAACATTACTGGCAATGTAAGAAATTACTATACTTATAAAATAAGCTCTGGTTTTAAGATAGATAAGTTGTATTTTAATCAAAGATTTTCCCTCAACAGGCATGTGAAAGCGATGATCGTGATTGTTATGTTTTAGATAACAATGGATTTGTCATAATATCCCCTCATCATTATGAAACTGGTAAATTTTTTGGAGAAAATAATGGTGCTATAATGAGGCGTTTGGTTTTTGAAAAAGTTTTCAAAAATGTTACCATTTATGATTACCAAGCTGTGTGTGACAAACCCGATAGTAATGGACAAACCAATAATAAGGGATCAACAAAAATTGTGCCAACAAGTCTATTTTCTGTAAGTGATAACAAAAGCTTGACGTATAAGTTTTAGAAAAGTTAATATTTTATATAAACAGTGAAATTTGATTCCCTTTTGAATTGAAATTAAATCAAACTTAAGATAATCCGTATTTTGTTCATTAGAATGTGAACGGAATTACATATATTTAATAAATCAAATAGGATGTCAATTTTATTCCGTTTTACTGAAAAGTGAAACCGATTTGGTGTTATTTATAGAATTGCGCAACACCTAAAAATGGATTCAAATCCGGTTCCGTTCAAAATCAGCTTTGATAAACTTACTTCTGCCATCTAATAATAAAGCCTCGATAATCGAAATTAAGTTACTACCTAAATACTATATGTATATTAATATAATTTACAGCATTACTAAGAATACTACAATAATAAGATAATTATTTTTAATTTTTCTTTTTACTTCTTTGCATATATAGTTTCTTTCACATGTGTTCAGCATATTCCATTGGTTTTTGCATACGGTCTATATATATTTATGGTATATTGTGCAGATCCATATAACAACAGCCGAAATGATTGACAACTATTTATTTGATAATAATATGACCGAACATTTTCTAGCTAACAATAATAATGGTAAAATGACAAATGCCGAATTAAACGCAATAACGCTACTACGTACTAAGCTCAAATCATGTGACATGTACCGTAATCTGTATACCCTGTATAATGAGAAGAATAATGTTGTTTACAATATAACAGCGCGTGGATGTGAACGGCCATTTGTAGTACTACCCATACCAGCAAGTAATCTTATACTACTGGTCATTGATCAATTATGTCCAAGGGAAGATCTTACCCTAACTGTCAATCCTCAGAGAATAGACTATGGCTTAGATAGTAATAGTAATGAAACGTTAGCATGCTATAAGCGAGATCGTGAATTTTCGCGTATACGTCCGGCTAGCTGCATTAACAAGCATATAAATGTAAGTACTAATATTAAAGTTGGAGTTTGGAATTCTTCTTTATTTGTGAAATTAAGTCTAAAAATATTTTAGAATGCAAAATTTTTGTTTACGAAAGGCGATATATATTTTTTACAGTAACATATGAATGGGTTTTTTTGAAAGTGGAATAAGTCATAAAGTCCTATAAAAAAATACGTAATGCAAGAAATCAAGTACAAATTACATGTCAAATGAAAGGTAATAAATTGGGCTTTTATAATATGTTACTAAAACCATAGATGGGCACACTGCAGTATTTATTGACTGCATTAACAATTTCAATTATCAATAAAATTTTATTGATTACTGATATTTAGTTTGCATTACCAGTAAAATTTTAGTGATTACTGGAAAAATATCAGTAAAAATAAATATTTACTGTTTACTGAAAAAAAAAAATAGTAACCAGTAAGTTTTTATTGATAATGCAAATTAAATTTGCATTACCAGTAAATTTTACTGATTACTGAAAAGAATTGCAGTAAAAATAATTTCTTACTGGTTACTGACAAAAAATTGCAGTAAAAATATATTTTTACTGATTACTAAAAAAAAAAAACAGTAACCAGTAAGTTTTTATTGATAATGCAAATGAAATTTGCATTACCAGTAAATTTTACTGATTACTGAAAAGAATTGCAGTAAAAATAATGTTTTACTGGTTACTGGAAAAAAATTGCAGTAAAAATAATTTTTACTGATAATGAAAAAAATTGCAGTAAAAATGGTTTCCTGGAGATAATTTCCAGAGTCAGTGGAAGCACACTGTTCGCTAACATCTGTTAAAGTACATATACAAATAAATGTATAAGTACAAATATTTGATGGAAAATTAAGTGTAAAAATTACTTTCTTCCCCGAAATCGAGGAATGCATTTTTCGGTATGTCCGGCAGAACCCGAGTTTTACGGCTATTTTGCCATATTTCGCCACATAAGTGTTGAACATTCTCCTTACATCTTCTTCTGTTTGCGTTGTTGCTGTTTTTAACAGAGCCTTTACAAAGCGTAATTTTATATCTGGAATAGATATAGCCGCAATAACAGCATCCCAAGCGTCAGGCTGCAGTTTGAAATATTTTTCAAATCTTTTAAGCAAAGCTTTAAGCATTTCTTCGCTTACTTTGGCTAAATACTTAAGGCTTGTGGGGTCTAAACGACGCATTTTTATCTTTAAGGATACTATTGCAGGGACAAAGTAACCAAAATACATAATTTTTTCGCCCTGAAGAAAATCAATCGCCTCTGCTGTAGGCCCCATAAGCTTTATGTATTCTTCCAAGTGCTCAAGCTCGTCATTGAGAATGGTAGGAGTTTTGAGCAGAAAACACAATTCCGCTGATTTTTCTTTATGTTGCAGTAGCCTCTTTACGGAATCATAAAGTGAGTTCCACCTTGTTATGGTTGGAGTTAATAAACTGTCATTTATAACCGACTTGACTACTTCTGCAGATTTTTTCAATAATCGTAAAATTTTACTGATAATGCAAATTAATATCAATAAAAGTTACTGATTACTTCTATTTTTCCAGTAAATAAAAAAATTTACTGATTACTGATATTTCTTACTGATTACTGATATTTTTTCAGTAACCAGTAAAATTTTACTGGTAATTAAATGTGAAATTGCAATATCAGTAAAATTTACTGCTTACTGATATTTTTTCCAGTAACCAGTAAAATTTTACTGGTAATTAAATGTGAAATTGCAGTATCAGTAAAATTTACTGCTTACTGATATTTTTTCCAGTAACCAGTAAAATTTTACTGGTAATTAAATGCTAAATTGCAATATCAGTAAAATTTACTGCTTACTGATATTTTTCCCAGTAACCAGTAAAATTTTACTAGTAATTAAATGTTAAACTGCAGTACCAGTAAAATTTACTGGTAATGCAAATTTGATTTGCATTATCAATAAAAATTTATTGGTTACTGGTTTTTTTTTTAAATTATCAATAATACTTTATTGGTAATTGCAAATTAAATTGCAATATCAGTAACAAATTTATTTTACTGGAATTGTACTGGTACTGAAAAGTGCCCAACTATGACTAAAACTATGCATTAATGATACAATTTTTGGAACAATAGTGCTTTAAAAAAAAAAGGTCAAAATTTCTGAAAATTTGCAATATCTCTAAAACCACGACTCGGATTAAAATTTTTTGCAAACCAATTTTGTAGCAAATTAACATATCTTTCGTATGACACTAATATTATTAAAATCCTTTCAAGGGTTCCCAACTTATAATAATTTTTAAAAAAGATATATCTCAATCTTCCGATGGCTATATCTCCGAAAGTAGGTCCGACAAAAACTTTTTGTTTTTGTTGTTGTTGTAACTAATTTTCAAAGCCCCACTTGAGCAAAAAGAAAAGAAAAGAAACAACAACAATTTTTAAAGTAAAATTTTTCTAAGTTTTAATTTTCCTTCGCTTTAATTTACAAAATATTTTGTGAGTAAAAATGGAATAAGTCATACAAAAGTATAACAAATTTTTAAAATTATTATAAATGAAAGTGGAATAAGTCCATTCAGACCACAAAAACTCAACTATTTTCTACTACACTTGTAAAAATTTTTACAGCATAACAAAATTTGATTAATTTACAGTGGTAAACACTTAACACCGGTTTAATAACGCTTGCCAATATTTTTAAATTAAAAATCTTCTGGACTTATTCCACTTTCAAAAAAATCATTTTTGTAAAAATGTTTTTCATGAAAAATTCTTTTGAGTAATTTTTGATGAAATCGTGGTCTAACGAGTTTGTAATTTTCAATATAAAAAGAGGACATATATAGCTAGCAATAACTACCATAAACTCAATTTATCCGGAATTGGACTTATTCCACTTTCAAATAAACCCATTCATATATTATACATTCCTTAACAGTAAAAACTTCCGAAATCTGTTAAAAAATAACTGAGCTACAAATTTTCAAACACGCAAAGTCAACCAAAAACGGTCTTTTAATGATAAACTTAAGATTTTAAGGGTGTATTACAATTTTTTTAGAATTGGCAAACCAAGCACTAGACGAGACCTACAATATCTACTAGGTCTTTTATAAAGTGTTTGCAACCTTTTTGGATTTTGTAGCACTGTGTTATTAACAAATGAATATTTGTTCCAAACTTCTATTTATTTTAGTAATAAAATGATTTATGTATAACACAATGAAATATCGTAATTTTTTGAATTTTATTTAAGAAAATACTTAATGCTACTTTTATCTTTTTAGGAAAGCATTATTGAGTTATGCGGCAATGCAAGCAGTATTCTAATTAATTTGACGCTGATTTTATTTGGTCTTATAGCAAGTCAATATCTCTAACATTAATTTTTAAATAATATTCAAGCGTTAAGTTTTAGCGAAATGAATTGGTATAATCCAGTGAGTGTTACGAGGTATATATTGTAATTCCGATTTTTTTATTTCGATACAAAAATTTTGTAAATACAAATTTTGTAGTATTCAATTGGATGTCTTGAGTTATTTGCTAATTTGAAGAAGTTCAAATGCTGCACATGTAGAAAATTATAAAGAAAACTTTAGAACCATCTTCAATTAGCACCGATGATTCGCAATACACCTACTTATATGTCGTTACCAGAAATGCAAAAAGCCGTAACATCATTTTGAATTATTTCACATGCATTTCAAAAAACGTCTTAATGTTCCTTATATTTTAGATTTAAAAGCCAGTTTTCGAATTTTTTGCCTAAAATAAAATTGGTACTAAGCAATACAAGCCAAAAATGCCTTTAAAATCTAAAATATTTGGAGTTTTAAGACATTTTTTGCAACGCCTTTGCAGAAATTCAAAATTATGTTACGCCTTATGATGATATGCTAGTATGTTTATGCGATCACCCGGAATGACGGATATCGCCAGTCCAGTATTTGTAGCGAATTAATCAGGAAAGCCTCTTGAACACAACAGAATCTGATATATTTTCTTGTTACGAATCGATTTGTTCTATATATTTACTATAACTACACAATTTAATAATATCAACTTAAGGATATTGTGAATTTTACTTTATGTCTTGTAAATTTTATAAAGTAATCGACAGGAAAAGGTCAAAAATATTTGTTATCCCAAAAAATTCAAGAATCGGAAATGTCTTGTAAAGAGATAAAGTCAACGCTAAGGATCGCATAAGTTGGAGACGTTTTATATTGGCAATTTTCTCCGCTAGGAACTAAAGAATAAAATACAGTCCATAGGATTTTTCCAAAAACAAGAGCTCGAACTTCGTAGAGAATGGTTCGACTTTTTTTATCAAATATTAAAAGCAGATGATCGAAACATTAAGTTTACTAATTTTTTTTCTACTCATAATAAGTAGGATATAATCTTATGATGCGAACAGACCAAAAATTTACAAGACCTTAAGTAAATCATAGTGTAATTACCTACTATTGTAAATTAACTTCTGTGAAAATGTAATTACCAAACTGTACTTATTTATTTAAATATTTTATTAATAGTATTAATGCCTTAACCTGATACTAAGCTAGGCTTCATTTGTAATTTACCTTATAGACATTTTAAAATATAAAATTATAAATACATAACACATACTTGCGCGATATGCCATCTGAAAAGAATCCGAAATCATACTGTTTAATTACAAAAGAAAATTTGAATTGATTTCAAATGAAATACATGCATTTCTTAAAATTTTTCCTTTCATCTTTTTAATATTGTACTTACATATATACCTTGTTTTCCAAGATAACGCAATAAAAAGTTAAAATAATTTTATTTACTTACAGTATGGTTCACTTGATTAGAGGCAATATTTTTTTCGGATAGTATGTGTGATAAAACCCACTGTATTTGAGCTAGCAAAAATTGGTTTTGAAAAAATTCAAGAGCAAGCTCTACTCACTATAAAAATATTAAAAGTTTTAAAAAACTAACGGTACTTCGTAGAAGTAAAACATTTAAAGCTATTATAGTTAGGTATTTTTTCTGGTTCATTAGAGGCACCCAGTATTATTTCATTATTTGAGTGAAGGAGTTCATTTGGGGTTTTTTACAAAGGTTTCGTCGCGAGCTAAAAATTCTAAAAAATTTTTGAAATTGGAAAAAAAGAATCTTATACAGACCGAGAGAAATGTCAAATCGGCATTTTGCGTTCTGACGGACTTTCTAACCACCAAATAGCCAAAAAAAAAATGATCAAAGTCCATGTGGTAAAAACTATAAAGGCAGAATTTTTGGGGCCTTAACACCAAAAGATCTTGATGATAGCATCCAACTCTCCCACTTCTATCGCGAAAATAAAAAAATTGTTAGTGTAATAGTCTGCAAATCAATTGTTCGACGAGCAATATTAAAAGCACTGCACTTGAAATTAAAAAAAAAATTGAAAAAAACCATCTCTCGACGCCTCTCGTAAGCAACATCACCTCGATATTGCAAGGAATCATATGAATTGTAGCTCAGTAGGAACGAAGATCCCAGTGAGTGGAAAAAGGCTGTATTTACTGACGAAAACATGTTCAATTTCGATAGTCCTGGTGGATACAATTATGTATTTTCATGACTTGATAAAGAAAGAGATTCTTGAGTCGACACCATAGCCGCAAAGGCGGTGTTATAGTTTAGGGAGCAATTTCGTACTATTAGCTCTAATTTAAAGTTGTGGACCAAAAAATGGCGTCAAGAGATGGGTTTTTGGAATTTTTTTTAACTTCAAGTGCAGTGCTTTTAAAACATATTGCTCGTCGAACAACTGATTTGCAGACTGTTACTTTAGGTTTTTTTACTTTTTACTTTGGGTTTTATCATACATTCTATCCGAAAAAAATATTGCCTCTAATCAAGTGAACCACACCGTATTTGCTTGCTTATTTATTTATAAAATTTTTTATTTATTTGTTTACTTGTACCTATTGTTTTATTTATTTTTTTAATTATTTAGAAGTTGGCACATATTTTAGTTAATAGTTTTTTCAGGTACTTATATTTATTCACTTTAAATACGCATTCTTCAAGGCAGCATTTCATGCATTTTTAATAAGAAAATCTCGAAATTCTGATCTGATAAGGCAATTTCAGAGTCATATTTGTATTGGGTGTAAATAAATCACACCGAAAATGACTAGTCTGGTTTCCGATTCTTACTCTTGCAGGAATGTGTAACAGGGTGCAGCAAATTTCAAAAAATTTAAGTGCGGTGAAATTAGCTTAGAGTAAAATCTTATTACAAAACCGGCATACTTGGTTTAAATCAAAACTCCGATTAGATAATATTTGCTCCAACACTTAATTTTCTCATTATTAAGAAAAAGTGCTGCACCCCATTACGTAATGATAAATACTTTTTATATGTACGTTTTTAAAAATCATGCAACATATAAGACAAGCTTAGCGTATTCAGCTTTTGTAAATTTCTTCAAATAGTTATAATATATTAAAAAAAATTGTAAAAACTAAATAATCAACAAATTTAAATAAAATTAATTTTAATGATTAGTGATTCAAATAGTTTTATTTTTATTTTACCGAAGACATCTAACTTAACCGTCTGATTTTACAGTGTACTTTCTGGCCTGCACTATGGGATATTTTGCCCATTTTATGGCATAAATTAATAACAGCCAAACAATTTGAAGTACAGCAATAAAATTCGATACCAGAGATGTTATTGGTAGAATCTGCCGATTTGTAAAAAATGGGCGTGATCGGATCAAATACACGCCCACCTCCAATATACATTAATATTTCAATTCGCCATAACTCCGGGAATATGTGAAGTACAAGAATAATATTTGATATCTGAAATGTTGTGTTGAGCGTGATCGGATCAAAAAGTCTCTAAGGGTTCAATCCCCATTCCGAGTTTCCTAAAAATTGGTCCGGTTTATCCGCGGAAATGCATTTCGCCTTTAGGGGCGTTGCACCGGCAGCTACATAACAAAAAGTCTTTAATAACGTTGCATTCCAAATTTCATAAAAATCGATGCAGTGGTTGAGCTGTAACAGCGTATTTTTACCGTGAGATGCGGTGCCAAGAAAAAATTTTACTTTTGTGTGCACTGCACTTCTTTACAACCTTTTCCACAAATAAATCAAGCGAATATAATGTGTTTAAGTTAGTTAAAAAGGGGCTGAATCAATTTTCGATAGCCTATGTATATATATAAAATAAAAATTGTAACGTTCGCAACGTAACGTGCGCAACACACAAAAGTTAAATTTTTGTACGAACGAAGGACTCTTTGATTCCCTCAAAGGCAGTTTCGGTATGCTCAAATATTCTTCTTTCTTTGAAGGATTTTTCTTTTTTTGTTTATACTGGAAACTTCGCAAAAAATTTTGAAAATGTACATTGATCTCCACAACGACTTCTGTTTTTCGTGACGTGCGAACAGCACTTTATGCACGATTATATTGTAACTGATACAAGCTAGGAACTATTTTTAAATGCCTTCTGAAAGTACTCTCAAAGGGTAGCATACCACTGCAGGTAAATTAAGAATTTAACATTCAGCGCACCTTCAGGATTTAAAAATATGCGTATAAATGTAACGTTCGCAACGCAGGATTAGCCCATATGTGTTTTATCGAAATAGCTCTGCTAGCTTAAACTTAAATTCGGTGTTAGACCCCATAATTAGCCTATTATTATGGCATATATATAGTATACAACTTTTGCATTTTTCCATCGATTTTCTTATGTGGTATCTTGTTTTCTTCATAAATATATAGTCTATGATACAAAAAAAAAAATATAATAAAAAAGTTTTTTTTTTCTTGTACAAATTTGAAGTTGATTTTTATTTTTTCTTAATTTTTTCGAAAAAAAAAAAAATGTTTTTTTTAGAAATCAATGTATTTCGCCAAAACTAACAAACCAACCAAAAAGTGATTTGAACGTTATTTGTAGGTAATTTAATTATCATTAATATGAAATACAATACGTTTAAATGCAAATATTGTTTCTTGAGATATTTGTATTTAAATGGAACTATTTTTTTTTTTTGGTCCAAAATCCGAAAATGACCGAAATCTCGAAAACGACACGAAAGAAAAAAAAAATAATGCGATTTTCGGAATCAGCAGCCCATTTTAATTTTGGCTGTAAACTAGTGTAATATCTCTACATTAAAACAGGCGCGTAAAAATGAAAAATAAGCATAACTTTGCAAAAGGAGCGGACAGGATTTTGAATCCAACGAATTTTTCATCAGGAATCAATTATATATCGACGTACGTATTCAGTTTCCCTTGAGATTAAACTCGCACCTGTAACTTATTGAGGCCCAGTGTGTATGTGCAAAATCTCATTCTGTGGACACAGTTTTCAAAGTTCTTCACTCTCTCTTCGATCAAATGGCAAGGTTATCAAGTTTTGACAAAAATGTTCCAAATGTTTTTAAAAGCAGTCTAGTCTAGTGGCAGCTTGCAAGACTTTTAACTTTTTCATTCTCTTCGTCTACTCATTTGCAGCTAGGTAACAAAATCTTCATATATGTAAATAGAAAATACCGCTCTATTAAATGTATTTACAAAACTAAGATGACAAAAAAAAATTCAAATGAATAAAACAACCAAGTATTACATTGCGTAACTGGATATAGTATTTATTTGTTAAATAACTTCTTAGAAACTATTATAAGTAAATATTTATCGAAGCAGTAATGCTTATTATGAGCATATAATTTGTGTGCTTATAAATTATTTAAAAACCATATTCAGTTGGTCTTTAGCACAATTTACTATGCCCCTAAGGAACAAAAAAATTGATTGCTTGTTCCTCCTGAAAAACAACTACATATCAAGCCTGTTCCGTAATCCGTGTGTTTTCAATTACTTTTCATTTAGGAGGCTTTTTGCTGAAAATGGTGAGTCACGCGATAAAAAGTATGTGGATGTTTTTTGTGCGGAATTACAGATTCTACAAATAACATTATTTATATTAACGAAAAATTAGCCATTTCGGAAATATTCGATAAAGTCGAATTTTTCGGTTTACTTTTTCGTTAATGCCAATCAATGTTATTTGTAGAGCGTATAGTTCTCCGCAAAAAGTATTCTAATACTTTTTATCGATTGACTTACCATTTTCATCACAAAGGCTCCTAAGTGAAAAGTAATTGAAAACACGCGGATTACGGAACAGGCTTGTATGACTTATTTTATAATTCTCAGAAGTGGAAAGTAATGGGAATGTAGACAAAAAATGCAAAATACGACACCTAATTTTGATTTTAAGCATTTTTTTCCTATATTAAATTTCGAATAATAAATTAAATTACATTCGAATGATAATTCTGAATTTTACTTATTTTACATAAAATAATGGCCAAACAGCTAGCAACTGTCGTCAGCGACCTCGAGTATCAGTAAATAAATTCATAGTAATATATTTATAAATTTGCTGTTGGCGTTTGGGTATATAACACTGTTCGACAATTTCGAACAACACATGAGAAAATCCAAAAAATTCTTAAAAAAGATGTTGAAAAAAAAATACCTGTGTCTCGTGGTTTTTTTCAGCACGTTTTTTATTTATTATTTATTTTATTGGTTTTTCAAGTTTTGAACTCCACCGTACATCAAAAAAAAAAACAAAAACAACGCATTCTTGTGTTAAATCGATGTATTTAACTACTCGCATATGATCCTTACATCTGAGGTGCAAGATATGTTCAGCAAACTTATACAGGATATTACGAGGAATATTTTTGTTGAAAACTTTAACCCTCTGCATCCCCCACATATGGGTCATTTATACCGATTTACTAAAAAAAGTGCAAAAATTACAGCTAAAATGTGGGAATATTGAGTCAATATGTACCACTTAAATATGTGCTATAAAATTTCGAAACTACTTAGTTGCTGAACACTTAAAAGTCGAAATTTCATCCCGAAAGCCAACAAATCGTTCAAATCAATATGAACTTCTCTAATGCACTTTCCTTAAGTTATAAGCATTTTTCGTCTTAGGTGACTCCTATTCCATAGAATATTTTTGTAGAATACTTGTAGCCCAGTTTTTTTTTTTTTTTTTTGAAAATGGGGTTGAAGTGACCCACAAGCACAGGGTATAATGGGTTAATGAGTTCTAGGAAAATGTTCATTGTGTGATTTCTTCATGATCTTAGGAAAACGATTTTTAAAAAAATGTAGTTTTAGAGTTTTACAGTGGGGTGAAATTTCGAAAATACGTTATTTTTGGGGATTTTAGCTAAAAAACAAGATATACCATCCATATCTTGCTTGGGATTTTAGCTTAAAAACAAGATATACCATATCTTGCTTTTTAGCTAAAATTCAAAAAAATAACGTATTTTCGAAATTTCATCCCACTGTAAAACTCTAAAACTGCATTTTTTAAAAAATCGTGGGGATTTTAGCTAAAAAGCAAGATATGGTACATCTTGAAATTTCACCCCACAGTAAAACTCTAAAACTGCATTTTTTTAAAAATTGTTATCGTAAGGTCATGACGAAATCACACTTTGGACATTTTCCCAGAACTCATTATCCCATTATATCCTGTGCTTATGGGTCTTTTCAAACCCCTTTTCCCCCCCAAAAAAACTGGGCTACAATGGGTTAAATTATTCTACAGAAATATTCTATGGAAAATTTCACTAGGAGTCACCTAAGACGAAAAATGCTTATAACTTAAGGAAAGCCCATCAGAGATGTAATAAATATATGATGTGAGAAGTTCTCATTGATGAAACTTCGACTTTTTAGTGTTCAGCAACTTGTTTCGAAATTTTATAGCAAATATTTATGTGGTAGGGTAAGGGAGGGAAATATGGACTACGTGGGTAATATGGACCACACGGTTATTTCCCACTGCATACATAGAATTTACCGTTATTCATGTTCAAACTTAACGCTAATACCTAAAGCTTATAATATTGCGATTTTAGCGTTCGGTGAAGTCGCATGTTTGTGTAAAGTTGTTTTTTCTAAAAAAAAGATCAGTGATAATTTTTTTCTAGTGAGTATATTTCATTATTTCACTTAAAAGACATCGCGTTTTTAAATAAATGGTTATTTATATAAAGTCAGTGAATATCATTTATAATTTATTAGCAAAAATAAGTTCATTAACCAAAAGAGTTTTTGATAAAAAAACCATTTATTTCACCAACACGTGCTGTGGGTAATATGGACCACCAGGGAAAAAAGCCTCAAAAACAAATGTATTTATAATCTTTTTCAGATGGGGAATCTAGTTGCAGTTTTCACGACGAGTCTGATGGTCATTATATGTAATTCGTTAACTACAAAGGAAAAAAATGATAAAAAAGCATATGATGTAATACCCTTTACTCAGAAGATCGACGTGGCGAATTTTGGGTTGAATGTGTAATCTGACGTTCTTGGAGTCATGAAAAATGTGCCGGATGTGGTAGTGACATTTTTATATGCAACTTCTGTACCAAATGGACTATATGGTCCATATTACACTACACTTTTTTTTTATCTTCATTTTGAGTATTTTCAGTTTTTTAATTTTTTTTCTTTATCCTGATGAGATATTGTTAAATTGTTTCCTTTAATGAATGACATAAAATTAATTGTTTTGTTTTATGTATTTTGGGTTTTATTTAAAAAAGAAAGATGGGTGGTCCATATTTCCCTCCCTTACCCTACATATTAACTCAATATTCCCACATTTTAGGTGTAATTTTTGCACTTTTTTAGGAAAAGGGTATAAATGACCCATATATGGGGGATATAGAGGATTAAAGTTTTCTGAACACATAATGCACCTCAGATGTAAGGATCATATAGTTAAATACATCGATTTAACACTAGAATGCGCTGTTTTTGTGTTTTTCATGTACAGTGGAGTTAAAAACTTCAAAAATCGATTAAAAAAAATGTGACGTGCTAGAGAAAAACCACGAGACACGGGTGTTTTTTTCCTCGTCTATTTTAAGAATTTTTCGGATTTGCTCATGTTTTTTTTTTTTGTGTTTTTTGTTTTTTTGTGAATATGATCGCAACATGCTGGTCCTTAATTACGTATTTTTGTATGACATTATACATACATATGTATATATAAAACTACCAATAGAACTAAATTACAAAAATATGATCGTATTGAAAGTGGGCCATCTGGTGGTTTCTTTTTCTTCGAATATATTACTCTAGTGTTTTGAAAGACAGCCACCATAAATATGACGTTCCGCGAAATATCGCCAATATACAAATTCAAACATAAAAAAAAAAAAATTAAAAAAAAAACAGCAAACAAATATAAAAATAGTTATTTTTAATGTATTTTGCACAAATTATTCTCATTGGGTGTTATTTCCCAACGCCAATCGATGGCACTAAGCTTTAAAATCGGTCAAATAACCGAATATTATAGCACAAAATGTGTTTGACATTACTTTTGCTTATTTATGGATTTATTCCACTTAAAAAAACAATTCATTTGATTTTAAGTGCGTAAAGTTATGTTATACACATTTTGTGCCATTAAAATTGATTATTAGACCGATATCATTATTTCAACTTATTAACATATTATGACATTACTTTTCTCCCTTTGGGTACTTACTCCAATAACTCCGTTGGTTTTGCGAATTTCGAAAATATTATCCGGTGTTCTACCGATTCCCAACCACCTTGCATACGTTTTATGAGCTTAAAAAATGCAGGAGTAGATCGTCCTGTCGTATGTAAGGATGACAGTGTGTTTGTTACTAAAGTATATTTTAAATCTAACTTTTAAATATAAAAGTCTGCCTTAAAAAAAAAAACTTACGAAAGAGTCTTCATATTGTTGTTAAAACTCAAGAGTTACATAAAATGGTCTTAAAGAGCATAGAGTATATTCCAACTAAATACATACAGACGGTCTATTACAAATTATTATGAGTAAGGCAGTTAAAATATAGTAAAAAAGCTTAGGAGTAATACAGGTATAACTTAAACTTAAATTTAAACTATCTTAATATTAGTTAAAAAAAGAGTTGGGCGATTACTTAAGTATATAGCGAATTGAGATAATTAAACACAAAAAATAGTCTTTAGATGCCTTCGTCACTATTGCCTTCTGTTTCGTCGTCAAGAAGTAAACTTGTGGAACCATAACTACGGAGTCTAGAAGAAGTAAAAGCATTACATTAGTAAACATTCAGCTCAATGAACGTCTATAAAGAAAACTTAACATAAAGTATGGTAAAATTAAAAGTTAAAAATTAAATAAAATAATACGTTGTTTTAATAAAAATGTTATTTCGGTTAACAAACATTATCTACATTAGTACTTACTATGTTAGCATAGAAAAAAAAAACATTACATTAAATCAATTCAATATACTCGTAACAATCAGAAAATCATAAGAACACGAAAATTAAAACACTTTACCGCAACTTACTTCTTCATCATCAGATACCTTAAGTCCATCCAAATTAATGCTATTTCTTGAGTAGGCCCCACCAACAGGTTGATCTTTCTTTTGACATTGACCAGTACCGACCCCACCGACAGCGTTATTTATACCAACCCCGCCAACAACAACACCGCCACCATCACTACCACCGCCACTGCCACTCATTAAAGTTACTGCAGAACGTGCATGATCATCAAAGCCATTTGTTGTATTCTTCAGTTGCAAAGCTAAATTTGCCTTATTGTTGTTATTAGTCTGTTGCGTTGTATTCGGTACAAAGCGTCCTGATGATCGTTCGCGTTGGTGGTGATGATGATGCTGATGATGATGTGGATTGTCAAATTTTTGTTTGGCACGTTCAAACTCTAAATTTCGAGTTTTCGATTCAAAGATATTTTCCTCGACATGCGATGGTTTTGCATCATAGAATGCATTATTCTGTTGTTGCATCAACAGAGTGCGTTCGGTGTGGCTTGAACGTTTCGATGATTCAGCACTACCATTACCAGTTCGAACACCTTGCGCATCATCAAATATTTGCCGCAAATCATTTATGTTTGGTTTGCAGTCGCTAGGTAATTCAACTGCAATTTTATTGCGCAATTGCACGGAACTCGATGCAAGAGCAGTGCTTCGCGTTTGTGGACTCAACGCGCGTCTATTCAAAATTGTAGAAATTGTTAGTAACGCGGACAGAGTAAATATATGTTAATTAAGCCAGAACCATTTATCCATTTAAAATTGTAGCATAGGAAATGAGTAATTTTTAATTTGTTAGTAAAATGTTATTTCAGGTGAGGGCATGTCGTGCATTAACAACTTGTTATCAAACCTTGTTTGTAAATGTTGTATCTGAACTTGCAATCCTTCAGTTTGTCCTGATAATTCATCATTGCTTCGTTGTAAGCGTCTTACTTGGTTGCAAGCAGAATCTAATTCATCCTCCGCACCGGCAAGCTCTCGTTTAAGTTCTTCAACGCGTGCACGCAAACGTTTTACCTTAAAAATAATATTAAAATTGGATTACTAATGTCAATTTTTAACCGCATAAATAACACAAACATATCAGTTGCATCACATTGCAACATTATTATTATTACTGTATTAATGGCAATTCGATTAAAACGCCGAACTTGCAAAATGGTGCAATGCAGAGCAATCATCATATTAATGTAGTAAGTGTTAATACAGGATTTAAACTGCAAGTTAAACATTTTACACACCAAATTGGTCAAAAATAAAAATTAAAAGGAACTAACTTTGTGAAAATCGAGTTTCAAAAATGTGGATAAGCTTTCTTTCCAACAAAATTTTAAATTTTTTTTTTTAAATCTTAAAATGCATTTAAAAAGCTTTATTTGTTTTATTGCAGTGCTAGCTGGCCCGGTAACGACTTCGTTCGCCCGTTCCCGATGCATATACCGAGTCCTATCCATCACCGTCGTCCCTCTCTCTTTCAATCCCCCAGGTTTTTCAAGGTGATGGTGATAGAATATACATTTATTTATTTAAGCATTAGTGTATTTTTTATTTTTAAGGAGGGTGCAGATCACTCCTTCTAAAACCCCCAAAGTTTTGCAAGGTGAATGGTAGATAAAACATCCATTCACGTACCAAGTTTTGTAACGATAGCTGCCATATGTGCAGAAGTATAGCTTTTTGTGTATTTTTCTATATGGGTGAACCCCCCTCGCTTTAAGATACTTTTACAGACTTTCCTGGACATATGTTTGAAGTTGTTATACTGTTAAAAGGTCATATCTGAGATCTATTTGTCCCATTTTCTAAAGCTCCTCTTTAAGCCTAACTCCATTGTGTTCACATATTGGACAGCATAGAGACGTCCTTGAATTCCCATAATATTCCCAACTTCTTTCTGAGTCATACACTTTCAAATCATAAGGTTATCACCACCAAACTTAAGTGTTTGTTGGATATGATGCTCTGTAAGAATTCCGTTCAAGTTCAGTTTGTTAATTTTAGTTTCGTCAGACCAGAGTTACTCTCTCTCAGTTGTCGGAAGCAAAAATTTTGTACTTTTGGTGAAATATATGCAAAGATCTTTATGCCGTTTTGTGGGCTGCTGTGTTTTGACTTCAGCCCATCCATGGAAACCACGTTTGCGTGTCATTTTGCCCATTGCTTCATTTAAATCTTCAATTGCAAGGATTTGCCGTAAATCTCGGCTTATTTTGTATTCCTGTTAATTTTTTAACGAGAAATTCAAAGTCAACTTAAAGATCACAATACAAAGTCAACTAATTGATTACATTTCTTTCTTTGCTTCATATTAAAATTTTTTCACAATCAAAAATTCTACTCACACGAAATTTTTCCACGATAAAGAGGAATATGTAATTTTTATTGGAAGTTGAACTAAATTTTTCAAGGTCATAGGTAAAATGTTTATAGAATTCAAAACAAACTTTTGGCTCATGTATGATCTAAAAGTTTACTCACTGTAGGTATAACATAATCAAATATTACCTACCAAAATCGGGAACATCAAAATTTGTCAACTATTCGCTTCACGTGGAACGTCCCAAATCTTAATGAAAACTAGTAAGGGTGTTACCTTTGACCTGGCCAAACGTTTAATACCCTACACAAAGTTTTGCTTATATGGGAGGTACCACGCCCTCTTGTCCAAACTCACCCAGTTTTTTCTCAGAGTTTAAACTTATAGTTCTTAGCATTTGAGTGAAATTTGGTTGGATTATCTCAAAAAATGTTTTCAGTATAACATTTTGAACCTTTTGTTTATACGGGAGGTGCCACGCCTTCTTGTCCAAATTCACCCAGTTTTTTCTCAGAGTTTAAACTTATAGTTCTTAGCATTTGAGTAAAATTTAGTTTGATTATCTCAAAAAACGCTTTCAATATAGCGTTTTGAAGTTTTTGCTTATATGGGAGGTGCCACGCCCTCTTGTCCGAATTCTCCTGGTTTTTGTTCAGAGCTTGCGCTTACAATTCGTAGTATTTATATGTATTTGGGTTGCATTATCGTGAAAAAAACTCAAAAAGTTGCATTTTGAATATATTTTTTGTATGGGCGGTAGGCGTGTCCGTTGACCCACCCAGCCAGCCAGCCAGACGGACATGGCTATATCGACTCAGGAGGTGACGCTGAACAAGAATATATATACTTTTCTATATCCGCCACGCCTCCTTCTCTGCGTTACAAACGGAAGGACAAAGTGAATATACCCTGGGTGTAGGGTATAAAAATACACAGTCCATTTTATCGCCCAGATACTCGATGTGAAAATACATACATATATTTACAAGTTGTTTTTATTGTGCACAAGAGGAATGAAAGAAGATGGAAAAACATGCCAAACATACTTAAAAGTAGGTAGTCAAACTGAATTCATTGTTGAAAATGAAAAAAAAAAATTAGTATTCATTCAATAACTTGACTGTCGGCATGCGGCATACACGGTCAAATCGGTCGTACGACAATGCTTGACAAGCACTTAGTAAACGATAAATTTTACAATGCATTATCAACTTCTCCTAAGCGCAAAAAATAAAATAATCGCAAAGTTATAAAATAATAAGACTTAAAATTAGGGATGGGAACCATCGAGTGATTTCAGCTTTCAAAGATTAGTAGCTAAATTATTTTGACTATCGAATGATAAAAAAATAATATCAAAAAGTTAACAAGATCGTGTGCTGATAAGAGAAGAGAGATAAAGAGAACTTAACAAAAAAAAAGACCAACAACGTAGAAAATAAAAGAATAAGAGGGAGAGCATACAATAAGATTAACCTAATCAACGACAAAAACAGAAAAACAACTTATGACAGCTGTGCGAAATCCCTTGAATGTGTTGGAGCAAAGTCAGTTTTTCGTTGCGTTGTTGGGTAGATAAATAGGAAAATATTTAATTCGAGTGATTACATATATTCCAGAAGCAAAATGATTGCGCAAAACATAATAACAAAATTAAGACCATGTACACGTCGTTTTGCACAAGCCACTTTTGGAACAAAATCCTCAAGTGATGGACCGCATTTTAATTGGCAAGATCCATTAAATCTGGAATCACAACTTACAGCTGAAGAAATTGCCATACGCGACTCTTTTCGTAGTTATTGCAAAAGTACCTTACTGCCGCGCGTAACATTAGCAAATCGAAATGAATTTTTTCATAAAGAAATAATGGAAGAACTTGGTAGTTTAGGTGCACTTGGCTGCACTTTGACGGGATACGGCTGTGCAGGTGTCTCAAATGTTGCATACGGTTTACTAACCCGTGAAGTTGAACGCGTTGATTCCGCATATAGGTCTGCTTTAAGTGTACAAAGCTCATTAGCTATGGGTGCTATCTATGATTATGGCTCAGACGAACAGAAAGAAAAATATTTACCACGCATGGCACAGGGCAAATTAGTTGGTAAGAATTGGATGATGTAAACGTAATGAATGCCACAATACATAAGGTTTCTTTATGTTCTTATTTACAGGTGCTTTTGGGTTAACAGAACCAAATCATGGCAGCGATCCAGCAGGAATGGAAACACATGCTAAATACGACAGCAAATCTAAATCTTACATTCTAAATGGTTCCAAAACATGGATTACTAGCTCACCAATTGCAGATGTGCTTGTTGTGTGGGCCAAAGGAGAAGATGGTAAAGTGCGTGGATTTATAGTTGACCGCGAGCTATCTGGAAAAGGACTATCAACCCCTAAAATAGAAGGCAAATTTTCACTGCGTGCCTCACCAACCGGCATGATTTTAATGGATGATTTACATGTACCGGAGGAAAACTTACTACCGAATGTCATTGGTTTTAAGGGACCTTTTGGTTGTTTAAATAATGCCCGATATGGCATTGCGTGGGGTGCTTTAGGGGCAGCTGAAGCTTGTGTTGAAATTGCGCGTGACTACACTTTGGAACGCAAGCAATTTAAGCGTCCGTTAGCAGCTAATCAACTAATACAAAAGAAGTTTGCTGACGCCACTACGGAAATCGCATTAGGTCTTCAAGCTTGCCTACAAGTGGGACGTCTTAAGGATAAAAAACTACACACCCCCGATATGATTTCCTTGATCAAACGTAACAATGCGGGCAAGTCGCTGGATATAGCGCGTACAATGCGGGATATGCTTGGCGGGAATGGTATTTCAGATGAATATCACATTATACGTCATGTCATGAATTTGGAAGCAGTAAATACTTATGAAGGAACACATGATATTCATGCTTTAATTTTAGGACGTGCTATCACCGGCATCGCTGCTTTTGCAAATTAAAAGACTTGTTAAGGAACTATGTACTCATGCTCTAAAAGGAAATTATTGCATTTATTAGAAATAAAATTTCTTCCTAAGAATTAGGTCAAATTAAAAAGTTTTTTTTATCTCATACGCTGGGCAAAACATTTAATATTTAATCTCTTGAAACATACTCGATTGACATAAACAGATAGCAGAAAAATTTACACGCATATACAAACATACTTTTCCAAATGTATTTGAGAATGAATATCTGCATCAGGTTTGAATTTTAAAATACGCAGCCATAAAATTTCTCTTTTTCTGCAACTGCATGTGTAAACAGTTGCAAAAATAATATATTTGATAGCACTGTTCTACACAGAAATACGAACAGTTTTCTCTGGAAATTAGGGGTTTTTCATAAAAAATTGCCTACAAAGCTCTAAACAATCCATGATTTATCGTCAAAAATATATTTTTGTTAGGAAAACATTTATCAAGATACGACTCAAATCGTATTTGTTAATAATTTTACTTTTTATTCTGATCAACGTGACGTATGAGTAACATTACTTTTGGTTTACTTATTTGATTAAAATTACCTGTGAAATCCCGGCCTTTTTTCAGTCCCGAAAATCCCGGGACTGATCGCGTGGCTAAATGTTATTTTGAATGGATTGGAAATCTTTTTGTACAGGTTATAAGAGGAAGACCTTTATTCTAAAAGTGGCGAAAATGTCAACAATAAGTTACAGACGAACCTAATAATTAAAAAGCAAAGTTGCAAAGAGCTTTTGCTAATTTTACCCAAAGTGCGAACAGAAAAACAGTCTGAAGTTTAAATAAAGGACGTGGACTTATTTTCTAATGCAGGAGATCGATGCTGATTTTCAAAATGCTTTTAATTTCTTTCCACGATTCAACCTACGAGCGTTGAAGGTGATTTGTAGTATATTTCGATCAAGATTGTGAGACGAAATTTTGAGCGCGTTAATTTTTTTAAGATATATTTTTAAGAAAAAAATCTAGTCTAAACATTTGAATTTGGTTGAAATCATTGTTTTAAAAACATTCGTTTTTATTTGAAAGACTTTTCTTTTTGGTCTATTTCAAAAATTCTTTAGTCCCGAGATCCAGCGATTGTTTTGAGATACATATTTTGATAAGATATCATCAATTTATTAGAAGCTAAACGTGATTTTAAACTATTAAACACACACTTTCACAGAAAACTTTAATTCAAAACTTATCAATCTAGCAAATCAAACGGCCTGGGCTGCCTGGAGAGACTGAGTATCAAACGCGAAAAATAAGTAATTTGCAGCATTTCTAACTGAAAATAATTGCTGTATATGGTATTTTTTGCTAAGGTATCAGCGATAATCTGACTTTGGAATTATAACGAGCGATGATTTTGCTTTGGATGAAGTGGTGTTCGATAGATACTATTCACACCAATGTGCCAAGTTGATAGCTGTTATGGGTGCGGAGATGTAGTAGCATTTAACGTTTTTTTTTTTTTCTGTATGGGGGGCACATCTCCTGGTTCAATACACCTATTTTGTGCACTGTATTTGGTTGATATGCATATGTATTTAAGGTTTTTTTGTATGGAGGTAAAATTTTTTTGGAGGTATTTTTTTTAACATTTGACATTTTAAACAGCATGCAAATAAATAATAAAAAAATATTGCATATTCTTAGGGGGCAATATTCGTTTTTGAAACATCCTGTTTTTCATATTTTGTACTGAGCTTTTAGATTCGTAATAACTTCTTCAATTTCGACAATTTGAGGAAACTTCATAGAGATGAATTTTATGATTTTTTGTGGGCTTCAATTCCATAAAGTGTCCTTGGCACCTTAGGGTGGTACAAACTGAGATAATGAGTACAACTAGTCGAAAAAAAAATCAGAGATAAATGACTTCTATGAATGAAATGTAGTCCATGTTGAGACATTTACAACGATATACTATACTTGTTGATCGGTCAAATGGCTGAGATATAAGAAAAAAACAAAACTGCATCGAATTTAGAAGTCGAAAAAAAAATGTTTTTCCTTAAAATTGTTAGCGTTCAAACTGGGGGCGGTCGTTCGAACTTTTTTTTGTGATACTATCTACTGTACATTTGCCATTTCAAACATCATGCAAATAAAAAAAAATATTGCATAGCCTTAGGGGGCGATATTCGTTTTTGAAACGTTCTGTTTTTCATATTTTGTACTGAGCTTTTAGATTCGCTATAACTTCTTCAATTTTAACAATTTGAGGAAACTTTGTACAGATGAACTTTATGATTTTTTGTGGGCTTCGATTCTATAAGGTGTCCTTGGCACCTTAAGGTGGTAGAAACTGAGTACAACTAGTCGAAAAAAAAATCTGACATAAATGATTTCTATGAATGAAATGTACGTATGTAATAGCATCAACTAGAAAAATTCGCGACACGATATACTGGAAAAAATTCATCATAGCTATGAAACCATTTGACGCAGATGAAAAAGGTTTTGGTATATTGTATGTAAAAGGCACCGGGGAAAAAGTGAGGCAAGGCTCACCGGGTAATAGTTAGTATTTTTATATAGAAAATTTGTAAGTGCGTGAAGTTAAATTCCATCGCGATCTTAGCATATACACAAACCACATGAGTTAACAGAGCGTTAACAGAACATTAACAGAGCACTGTTAAAATGACGCTAGAAGAGATTTCGAGAGAAATGGATGGAATTTCCAATTTAATCAGAATGAACGTACCAATCTGGGTGAAATTAACAGCAAATACATCACCGTTTCAAACTATATATAACACTATTACGGATTCTTTTTTTAAACATAAGAACTTGCCTTTCGAACATTGAGATTTATAGTTGTAAAAACCCAACATGGTCACCTGGCCACAGGTCACTCCATGATGATTGTGCGCTGATGAAACCAAGTGCATTTCATAGCACATGGAACAGCGTTCAAAATGACATATCCACTTTGAGGAGTTTCTTTTTCCTAAGATTTGATTTTTATTTTCAAAAATAAGGATTTTTTGCACCAAAAACCCACTATGATGAACTGGGCGCTGGTCACTCATTTATGATTGTGCGCTAATAAAACCAAGTGCGTTCCATAGAACACAGAACAGCGTTCAAAATGACATGTCCACTTTCTGGAGTTTCTTTATCCTAAGGTTTGATTTTTATTTTCAAAAATAAGGACTTTTTGCACCAAAAACCCACTATGATGAACTGGGCGCTGGTCACTCATTTATGATTGTGCGCTAATGGAACCAAGTGCTTTCCATAGAACATGAAACAGCGTTCAAAACGACATGTCCAGTTTCTGGAGTTTCTTTTTCCTAAGATTTGATTTTAATTTTCAAAAATAAGGACTTTTTGCTTTTTGCACCAAAAACCCACTATGATGAACTGGGCGGTGGTCACTCATTTATGATTGTGCGCTAATGGAACTAAGTGCTTTCCATAGAACATGGAACAGCGTTCAAAACGACATGTCCACTTTCTGGAGTTTCTTTTTCCTAAGATTTGATTTTTATTTTCAAAAATAAGGATTTTTTGCACCAAAAACCCACTATGATGAACTGGGCGGTGGTCACTCATTTATGATTGTGCGCTAAAGGAACTAAGTGATTTCCATAGAACATGGAACAGCGTTCAAAACGACATGTCCAGTTTCTGGAGTTTCTTTTTCCTAAGATTTGATTTTTATTTTCAAAAATAAGGACTTTTTGCTTTTTGCACCAAAAACCCACTATGATGAACTGGGCGGTGGTCACTCATTTATGATTGTGCGCTAATAGAACCAAGTGCGTTCCATAGAACATAGAACAGCGTTTAAAACGACATGTCCACTTTCTGGAGTTTCTTTTTCCTAAGATTTGATTTTTATTTTCAAAAATAAGGACTTTTTGCTTTTTGCACCAAAAACCCACTATGATGAACTCGGCGCTGGTCACTCATTTATGATTGTGCGCTAATAAAACCAAGTGCGTTCCATAGAACACAGAACAACGTTCAAAACGACATGTCCACTTTCTGGAGTTTCTTTTTCCTAAGATTTGATTTTTATTTTCAAAAATAAGGATTTTTTGCACCAAAAACCCACTATGATGAACTGGGCGGTGGTCACTCATTTATGATTGTGCGCTAAAAAAACTAAGTGTGTTCCATAGAAGATGAAACAGCGTTCAAAACGACATGTCCACTTTTTGGAGTTTATTTTTCCTAGGATTTGATTTTTATTTTCAAAAATAAGGACTTTTTGCTTTTTGCACCAAAATCCCACTATGATGAACTGAGCGCTGGTCACTCATTTATGATTGTGCGCTAATGAAACTAAGTGTAATCTATAGAACATAAAACAGCGTTCAAAATGGCATATCTGTTTTGTGCAGTTTCTTTTTTTTAAGATACGAAATTGTATTGAAATATTTGACATTATTGTATAGAAATGTGAATATAGCATGTTATGTTAAACTGTCTTAGCAGGGACATACACCAGATCGCGTCGGATTTTAACATGTAATGTTAAAATTCCATCCATTCTCACATTCATACATTACCTACTTATTCATCACAAAAGGGGTGGAGCACTACATATTGTATCTGCGGCATTTTGACAAAATAACTTAAGTATATCCTTGTGAATAAAGCAAAAGCACATAACTGGTATCGACGCAAGCACAAGTTAATAACTTTTGCCTTTTTAACGAAGAGGGACTTATATAGGTAGTTTTGTCAAACTGCCACATATATGAACTACCTGTAAATAGACATACAAATGCAGAAGTCAATTTTTTTCGTAGTCAAATTTGAAGAGAAAGGGTTATTTCTTTAATCAACAGGTACCTGCAAATATGTAACATTTTTTTTATTAGCTACACTTTAAACTTGTTCGATTTGTAGGAAGCAAATGAAAAGTTGTTTCCACACTAACTCAGAAGTGAGAAGGACTATTAAAAATTTGGCTAATTTTGCCCATAACCTTTTGTTTTTCATTACAAAATGGATACCTAGAGTGTTAAAAAAATAAGGAATATATTCCTACAAAATATTGGGCGTTAAGAAATTATAAATTTTTTTTTTTTGCAGTATACATAGATAAAAATTCGGGTCCCAAAATCTGATTTTTTTACGTTTTTCAATAGCCGTTAGGAAAAAAGCTACTTTACCCAAAAGCAAAGCATCTTGCGAAATAAATTTACAATGCAAAAAATGCTTAGAACGATGTACATTTTTTTCAGAATTTTTAAAATTATTAAAATTTAATTTTTTTTTTTTGGTATTGAATAATTTCAAATGTATTTTTTACACAAGCTTTTTACTTTGCAACTATCTTTTAAATAGCCGATTTTATGTTTCCAAAAATTCTGAAAAAAATCACAAGTATTCTTAACACGATTAAGCATTTTTTGCCTTATAAACTTTTTTCTTAAGATGCCTTGCTTTCGAGTAAAATAGCGTTTTTTTTTAACGCTTAGTTGAAAAAAAGAAACATAAAAAATAAAATTATTTAATGCCAAAATATATGCAAGAACATAATCAATATTTTTCAGTCATATTTGCAAATCGATTCTGCGAAGATAAAAATGTTATGAGCAAAAAAATATATACATAATTTTTTTAACAAACTGGGCCTTCAGAAGAATAAAAAGTGCTCCTCAGGTTTTTTTCTATCAAAAAACCTGAGGAGCACTTTTGATTCTTCTGAAGGCCCAGTTTGTTTTTTGATAGAAAAAAACCTCAGGAGCACTTTTGATTCTTCTGAAGGCCCAGTTTGTTAAAAAAAAATATGTATATATTTTTTTGCTCATAACATTTTATCTTCGCAGAATCGATTTGCAAATATGACTGAAAAATATTGATTATGTTCTTGCAAATATTTTGGCATTAAATAATTTTATTTTTTATGTTTCTTTTTTTCAACTAAGCGTTCAAAAAAAACGCTATTTTACTCGAAAGCAAGGCATCTTAAGAAAAAAGTTTATAAGGCAAAAAATGCTTAATCGTGTTAAGAATACTTGTGAATTTTTTCAGAATTTTTGGAAAATTTTTAATTGTTTTTTGTTTGACCAAATTTAAAAAATTTTACAAACTGCCAGTTATTTTTTAGACGATCTTAAGCGTTTTTTGCCTCACAAACATAAAATCGGCTATTTAAAAGATAGTTGCAAAGTAAAAAGTTTGTGAAAAAAAAAACACGCAATCGTCTAAAAAATACATTTGAAATTATTCAATACCAAAAAAAAAAAATAAATTTTAATAATTTTAAAAATTCTGAAAAAAATGTACATCGTTCTAAGCTTTTTTTGCATTGTAAATTTATTTCGAAAGATGCTTTGCTTTTGGGTAAAGTAGCTTTTTTCCTAACGGCTATTGAAAAACGTAAAAAAATCAGATTTTGGGACCCGAATTTTTATCTATGTATACTGCAAAAAAAAAAAAAATTTATAATTTCTTAACGCCCAATATTTTGTAGGAATATATTATTATAATGTTTATTCTCGGTAAAAAATTTTCTTTAAATTTTTATTAGTATTTAATTTTTTAAACAGAGAAAATCGGAACTTTGCTTATGGTCGCTTTAATTAATATTGTTTTTTAGTTTGTTTCACCTTAATGACCATAACTTAATTTACAAATAAAACGCACAACATAAATTATACATAATATTTATTTAAAATCGAATGCATTTCGAGTCTAATTCGACCCATCATCAGCAATACACTAATATTAGAAGAAAAGAAAGAAAGATTCGAACAATGTAAAAACGAAGTAAATTAGAATCGTAGCAAGAGTAACAGCAATTACAATGTAAATATTAATGTTAACTTAAGAGTAAAAAGTTCTCTTATTATTTCTTAAAAAATATATTGTATATAGTGGCAATATATTTTCAACTCTTTTTAACTTAACTTAAACATTAACGGCTTTATTTTGGTTTCTTTTTGTTTTCAATTGCTTTATATTTCGTAAAATTACTTGTTGGTAACAATTGTTTATTCCGTTTTTGTGTTTTGGTTTCTTTTACAATATATTTTTTAAGAAATAATAAGAGAACTTTTTACTCTTAAGTTAACATTAATATTTACATTGTAATTGCTGTTACTCTTGCTACGATTCTAATTTACTTCGTTTTTACATTGTTCGAATCTTTCTTTCTTTTCTTCTAATATTAGTGTATTGCTGATGATGGGTCGAATTAGACTCGAAATGCATTCGATTTTAAATAAGTATTATGTATAATTTATGTTGTGCGTTTTATTTGTAAATTAAGTTATGGTCATTAAGGTGAAACAAACTAAAAAACAATATTAAGGAATATATTCCTTATTTTTTTAACACTCTAGGTATCCATTTTGTAATGAAAAACAAAAGGTTATGGGCAAAATTAGTCAAATTTTTAATAGTCCTTCTCACTTCTGAGTTAGTGTGGAAACAACTTTTCATTTGCTTCCTACAAATCGAACAAGTTTAAAGTGCAGCTAATATAAAAATGTTACATATTTGCAGGTACCTGTTGATTAAAGAAATAACCCTTTCTCTTCAAATTTGACTACGAAAAAAAATTGACTTCTGCATTTGTATGTCTATTTACAGGTAGTTCATATATGTGGCAGTTTGACAAAACTACCTATATAAGTCCCTCTTCGTTAAAAAGGCAAAAGTTATTAACTTGTGCTTGCGTCGATACCAGTTATGTGCTTTTGCTTTATTCACAAGGATATACTTAAGTTATTTTGTCAAAATGCCGCAGATACAATATGTAGTGCTCCACCCCTTTTGTGATGAATAAGTAGGTAATGTATGAATGTGAGAATGGATGGAATTTTAACATTACATGTTAAAATCCGACGCGATCTGGTGTATGTCCCTGCTAAGACAGTTTAACATAACATGCTATATTCACATTTCTATACAATAATGTCAAATATTTTAATACAATTTCGTATCTTAAAATAAAGAAACTGCACAAAACAGATATGCCATTTTGAACGCTGTTTTATGTTCTATAGATTACACTTAGTTTCATTAGCGCACAATCATAAATGAGTGACCAGCGCCCAGTTCATCATAGTGGGATTTTGGTGCAAAAAGCAAAAAGTCCTTATTTTTGAAAATAAAAATCAAATCCTAGGAAAAATAAACTCCAAAAAGTGGACATGTCGTTTTGAACGCTGTTTCATCTTCTATGGAACACACTTAGTTTTTTTAGCGCACAATCATAAATGAGTGACCAGCGCCGAGTTCATCATAGTGGGTTTTTGGTGCAAAAAGCAAAAAGTCCTTATTTTTGAAAATAAAAATCAAATCTTAGGAAAAAGAAACTCCAGAAAGTGGACATGTCGTTTTAAACGCTGTTCTATGTTCTATGGAACGCACTTGGTTCTATTAGCGCACAATCATAAATGAGTGACCACCGCCCAGTTCATCATAGTGGGTTTTTGGTGCAAAAAGCAAAAAGTCCTTATTTTTGAAAATAAAAATCAAATCTTAGGAAAAAGAAACTCCAGAAAGTGGACATGTTGTTTTAAACGCTGTTTTATGTTCTATGGAACGCACTTGGTTCCATCAGCGCACAATCATAAATGAGTGACCAGCGCCCAGTTCATCATAGTGGGTTTTTGGTACAAAAAGCAAAAAGTCCTTATTTTTGAAAATAAAAATCAAATCTTAGGAAAAAGAAACTCCAGAAAGTGGACATGTCGTTTTGAACGCTGTTCCATGTTCTATGGAAAGCACTTGGTTCCATTAGCGCACAATCATAAATGAGTGACCAGCGCCCAGTTCATCATAGTGGGTTTTTGGTGCAAAAAGCAAAAAGTCCTTATTTTTGAAAATAAAAATCAAATCTTAGGAAAAAGAAACTCCAGAAAGTGGACATGTCGTTTTGAACGCTGTTCCATGTTCTATGGAAAGCACTTAGTTTCATTAGCGCACAATCATAAATGAGTGACCACCGCCCAGTTCATCATAGTGGGTTTTTGGTGCAAAAAGCAAAAAGTCCTTATTTTTGAAAATAAAAATCAAATCTTAGGAAAAAGAAACTCCAGAAAGTGGACATGTCGTTTTGAACGCTGATCTATGTTCTATGGAATGCTTCAAGTTCTATTAGCGCACAATCATAAATGAGTGACCAGCGCCCAGTTCATCATAGTGGGTTTTTGGTGAAAAAAGCAAAAAGTCCTTATTTTTGAAAATAAAAATCAAATCTTAGGAAAAACAAACTCCAGAAAGTGGATATGTCATTTTGAACGCTGATCTATGTTCTATGGAATGCTTTTAGTTCTATTAGTGCACCGTCATAAATGAGTGACCAGCGCCCAGTTCATCATAGTGGGTTTTTAGTGCAAAAAATCCTTATTTTTGAAAATAAAAATCAAATCTTAGGAAAAAGAAACTCCACAAAGCGGGTATACTGTTTTGATTGCTGTTTCATGTGCTATGGAATGCATTTGGCTTCATCAGTGCACAATCATAAATGAGTGACCTGTGACCAGGTGACCATGTTGGGTTTTAGCACCGATAAATCACATTCAAAAAAAGAAAAGGCAAAAATCTTATATACCATTTGAAACGTTGGTTTTTATTCCATTTATTTCCCAACTCTAGTTCGTGCACTTTCAAATATATCGAAAACATCAAAAATATCGGAGAAATCTGACTTCCTTGAGATCGCGATGGAATTTTAACATTACATATTAAAATCCGACGCGATCTGGTGTATGTGCCTGCTAAGAGAGTTTAACATAACATGCTATGTTAACATTTTTATACAATAATGTCAAATATTTTAATACAATTTCGTATCTTAAAAAAAAGAAACTGCACAAAGCTGATATGCCATTTTGAACGCTGTTCCATGTTCTATAGAACGCATTTGGTTTTATTAGCGCACAATCATAAATGAGTGACCAGCGCCCAGTTCATCATAGTGGGTTTTTTGGTGCAAAAAAGCAAAAAGTCCTTATTTTTGAAAATAAAAATCAAATCTTAGGAAAAAGAAAATCTAGAAAGTGGATATGTCATTTTGAACGCTGATCTATGTTCTATGGAATGCTTCAAGTTCTATTAGCGCACAATCATAAATGAGTGACCAGCGCCCAGTTCATCATAGTGGGTTTTTGGTGAAAAAAGCAAAAAGTCCTTATTTTTGAAAATAAAAATCAAATCTTAGGAAAAACAAACTCCAGAAAGTGGATATGTCATTTTGAACGCTGATCTATGTTCTATGGAATGCTTTTAGTTCTATTAGTGCACCGTCATAAATGAGTGACCAGCGCCCAGTTCATCATAGTGGGTTTTTGGTGCAAAAAGCAAAAAGTCCTTATTTTTGAAAATAAAAATCAAATCTTAGGAAAAAGAAACTCCAGAAAGTGGACATGTCGTTTTGAACGTTATTTCATGTTCTATGGATTGCATTTGGCTTCATCAGCGCACAATCATAAATGAGTGACCAGCGCCCAGTTCATCATAGTGGGTTTTTGGTGCAAAAAGCAAAAAGTCCTTATTTTTGAAAATAAAAATCAAACCTTAGGAAAAAGAAACTCCAGAAAGTGGACATGTTGTTTTAAACGCTGGTCTATGTTCTATGGAACGAACTTAGTTCCGTTAGCGCACATTCATAAATGAGTGACCAGCGCCCAGTTCATCATAAAGGTTTTTGGTGCAAAAAGCAAAAAGTCCTTATTTTTGAAAATAAAAATCAAATCTTAGGAAAAAGAAACTTCAGAAAGTGGACATGTCGTTTTGAACGCTGTTCCATGTTCTATGGAAAGCACTTGGTTCCATTAGCGCACAATCATAAATGAGTGACCAGCGCCCAGTTCATCATAGTGGGTTTTTGGTGCAAAAAGCAAAAAGTCCTAATTTTTGAAAATAAAAATCAAATCTTAGGAAAAAGAAACTCCAGAAAGTGGACATGTCGTTTTGAACGCTGTTCCATGTTCTATGGAAAGCACTTAGTTTCATTAGCGCACAATCATAAATGAGTGACCACCGCCCAGTTCATCATAGTGGGTTTTTGGTGCAAAAAGCAAAAAGTCCTTATTTTTGAAAATAAAAATCAAATCTTAGGAAAAAGAAACTCCAGAAAGTGGACATGTCGTTTTGAACGCTGTTCCATGTTCTATGGAAAGCACTTAGTTCCATTAGCGCACAATCATAAATGAGTGACCACCGCCCAGTTCATCATAGTGGGTTTTTGGTGCAAAAAGCAAAAAGTCCTTATTTTTGAAAATAAAAATCAAATCTTAGGAAAAAGAAAATCTAGAAAGTGGATATGTCATTTTGAACGCTGATCTATGTTCTATGGAATGCTTCAAGTTCTATTAGCGCACAATCATAAATGAGTGACCAGCGCCCAGTTCATCATAGTGGGTTTTTGGTGAAAAAAGCAAAAAGTCCTTATTTTTGAAAATAAAAATCAAATCTTAGGAAAAAGAAACTCCAGAAAGTGGATATGTCATTTTGAACGCTGATCTATGTTCTATGGAATGCTTTTAGTTCTATTAGTGCACAGTCATAAATGAGTGACCAGCGCCCAGTTCATCATAGTGGGTTTTTGGTGCAAAAAGCAAAAAGTCCTTATTTTTGAAAATAAAAATCAAATCTTAGGAAAAAGAAACTCCAGAAAGTGGACATGTCGTTTTAAACGTTGTTTCATGTTCTATGGATTGCATTTGGCTTCATCAGCGCACAATCATAAATGAGTGACCAGCGCCCAGTTCATCATAGTGGGTTTTTGGTGCAAAAAGCAAAAAGTCCTTATTTTTGAAAATAAAAATCAAACCTTAGGAAAAAGAAACTCCAGAAAGTGGACATGTTGTTTTAAACGCTGGTCTATGTTCTATGGAACGAACTTAGTTCCGTTAGCGCACAATCATAAATGAGTGACCAGCGCCCAGTTCATCATAAAGGTTTTTGGTGCAAAAAGCAAAAAGTCCTTATTTTTGAAAATAAAAATCAAATCTTAGGAAAAAGAAACTTCAGAAAGTGGACATGTCGTTTTGAACGCTGTTCCATGTTCTATGGAAAGCACTTGGTTTTATTAGCGCACAATCATAAATGAGTGACCAGCGCCCAGTTCATCATAGTGGGTTTTTGGTGCAAAAAGCAAAAAGTCCTAATTTTTGAAAATAAAAATCAAATCTTAGGAAAAAGAAACTCCAGAAAGTGGACATGTCGTTTTGAACGCTGTTCCATGTTCTACGGAAAGCACTTAGTTCCATTAGCGCACAATCATAAATGAGTGACCACCGCCCAGTTCATCATAGTGGGTTTTTGGTGCAAAAAGCAAAAAGTCCTTATTTTTGAAAATAAAAATCAAATCTTAGGAAAAAGAAACTCCAGAAAGTGGACATGTCGTTTTGAACGCAGGTCTATGTTCTATGGAACGCACTTAGTTCTGTTAGCGCACAATCATAAATGAGTGACCAGCGCCCAGTTCATCATAGTGGGTTTTTGGTGCAAAAAGTCCTTATTTTTGAAAATAAAAATCAAATCTTAGGAAAAAGAAACTCCAGAAACTGGACATGTCGTTTTGAACGCTGTTCCATGTTCTATGGAAAGCACTTGGTTCCATTAGCGCACAATCATAAATGAGTGACCAGCGCCCAGTTCATCATAGTGGGTTTTTGGTGCAAAAAGTCCTTATTTTTGAAAATAAAAATCAAATCTTAGGAAAAAGAAACTCCAGAAAGTGGACATGTTGTTTTGAACGCTGTTTCATGTTGTATGGAATGCACTTGGCTTCATCAGCGCACAATCATAATTGAGTGACCAGCACCCAGTTCATCATAGTGGGTTTTTGGTGCAAAAAGTCCTACTTTTTGAAAATAAAAAACAAATCTTAGGAAAAAGAAACTCCAGAAAGTGGACATGTTGTTTTGAACGCTGTTCCATGTTCTATGGAAAGCACTTAGTTCCATTAGCGCACAATCATAAATGAGTGACCACCGCCCAGTTCATCATAGTGGGTTTTTGGTGCAAAAAGCAAAAAGTCCTTATTTTTGAAAATAAAAATCAAATCTTAGGAAAAAGAAACTCCAGAAAGTGGACATGTCGTTTTGAACGAAGGTCTATGTTCTATGGAACGCACTTAGTTCCGTTAGCGCACAATCATAAATGAGTGACCAGCGCCCAGTTCATCATAGTGGGTTTTTGGTGCAAAAAGCAAAAAGTCCTTATTTTTGAAAATAAAAATCAAATCTTAGGAAAAAGAAACTCCAGAAACTGGACATGTCGTTTTGAACGCTGTTCCATGTTCTATGGAAAGCACTTAGTTCCATTAGCGCACAATCATAAATGAGTGACCAGCGCCCAGTTCATCATAGTGGGTTTTTGGTGCAAAAAGCAAAAAGTCCTTATTTTTGAAAATAAAAATCAAATCTTAGGAAAAAGAAACTCCATAAAGTGGACATGTCGTTTTGAACGAAGGTCTATGTTCTATGGAACGCACTTAGTTCCGTTAGCGCACAATCATAAATGAGTGACCAGCGCCCAGTTCATCATAGTGGGTTTTTGGTGCAAAAAGCAAAAAGTCCTTATTTTTGAAAATAAAAATCAAATCTTAGGAAAAAGAAACTCCAGAAAGTGGACATGTCGTTTTGAACGCTGTTCCATGTTCTATGGAAAGCACTTGGTTCCATTAGCGCGCAATCATAAATGAGTGACCAGCGCCCAGTTCATCATAGTGGGTTTTTGGTGCAAAAAATCCTTATTTTTGAAAATAAAAATCAAATCTTAGGAAAAAGAAACTCCAGAAAGTGGACATGTTGTTTTAAACGCTGGTCTATGTTCTATGGAACGAACTTAGTTCCGTTAGCGCACAATCATAAATGAGTGACCAGCGCCCAGTTCATCATAAAGGTTTTTGGTGCAAAAAGCAAAAAGTCCTTATTTTTGAAAATAAAAATCAAATCTTAGGAAAAAGAAACTTCAGAAAGTGGACATGTCGTTTTGAACGCTGTTCCATGTTCTATGGAAAGCACTTGGTTTTATTAGCGCACAATCATAAATGAGTGACCAGCGCCCAGTTCATCATAGTGGGTTTTTGGTGCAAAAAGCAAAAAGTCCTAATTTTTGAAAATAAAAATCAAATCTTAGGAAAAAGAAACTCCAGAAAGTGGACATGTCGTTTTGAACGCTGTTCCATGTTCTACGGAAAGCACTTAGTTCCATTAGCGCACAATCATAAATGAGTGACCACCGCCCAGTTCATCATAGTGGGTTTTTGGTGCAAAAAGCAAAAAGTCCTTATTTTTGAAAATAAAAATCAAATCTTAGGAAAAAGAAACTCCAGAAAGTGGACATGTCGTTTTGAACGCAGGTCTATGTTCTATGGAACGCACTTAGTTCTGTTAGCGCACAATCATAAATGAGTGACCAGCGCCCAGTTCATCATAGTGGGTTTTTGGTGCAAAAAGTCCTTATTTTTGAAAATAAAAATCAAACCTTAGGATAAAGAAACTCCAGAAAGTGGACATGTCATTTTGAACGCTGTTCTGTGTTCTATGGAACGCACTTGGTTTTATTAGCGCACAATCATAAATGAGTGACCAGCGCCCAGTTCATCATAGTGGGTTTTTGGTGCAAAAAATCCTTATTTTTGAAAATAAAAATCAAATCTTAGGAAAAAGAAACTCCAGAAAGTGGACATGTCGTTTTGAACGCAGGTCTATGTTCTATGGAACGCACTTAGTTCTGTTAGCGCACAATCATAAATGAGTGACCAGCGCCCAGTTCATCATAGTGGGTTTTTGGTGCAAAAAGTCCTTATTTTTGAAAATAAAAATCAAACCTTAGGATAAAGAAACTCCAGAAAGTGGACATGTCATTTTGAACGCTGTTCCATGTTCTATGAAAGGCACTTGGTTTCATCAGCGCACAATCATCATGGAGTGACCTATGGCCAGGCGACCATGTTGGGTTTTTACAACTATAAATCTCAATGTTCGAAAGGCAAGTTCTTATGTTTAAAAAAAGAATCCGTAATAGTGTTATATATAGTTTGAAACGGTGATGTATTTGCTGTTAATTTCACCCAGATTGGTACGTTCATTCTGATTAAATTGGAAATTCCATCCATTTCTCTCGAAATCTCTTCTAGCGTAATTTTAACAGTGCTCTGTTAATGTTCTGTTAACGCTCTGTTAACTCATGTGGTTTGTGTATATGCTAAGATCGCGATGGAATTTAACTTCACGCACTTAAAATTTGTTGTGGCACAACTGAAAAATTGACTAATTAATACATTTATGCATTTACTTACTTCTGTTTCGTATTGTTCTGCACGTCTTACAGCATGACCCAGCTCAGTGTTTGTTTCAGCCAAAAGTTTCTTTAATTTAGAATGTGATAGTTTTATTTCGCTGATTTCCTATTAAAATGGTTGGAATGCGTTAACAGCTATTAATAAAAAATTGGATCAGGGACACACACCTTATTACGGTCTACTAACTCTTGCTGTAAAGCACGAACTTCAACATCATTCACTTGCAATGGACGACCTTTACGATCTGAGCGTTCTTGAAAATCCCGAATTTCTGATCGTAACTTTTTGTTGTCACGTTCAAGCGCCAATTTTTCAGTCTCTAAACGTTCACGTTTACCCCACTCAGATGCATTTTCGGCTTGCAAGCGTTCCAGCTAAAGAAAAAAAAGAATCTTATTATTTTGTAAATTTATTATATATTATAATTTATGCAGGCCTTAACCAATGCATAGTAAATTAAACATTAAACAATCAACGTAAATTATGAGTGCTTTCTCACCTCAGTGCGTAATTCACCTAAGCGACGCTCCAGATTTTCGCGTGAGGCTATTTCCTCCTGCAATGAATTATTGACAATACGAATCTCAGCTCTATGTTGTTCTTGAAGTGTAAGCAACTCACGTACTGCTTCCTACAAAAGATTAATTTGTTATATTTTTTGTTGAGAGAAATATAGCGAAAATTACTTGTTTAGCTGTTCTGAGCTCTTCATGTCTATCGCGTACTTCTTGCATATCTAACGTGAGTTTTTCTATATTCTTGTGTAGCATATGTTTTTCACTAAAAAAATGTGAATATCTTTGTTATTGAAATTTGAAAGTTCTAAGTCTCTTTGTGCAACTTACTCTCGTTCAACTTGTACAGTCTTTTGTGTTTCATCGAGACGTAACTGCAACATTGATATCTTTTGAAGCAAGTAGTCTTCATCAAAGTCGTCTTTAGAAAGTTGTTGTATTAAACGCTTCTCCTCAGCACTCACCTCATCTTTTTTTATAATTGTGTCAAAATGTTATCAAAACTAAAATGTATTAAATTCTAATTACCTAAGTCAGTAATAGCCTTGGGCACAGCTCCCTGCAGCACATATTCTTCAATGTCAAGATCTTTCGTGTCATTGCTGATAGCTTTAGTTACCTAGAAGTTATTTATTTATTTTTAAATACAAAAAACAAATATTACAAAAATTTAAAATCAAAATTATGCTCTTGGAAGAGTTATATACTTACCAAACCATCTTCGCTATTGACATTTTTTAAACCATCTGATGAAATATCCGGCGAACAATTAACATCACGCCCATCACGTTCAACTTCATCACCGTTATCAGCAATACTTAAAATAAAAAACAGTATTAATGATTTAGTTATTAAGCAGAGAAAATAGCTTCGCTGGATTTCTGGAGTTAAGTATCTCTAAAATCTTAAGTGTTGTCAACATTAATGCAAATGCGTAACAAAACAAAAAGTCCAAAGATCCAAAGAGTTTCGCTGAAAGTATTTCAGACAATTTAAAACAATAAATGGAAGCCGAAAATAAAGGTTAAGACAAAGCAAAGCATTTGGGATGTAACTTTGTAGAAAATGATATACATGAGAGAGCAGCAATATTCAAGAAAGTTTATTTTCTCGAAAATTTGTTTTCACACGTTAGGGACGTCACATATATAAAACAAAATTCTTGGTAACTGTCCATGGTCCTTTCGTTAAATCCAGCTAGGATTCTGAAATACGGCCATATAGTAGCTGAATTGAACTTATATTATGTACTTACTGAATTATGTATTTTGAAAATAATTTTTTTTTTTTTTCAAAATGTAGCTGGCGTGTGTCACGAAATTGTCATAACACCTTTCGCTCTTCTATCCATCCAAAAACACAACTTAACAAAAAATTTGGGTCTAAATACTCTTTTAAAAGGGCGTTACACCCGATGAAACAACGTCCAAAAAATTTTAAAAACGAAATAACACCCAAATTATTCACGTATAATATTAGGTTTTATTTCGTTAAAAATTTTAGCGTCATTTCGTTTTTATTTTGGGCGTTATTTAATTAAAGAAAAAAAAAGAAATATCGCCCAAAAACCAAAAACGAAATAACGCCCAAATTATTTTCATATAAATTTGGGCGATAATCATTTTGAAAATAATGCCCAAAATTTATAATTTGGGCGTTATTTCCTTTATTGTTTTTGGGCGTTATTTCCTAACGCCTTATATAAATTTTAATTTTTCCTTAAATCGACTTAAGCTATGATATTATTTTTATTTACCCAGTTTTATGAAACTGACCAGCATGTTTCATCATTAGCATATGAACTTTTTCCATCTCCTTCTTTAGCTGTGTAATCTGAATTTCCAAATCATTTTTTTCACGCTTATAAGAATTTGCCTCTTTCATGGCTATTTCAAGGTTTGCACGCAATTGTTTTGCTTCTTCACGAGATTTGTTGCGCTCGTTACGCACCTATGATTAATATACATATATGTAAACAAATCAATTATTGATTAAACAAAATAATAAACTTTCCGCTGTTAGCGGTCCTAGTGATAGCCAACGCAGCCAGGTTACTAACACTTACTTTACTCCACTTTTCACGCCAATTGGCTGTACAGTCTGACCACCATTTCATTGTCTTTTCCATTTGCGCTGCACGAGCCCTCGCTTCTTCTAATTCGCGTTGCCGCTGAGACTATAAGAAATTTCAAACATTCAAAATCAAAAATTACTTTTCTACAAATATTTTACCTCTCGGGCTTCCCATTCAGTTTCGCCAAAACGTGCTGATACTGATGTTCCAATCAAGCCAACACCAGCACCACCACCTTGGCCGTTTGGTTCGGCAGGCAAATCACTACGATGCACACGCCTAGGAACACCCAAAGATGATGCTGCCGGACCCGGACCACTTACGATGGATGCACCACCAACTGCATTTTGCGACATTTTTAATCCTACTTGCTTTTATCAAAATGTACTTAAGTTTTTGAAATATTTTTCTTGTTTCTGATAAGTTTAGTTTGATTTTTTCATAAACTCTTTTTGTTGATGTTTTAAAATTATTGTCAAATAGAAAATTGCAATTCTTGTTTATTTTTCACAGAGTACTCTCTCACACACATACATAAAATGTGAAAATGCAAGCAGTGTTGCCGAATTCACAACTTTTGCGAAAAAAGTGTCGCTAAAATAAACTTGGCCATCATTAGCGACGACAGTTTATCTGAGCTATAAGCACATTCTGAGAAACGTATAGAAAAGCAACAACAAATAAGCTTAGTTCTACGCAGCTAAATAAGAATGCTTATTTTTTTTGTTTTAATTTAAGCACATTTGTTGTTGCTTTACCATAAGTTTAAAAAAATGTGCTTACACGAGCACAGATCAACTGTTCACAAAAAATACACCTTGTGTTAGAAAACGTAAATTTGTTCTAATTTATTTTGATACTTTTTTCTCATTCTCTGAGTGCAAGGCAATACTGGTTTGAGTTTGGATTTATAACTTCTGAACGTGACCAATGCTTTTTATTTTCATCAGCTGATTCCATTGCATTATTTTTGGCAATTTTTGAGGAATCTTTTTCATGAAACAAGATGACTGAAGAAACTGAGAAAGGAGAAGATTTTACTCTGGAAGCAGATTCTGAGCTCCGTTTCGAAGTCGAAGACAAGAATGCAAAAGTCTACGTGACGGTGAGTCGAAATGTGCTAAATTTTAAATCTTTACTAAATACATATTGCTGTTTTTAGCTTAATTCGGGATTTGCTGAGCTATTTGGCACAGAATTGGTTAAAAAAAAGAAATATGAGTTCCTTACCGGTGCCAAGGTAGCAATCTTTAGTTATCAAGGTTGTTTACTGAACATTGTCGGGAAGACTGATGCACTCTACATTTCAAAGGATACACCAATGGTTCAGTATCTTAATTGTCATGCTGCGTTGGAACAAATGCGTATCCTAGCCGAAGAAAAAGATGAACGCGGACCGATTGCAATGGTGGTGGGACCAATGGATGTGGGTAAAAGCACTTTGTGTCGCATTTTTCTGAACTACGCAGTGCGTCTGGGAAGACGGCCACTTTACGCAGATATTGATGTAGGTCAAGGAGCTATTTCAATCCCAGGCACTATAGCAACCATACTAATTGAACGACCAGCAAGCATTGAAGAGGGTTTTTCACAAACTGCTCCACTTGTCTATCACTTTGGGCACAATTCACCAGGTGGTAATTCGGCGCTGTACGCAGCAGCTATTTCTAAAATGGCCGAAGTAACGCTTGAATCCATGACTGTAAATAAAAGAAGTAAGTGTATTACATTTCCCAAAATGGGCAGCGGCATACATAGTTTCTAATTACTTAAAATAAAATATTACAGAAATTCTTTATACATATATTGAACCATTCCATTGCCGAATAAACTATTTAAACTTCGCTCTATTGTACATACGACTTATTTTGCCATGTTTTAATTTCAGCCAAACACTCTGGTATTGTTATCAACACATGTGGTTGGGTTAAAGGAGGTGGTTACAACAATTTATTGCACACAGCGCAAGCATTTGAAGTGAATGCCATATTTGTACTGGATCAAGAACGACTTTATAATGAGCTGCTGCGTGATATCCCCTCATTTGTGAAGGTAGTTTTGCTGCCAAAAAGTGGTGGAGTTGTAGAACGATCCAAAGAGTTGCGCCATGATACACGTGATCTTCGAATTAAAGAATATTTTTATGGTCTACGTACACCGCTCTATCCATTTTCTTTCGAGGTTAAATTTGCGGACTTAAAGCTATATAAAATTGGGGCACCACCGTTACCAGACTCTTGTTTGCCAATTGGCATGAAAGTAAGTACACAAATAAACATAGTTTTTGGTATGTAAAAAAATATATTTTTATCAGGCAGAAGACCATCAAACCAAGTTGGTTACTGTAACACCTAGTACTGCTTTATTACATCACATTCTTTCTGTAAGTTTTGCGGAATCTATTGAAGAAGATGTAATTGGAACAAACATCGCAGGTTTTGTTTGTGTGTAAGTTTACACATTTTCAATTTTATCATACTTAAGGAAATACATAGATTTATTTACTTTTCAGTACGGATGTAGACATGGATAGACAAGCAATTATGATTTTATCACCTCAACCACGTCCTCTACCCAACACAATTTTACTGCTTTCAGAGCTACAGTTTATGGATAGTCATGCGTAGCGATAGTTTTTAATTTTTCATACAGATTCAAACTTTCGCTTGAAAATTGGTTATGAAAACATTTATAGCCTTATCATGTATGACGAACGAATAAAGTGACTGATTTTCACTCATTAATATCAACTTATTAAAACTTTTTATTAAGAACTTACTATGACCTAAGCGTTCATTTTAGTCCAAAGAATAAAGTTTGTAAGCATAAACTTCAAATCATGTTTTAACTTGGGGGATATAAGCAGTTGAAACTAATCTACTTCAGAAAATCATCTTTTAAGAACAGTGAAAAATATACAACTTTCCATGCTCGGTTCCATGTTGAGGTTTGCACCATTTTTTGAAAATTAAGAGAAAAAATACATTTTTTAAATACAATAATACATGAAACTTTATTACATATTCAAAATTTAAAAAAAGACACTTTATTAATTGGAAAATTACCAATTTAATATATAATTTATTCTGCTGTCGCACCCGGATACCTTTCAATTAGCATAGCAACGCCTTGACCACCAGCCGCACAAGCTGCTACTACACCCAATTGACCGTCCCCTTACCAAACGATTAGCCGTATGCATACAAAGACGTACACCGGTTGCGGCAAACGGATGTCCAATTGATAGCGAACACCCCAGCTGTTCCATTTACTTAAATCAGGTGCACCATATTTTTCTGGCAAATTCAAATAAGTTTTACAAAACCAGTCTGAATCCAATGCTTTTAAATTGGCAATAATTTGTCCGGCAAAAGCTTCATGAATTTCCCATGAATCGATGTCTTTTACTGAAAGACCAGCCTTTTTTAATAGTTTTGGTATACCATAAGCAGGACCAAGCAACAATTATGATTGATTTAATTTTATTAGTTTTACTTAATTTTTCATTTTGACAATAGGTGGATGTGGATCTTATTTTCACAATTAACTTTTTTCCCCTCTTGCGAACAACCACATGTTAATTTTGACAACCAACTTAACTTTAGGAGGATGTGGATCTCATTTTGACAATTAACTTTTTTTCAGCAGCTCTAAAGCTATTGCAAATTTGCTGCTGCAATGGAAGCTGATGGCTTAACAAATGAACAAACTGAAAAGGTACTACAGTCCAAGATCTGATGGGCATTGAGATATAAATGTTTGTCGCGATGTATTGATACGGCATCAGTGTGATCTGGAGGTGAATAAAAAGTTGCATTAGATTTCTTTTTGTTTCATTTTTTTTTTTGCAAATTTCCAATTTTAGGTCAGGTGCACCATATTTTTCTGGCAAATTCAAATAAGTTTTACAAAACCAGTCTGAATCCAATGCTTTTAAATTGGCAATAATTTGTCCGGCAAAAGCTTCATGAATTTCCCATGAATCGATGTCTTTTACTGAAAGACCAGCCTTTTTTAATAGTTTTGGTATACCATAAGCAGGACCAAGCAACAATTATGATTGATTTAATTTTATTAGTTTTACTTAATTTTTCATTTTGACAATAGGTGGATGTGGATCTTATTTTCACAATTAACTTTTTTCCCCTCTTGCGAACAACCACATGTTAATTTTGACAACCAACTTAACTTTAGGAGGATGTGGATCTCATTTTGACAATTAACTTTTTTTCAGCAGCTCTAAAGCTATTGCAAATTTGCTGCTGCAATGGAAGCTGATGGCTTAACAAATGAACAAACTGAAAAGGTACTACAGTCCAAGATCTGATGGGCATTGAGATATAAATGTTTGTCGCGATGTATTGATACGGCATCAGTGTGATCTGGAGGTGAATAAAAAGTTGCATTAGATTTCTTTTTGTTTCATTTTTTTTTTTGCAAATTTCCAATTTTAGGTCAGGTGCACCATATTTTTCTGGCAAATTCAAATAAGTTTTACAAAACCAGTCTGAATCCAATGCTTTTAAATTGGCAATAATTTGTCCGGCAAAAGCTTCATGAATTTCCCATGAATCGATGTCTTTTACTGAAAGACCAGCCTTTTTTAATAGTTTTGGTATACCATAAGCAGGACCAAGCAACAATTATGATTGATTTAATTTTATTAGTTTTACTTAATTTTTCATTTTGACAATAGGTGGATGTGGATCTTATTTTCACAATTAACTTTTTTCCCCTCTTGCGAACAACCACATGTTAATTTTGACAACCAACTTAACTTTAGGAGGATGTGGATCTCATTTTGACAATTAACTTTTTTTCAGCAGCTCTAAAGCTATTGCAAATTTGCTGCTGCAATGGAAGCTGATGGCTTAACAAATGAACAAACTGAAAAGGTACTACAGTCCAAGATCTGATGGGCATTGAGATATAAATGTTTGTCGCGATGTATTGATACGGCATCAGTGTGATCTGGAGGTGAATAAAAAGTTGCATTAGATTTCTTTTTGTTTCATTTTTTTTTTTGCAAATTTCCAATTTTAGGTCGCTTTTCAAGAACAATTGAACATACGCAAAGGTCGCCCCACAATGTTTGCTGCTTCACGCGATGTGCGCGCCCCGGCAGTTATAAATGATAATTTTTTGCAACAAATATTTTCTGCAAATATGCCTGGAGTTGGGCCAATACTGTCATAATTGGCTACATCATTAATTTTGTATTTCAATATTGCTACTCAACGTTTTCGTCGATAATCAGCACATTTTTGAGCAATGATGAGAGAAGTAAGTATAAAAAGTGTAAGACCGTGTTATTCCAAGCAACCCTTGTGCGCCATTACCACATACAATTTAATAAAAAAAAAATATAATTTAAATTTACACTTTGATTAATTTCAGTTGTTACTGATCCACTTGGAGATGTAATGAGCTTTATACGCGCTTACAATGAAAAATTTCCATCACATCCAGTCTTTTACCAACGCAAATACGCGCAGGCTTTAAACAGGAATTAAGTTTTTTACTTAGATCCCATTAACAATCCAGATGGTGAATCATTTTGCAGTCAAACATTCGGTTCTCAATCCGTCATTAATTATATAAATCACAATACACCGATGAAGAAAAAGAACGCGTGAAGTGCAAGATGAGGCCGAACGTGTGCGTAAAGAGGTTGAACATAAGAAAGAGGTATATAATAAATTTTAATTGTGCAATTTAATTATACTGTACATTTATTAATTTTTTTCATAATAACGCAGCAAATTGCAATACTGAAAATTGAATTGGCCGAACGTGTGCCTTCAGAGCCCCCACCAGATGATCTGTTTAAGCTCGTATTGAGCGACGTTTTAAGAAAACAGATTCAATGCTTGTAAGTTTTCTTTGTGAGCATAAAATTTAACAAAATTATTTGAATTTGTTCTTTCCACAGGATGTTTACAACTATCACTTTTGTCATCCATCGTCACCAGATGAGTTTGAAATAACAACAAATTTTCAAAAACGTCTTCTCTACGCCACAAATTCAGCTGCTTCTGCAAATGTTGCAACAACATCGAATGAAAGCGGTAATACTAATGATGAAGAAACTTTAGTTGAAGTTGGTTTAAAAAATCGCGAAATTCTCTTTGTCAACGATATAGAGGCGTAATAAATATAGAAATTTTAAAAGAAAAATATTCCAAAACAACTTGAATCTTACATCATAACCAAACCCTAACCAGATATCAACTTATTTAGACAAAATAAAAAAATTTTAAAAAAGGTTAATTATAAAATTTAATATAATTACATAACACTATAGAATAGTTAACTAATGTTTGTGGCATGAATTAATTTTTTTTGCTGAAAATGGTCCATTTTGACCATATAACGAGGCTTTTCAAGAGATTTGCACATTCTTTGAATTTCCTTACTTAATTTGCGACCAGATCAGGACTTGAATCGCCGCATCAGTGTACGTACATCTCGTGATGTGAAATCATGCCAATATATTTGTATTTTATGTCTACGTTAAAACAAGTTCATGCCTTTAAAGTCTTTAAAAATTTTAAGGATATTGTGTAAAAATGGCGTCCATCGCAAAATTTAAATTTCATTTAGGTTTTTTTTCCTTTATTTGTAAGTTTGTTTTCAAAATATCAATTTAAATTTTTGCTTGAATTTATTTTTATAGACAACTAGCCTTCTTTGCCCGCTCCGCTAGGCATGTTTGTTTTGTTTTTTGATTCCCAATAGCTTAGAAGTTATACAGGGATAAAATTTTGATTTTCGCCACTGCCACGTCACAATAAAAAATTAGGTATTTTGAGAAAGTTAAATTCATTTCTTAAAAATTGGCAATGGCATAGCTGGAGTGTCCCAGGAAACCATCAATTAAGGCTTGTTGATAGTTTGCCTTAGATGTTTTTCCTGTAGTACATCTAGATATTCTTCGTTTTGACTATGAAGCCTTCGGGTGACCTTCGGGAAGCATCGGGTATTCCAAAAAACTATCAATTGAAGTTTATTGATGGCTAACCATGGATTTTTTCCGATTAACCAATGAAGGCGCATACGAAAGGTTTGGTAGCCTCGCGCAATCCCAAACGGCGGGAATGGATTGTTCATAATATCCAGTAACCACATAGCAAAGTCTGCCGCCAATCCCTTGAGTGAAAGCTACAAGGCAAGTATAGGTGGTAGACTACGAATCACCTTGGGAAAAAGGTTGTCGATAGGGAAATCTAAGGATCGTGAAAGAAATAAGTCATGGAGATATTTTATTTTGGCCTTAGCAGGAGAATACAAACAAAACTAATTTAGTTTTCTAGATAAAGACTAAGGTGATGTTTCTGCAGATTACTTGATAAACGAAATTACAAAATTAATATACTTTGTGAGAAATGCGTTGTAAAATGAATCAGTATAAAAACTTTGGGTTTACAAATTTTTTTTATTATTTATTATTTTATATATTTTTGGACATGTAAACTTGAAGAATATATACTAAATACAAAATTATTCTTTTTATGAATTAGTAAAGTAATGAAAGAAAAAATTATCTTCAACTAAAACCAATAGAAAAGTAAGAATATAACATAAAGATATAAGAGTTTAAAATATTAGAAACAATTAATCGAAAATTGTCCAGTATTTTAAAACCATAATGCATTAATAAAAAAAAAAAAACATTAATGCTACATATTTAGCTCGGATTATAATATTATTTCTTTCGAGTTGCACGCATGGTTGGGAGCATCCTCTTGTTGCTCTTTAACCTCAACTTGGCTGACAGGTATAGTCAGTGCCTCCAATTTGCGACCTCGGCCACGAGCTTTCGTTGGCGTCGAGGAAACTTCTATTACATCTTCTTCTATTAAGGCCTTTCGCTTACTACGTTTAACTGTACGAGAGTCATCTCCCTGGCCTGCAGCATTCCTTTTCTTAGCTGAAGCAGCTGTTGATGTAGGAGTATCAACCTTTTGTACAGCAATTGTTTTTTCATCTTCATCACTTTCACCATCGATTGTTGTTGCTGATTCTAATCTTTGCTCTCGCTTTGAAAGCTTCCCAATTAATTAATTAATATACAACTTTCCATGCTCGGTTCCATGTTGAGGTTTGCACCATTTTTTGAAAATTAAGAGAAAAAATACATTTTTTAAATACAATAATACATGAAACTTTATTACATATTCAAAATTTAAAAAAAAACGGAGTTTTACTTAATTTTTCATTTTGACAATAGGTGGATGTGGATCTTATTTTCACAATTAACTTTTTTCCCCTCTTGCGAACAACCACATGTTAATTTTGGATTGTAATTGTGAAGTGAAAAAAAAAAAAAACATGACAGATTGAGTTTTCTGATTTTCCCCAGTATAGACATATTAATAACCATGTTCACGATCCGATGCAAAAGGTCTTGCATCATAGCATTTGTAAAAAGGTGTTGAAAAATGTTGCTATACAACAACAAAATATATAGGATTGAATTTAAATTTGCATTTACATTTTCTATACTAAAAACCTATAGCATAAAAATATCATGTCATTTTTCAAATAAAAATTTTTTGTTTATGCTCTCGTTCTCTTTGCTCATACGATTTTATCAGAGAAATAAATTTTTTCGAAGCTTGCAATGTTTATACTTTTTATATTGCTCACAATCCAGTGGAAATTATTGCTATTTTGCTACTTTGCAAGTCTAAATGCTCCGGATTATGAACACGGCTATAATGTTATGTGTAATGCAATGTGGCTCAAAACATTAAAATATATTTCGATTTATTCTAAATCTGGTTGCAAAAGACAGACAAAAAAGAAAACGATGAAGTTGTTTTGCAATTTCTTATTAGAAAATGCTGAAGATACTACTTTTTCAAGTAACTTGGGTAAAAGTGCGCATAATTTTTGCATTAGGTTTTTCGAAAAATAGAGATATTTGGGGTTAATATGCGAAAAAAAAAAAATACTTTTGTTACTTTTGAGGTCAGTTGTAGACTGCACAAAATTGTTTTTTATTTTTTTTGTATAATTCAGTACTACTTTTTACCTTCAAAATGAGCACTTAAAAATAGCTAAACAATAATTACTTCAAATATTATTGCAGATTTCAGATGATGTCATGAAATCCAAAGTTTTATCGTTTTACCCGTTTTATGGGATTTCAAGATGTCGGCCATAACTTTTAACCCTTTAACTGTTTAATTTTTTCGACATAAGCAGAGTGAAATGTTTCTGCTTATAAAAGTTTGCAATTATGATCAAAAGTTGCGTGTTGGTTTTTTAAAAAATATATATTTTTATTCGTTGTTAACAAACAAAATTTATTTTATTGATAAAACAATATCACATAAAATCGTTTTGTAACGGTAATTTCAGCTATTGTGAGTTAAAATAAACAAAGTTGCCATACTAATGAATATTCTAAAATGTGCATTTTTTCAAAGATCTTTATTTGCCTTTTTTAAGGAACAATTGATTCGTTTAATAATTATACGAATGCGATTTTTTTTATCTTCACGACGAGTATACTCGACATAATGCAAAAATTTTTCATTTCGCTCGACATAATGCGAAAAATTTTCATTTCGCTCTGACGAGTATACTCGACATAAACAGTTAAAGTGTTAAAGGAAGTATTGTATGGCATTTTTTAAGTGCTCATTTTAAAGAAACATAATAGAACTACGTGATACATTTGGTAAAAAAATAATGAAAATTTTGTGTAGCTTGCATCGAACCAAAATAGCCATTTTTCATAAGTTTGACCTGAAGTATCTCAAAATCTTTTTATTTTGACCTCGGATTCGGATTCAACGCATATAGTTACTTCGGAAATGCTTAAAAACAAAAGCTTGTTGGTATGTGTTATTTATTTAAAGAATTTATTACGTGCCATTTTTGACTCGGTAGTCCAAGGGTTAAGATTTTTTTCAGAATTGTTCTTTTAGTCTAGGAAGTTATGAATTTTGACCAAAAAACTGTGCCTTTTGGTGGTAATGGGAAAAAATTTTGCGAATTTTAGCGTAGCGAGCCTTACAGGCAGCTCTTTATACCGAAAACGTTCGATTAATCGAACACTAACTTTGATTCATACCGGCACCTGTTAGGTAATCACAGGGTTTTGATTTTTGGATTGCAAGTCATAGCTTGTTACCGACCATTTTATCGTACCGGATGTATCCTTCCGGCTAGCTAGCTCGTCTACGCCAGGGTGAGTGTTCCGACCCAATACATCCGGTCGAGAAGGCACAACAAAACACATCTTTCGACATGTGAAATTAAAACATATAAAACAAAAAAAATAACAAAACTGCAAAACCAAGCGAAAACAAATTCTCAAACGCGAGTGCGATTTTCAACAAAAAAAAATCAAAAAAAAACTATTAGTTGTATTATCCGACCAGATTCACGTGAGCCCGATGGTACGACCCAATAGCGATCCCTTCCCAACCGTAGTAATTGCATGTCGGATGCAATTACCCCTTAAACAACAACAAAAAAAAATTTATGATTAAGAAATCGCATTTCTCTTTTAAAATTTATTATGGCACCATCTTCCCTTTGAGAATCCCTCAAGCTACCCCAAATATTTTGCCTTTTAGCAACTCATTTTTTTTTTTCTATGAGCCACCCTAAAAATTTATATCTTTTTTTTTTTTTGAAGATCAAAAACCAAAAGAAATCAAAATTCCGAAATCAGCAACAACACACAATCCATCGACATCATCCTAAATATTCCGACACAAATAAAAAACAAGCAACCTTTTCTTTTTATCAAATAATTAACAAACTTAAGTTTTATTTAGCGTTTCACGACCTTATCAACAAATTCTTTAAGTTTCATCTCATTTAAATAAATTTATAATTAAGGGGTAATAATAATAAGAATTACAAAAAAAAAATTTTAACATTTTTGAAACACAATTCAAACAAAAAAAAAACCACATAGGTACCTAAAAAAACAAATTAGAAAAAAATGATGTATCTAAATCTTTAATATTTATTCTAATATAAAAGCTAGATTTATTTTTATCTTACACTAAACGCTACTAATCTTAACAACCACGAAATTTTGTTTTCACTTTTCGATTTTACTGTACTTTGTAATTTAAAAAAAAAAATTTTTTTCTGTAAATACGGCACCCTACCTACCTCGAAAGAGCTCTATTGAGGAGTACTAGGTCCCTAAATAAATTGATAAAAATGAAAAAAAAAAAAAAAAATAAATGAACGCGCTATGGTTGCAAAAATTTCACATAAACGAAATAAATATAAATTAGAATTTTAAATTTCAACATCCCCTTAATTGAACAAAAATACAAACTTTGAAATTTTATCATACAACAAATCGTAAATTAAGAAAAATCAAAATTACATACAGTCGTTTTTTTTTTTTTTAAGATTAAATTGAAAATTAATTTAAAATTAAAGTCTAGAAAAAAATATAAGTTTCGAGATAGAGAAAAAAATTAAATTTATTTTTTTTTATTGAAGATGAAAATTTTGTTTTTTTATTATATATTTTTTTTAATTTTTCCTTTTTAAATAAATACTTAGAAACACAATACGATAAATGATGAAAAAAAAATTCTGGACTTAGCTTTTAATTCTGATGACACATCCTTTTTAATTTTCTGGAAACATTCCTTATTACGGTTCTGGTTCGTCGTCCTGCTGCTGCTCAACGCCTTTTTAGATGACAAAAATAGTCCTTTTTTTTTTAAAGGATTTTATGTATATATGTTTTTTTTTTCAGAATTTTATTCTTTTTTTTTTTTTTTTTTCTTTAACATATATTTTTGCAAAACTTAGTTTTTTTTCTTTTTTAAGTTAGTTTTCTTAAACTTGTTTTTTTGTGAATTTTATATTTATTTTTCGCAAAAGCTTTTATTTCGGTTTCTTTTAGTTTTTAAAAATAAAACAATATCATTCAATAAGCACTATAGGATCTAGTCCTCACATATTTTTATTTCTTTGTTGAATTATTGCTCGAAAACGCCCGATCTTTATTTTGTCCTTTTTTGTTTCGGTTAATTTTATTTTAGATTAAAGTACAGGACTTATTCACTCTGTAAATGACCGATTAATTCTTTTAAATTGTTTATTTTTCTAAATATCCTTTAAAAATTCTTATTTTTTTTTTTAACTTAATTTTTAAAAGGACGAGCAGGAACAAACTTTATTTATAAATGTCCTTAAAACTTGTTTCAAAAAACTTTACGGGCCGAACCGAGCAATTTCGTGCTTTAACCAAAACTGATTTTTTAATTTTCATTTTGCCTACTTGTTGCCTATCTTTCATTTGTGTCGGAACTGTAACGATTCGTTACGCTGTTGTTGCTGATTTTCGGAATCGTCTGATCTTCTACCTACCCTTCGTTTTTGATCTTTCTGGGGGGTCAATGTCCTTTGGCAGGATAGCCTTGGGACTCCGTTTTACTCAGATCAGGTGATTATTTAATTTTTTTAAGATTTTGGGCAAATTTTTTTCTCATAAGTATTTATTTGATTTTTTATATATACGCTGTACCAAAAGAATTTTTAAGGGTCAATGTCCTTAAAAAGGATAACCTTGGCATTCTTTTCCAAAAACTATGAGAAAGAATTAATGCATTTGGTCATAAAAAAAATAGTTTCAAAGTCCCGCTCAAATTCCCTAGGTTCGTAATGGGTCAGTCTCAACAGCTGTTCTATCCGGCGCTCATGAAAAATTGCAGCGCACAAAAAAAAACCAAAATAGATATGCATTTGATCGTGACATTGAAATTGCATTTCTTTTGTTTTGATCTGCACTTTCTTACGCAGTTCAAATATTAGTTAGGTGTCTTCTGTTGTTGTTGTAATTTTTTCTATGCAAAAACAGCTAATTTAATAATGGCCGCGCCCATTGTTTACATTTTTTTTTATGCATTTAGATGAAAAGAATTTTGCTTGTTTTTCAATGAAAATCTAATTGATTTAATTTGATCTTCATTTAAAACAAAGGCAACCAAAGTCTGAAACCTTTTTTTAATGTTTTACTTAAAAAATATTTACTCAAAAACACGGTTTTCTCAATCTTGTTTTTCCATATTTTTGCATAATATTACAACAACAACATGTGTACGCAATTTATCCAACATAGGTTTATGTATGTGTGAACTAGTTTAGCAGACGCAAACAAACAAAAAAAAAACAAATGCAAATTTGGATTTTGAAATGGGTTTTTCTTGGCGTTTGGAACAAAAATCTTACGGATGCATAGTTTAAAAAAATCAGAATCCTAGGCACACGCTACAAGCTTGGTCCTTTGGCTATAAAACCTCATCATTAATTTTTTTATTGTGATTGTTTTATGTTTTTAATAATTTTTTAAAAAAAGGTTGGCCGAAAATGGATTAATAAAAAATAGCAATTGTTTCGAGATAAGTGAATTTAACAAAAAGAACAGTGAAAGTGTCAGACCCTCTTCCCTTGTTATGGACAAATTTGCAAATTTTTAACATTAATAAGAAAACCCAATCCTTATCTGATTCTTTTATTTATTATTTTATAGCTAAGCAAAAATTGGAGGTGCATTAGATGTATATAGGTCAACACCATTACCAATATTTCCGACTTATTCTTAAATGCCATTACGGCAGGTTACATTTTTGGGATCTCCAGGTTTTTTTTTTTTTTTTTTTTGTGATGCTCTTAGTGCTGTTTCACACGACAAACTAAACTGTCGGGCGATAGTATTTTTTGTAGTCAAACGGAGGGACCGCTTTCCACCGCTTGCCTAAAAATAGTACTATCGCCCGACAGTTTAGTTTGTCGTGTGAACCAGCACTTAAATGATGAAATTAATTTTCATCTGGTTAATCAGGCAAGTGTGAATATAGTATAAAGAAATTAAAAAATAAATGATAAATATGTGACTTGTTTTGTGAAAACATTAACTACATATAAATTTTCAAAAAAATATATATGCAAAACTATCGCCCGACAATTTAGTTTGTCGTGTGAACCAGCACTACTTGACGAAGTTGGCATCGCTGAATATTGATGAATTTAAGTTTGCACAGTGCGAACTCACACGACACTTACAGACAGAAGATAGAAAGGGATAGAGATATTTTTTACGTAATTTTGTAGGAAATTTCCAGTGCTAAATCCTTGAAGACCAACATGTAATGTTATTTGCAATACATATGATGCATGCAAATTATTGAATGAATACAACCCTTGTTCAAAATTTAAAAAAAAAACACATTAACAAAAAGTTATTTTTAAAACATAAATAAAATTGGGCGATTTTTCCAAAAAACTTGCGCTTTTTCAATGTAGTTGGTGCGCCTTGCGGTAAAAAATTCTGGCAACCCTGTGCATGTGCGACCGCCATATCGAAACATCCATTTCCGCAGCCGTACTTTATTTTTGACAGCTAAAATTAACACACCTTGGCAACGCCGTAAGAAGCTTACATTTTTACATTTGATAAAGCAAGAAAATGGTCGCTTGGTTTGCAGAGGTTGAATAAAAGTGCTAGTAAAGTAAAGTTTTTCGAATTTTTAAATATAATTTAATAATTTTGAGTAAGTTTTTATTTTATTAAAAAAAATACGTCTGCATTTATTCTAAATTATAGATTTATGTAATTCAAGTTGGGTTTTTTTTTTCCAAAATTGGCCATGTTTTTTTCATATTACTCGGTGTTAAATTTTTCCAAAAACCGGTTGATATTAATAATAATTAAAATTTGTTATAATATAGCTTGGGCGGCTTAGTTTTACAGCAAAAAGTAAAATTTTTTTATTTTGGTATATTTGCAACCCAAGCCGCAAATGGCGCCAAAATGCGGTAAATTCAAAGTAGCGAATTGGCTGTCTACTCGTTAGTCAAATCTTTCCAGCCAAGCAAAATTATATGTTTAGAATAAAAAAACAATTTCTTACCCACTTGCCATTTTTATTTGGAAAAATAGTCTAACAAAATTACAAATTGTGGATATTTAGTAAAACAACAATCAAAAGAATCCATTGATTCGAAGATGTAGATGTTCGCAAATTCCAAAAATTGAGTGGATTATGGCGTTTAGAGATCGTCAGATGAAAAACTCAAGTTTGTGGATATCGAAGTTTAGAGTTTGTTAATTTCTTTTCAAAAAGGGTAGAAGGTTCGGACCAATTTTACATGTCCGACTTGGTTTTTTTTTTTTTTTTTTTTTTCTCTGGGAATTAATTACAACAACAACCTCTGAGCGCATCTACTTTCGGAGCCATCGGGATATATCTTTTATAAAAATCGATATAAGTTGGGAACCCCTTTATGGATTTCAAAAATGTGTCATGAAAGGTATTTTACTGGGCTATATAATTGCCCTGCAAAGCTTTTCAATTTGAGTGATAGTTTTCGAGATATGACAAGTTTCCAAAAGAATGTGTTATTAACCTTTAATTTTAATAACAAAGTTAGGAAGCCTAATTTATTTCCTTTCATTTGATATACGGCATGTATCTGAAATTGCATCATTAATAAATTTTTATAGAAAAAAACAAAAATAGACCAAATCAATGAATGAACATTTTTTTCTTATATGCAGTCTTATGTACTCTTTGACGTTGAATCCGTCATCATCAGAAGAATTGTCATTATACCAGCAGGATTTCGAAATATCCATGCTTAAAGTTGAAGAAAATGATGCGTTCAGTCTTATAGCGTGGCTACAGGACAAAACGATATTCTTTTTTATTAATGGCATCGAATAGCCACAGCCATCCTCATAAAAATATATCTTCAAACTTTTTCAATAGGGCTCTGACTGCATTAAAAATAAGGTATTTCAGCCCCATACAAAGGACGAATTTGTATAAGTGAAAAAAAACCGATTTATGTCCAAAAATTCTCAAAATGGGTGATGCCACGCAACCAAAATATTTCATCCTTTGTGTGGGGGCTGAAATACTTTCTCTTCAAAGGATCATAACTCGGAAATTAAGAGTCCTATTGGCTACGCCACAAGCCAGAAAACAGCTTTTTCCATCTTCAGACAGAGTAAATAATTCTTTTACTTATTTATCTAGAACCAACTCTTCAATTTCATTGAAATTTCGTATCAGGAGTGCTGCTTCTTTACTTTTCCTTTTTTTTCAATTTTTGTAACGTTTTTCTTATTCGCCAAACCCATCAATTTTAAACTTTTTTGTGCTCTTTATCGTGTTGCTCAATAAAAGTTTTATTGTATATCTTGCTCTTACATGTAAAAAATAGTGCATTCTCGTTCAGCTCTCATCGAAAGAATAGCTTTTGAAATGAAAAGTAATTGAAATCGCACGGACTACAGAATAGTCCTGTTTATAATATTTTCCATTATTACGATAAAACTCGGTATTTTATCGACGTTATTCGATACTCGTGGACAATTTTTTGATACTTTTCGAATAACACAGGTTTACAAAAAAAATAAATGTCATGGCGTTTTCACTAGACTATGTGCTTCCTAGGGACTTTGACGTCCTGAATCCGAATCCAGGGTCCGTTTTTTTTTTTCCAGAACGTCTGAGAAAAAACATTTCAAGGTCATATGGAAGTCAAAATGGGATTCATGTGTCGTTAAGTGATAAATTCGCTAAAATTCTGAAACCAATTTTTTATCATTGAATTCATAGCCCTTAAAAAGAATATGTGATAAAAAAGGGTCTACCAAACCTAGTTTCGGATACAACAAATACATTAACAACAACAACAACAAAACTAAATCCGAGAGACCCTTTTTGATAACATATACTTTTTAAGGACTAAGAATTTAATGATATAAAATTAGTTTGAGAATTTTTGCGAATTTATCACTAAACGACATATGACCTTTTTGTCCTCCATATGACCTTGAAATCTTTTTTCTAAGACGTTCTGGAAAAAAACGGACCCCGGATTCGGATTCAGAACGTCAAAGTCCCTAGGAAACACATAGTCCAGTCAAAACGCCATGACATTTATTTTTTTTGTAAACCTGTGTATAATGCCTAGGGGCTTTTTCGACGTTTTTTGAAATATTTCAGTTTTATTGATTTTTGCATTGCTCCTTAGCACAATCGTTATTTTTCCACATTCTTGGTACCATTCGAATTCGCCGACTTTTGTACTATTGTTACGGTTTTATTCGATAATCGAATTTTTGGTGTTTTTCGAGACTATACGCCTTTAATCAACACCTTTGGAACCCTTTGAACAGTACAGTAATGACGAATGCTAATGTGATTTTATTTTTAACATATAATTTTGCAAAACTTTTTAATAAAATACAGTAACTATAGGCCATAAAAAATTATATTTAAACAATTTAAACTTTAAAATGTTGAATGTTCGCAATGACTTTCATTTACATTGATTTGATAGAAGAAAAAAAAAATGCAATGTTATTAACTTGTGAACAGTCTAACGACAACAACAAAAACATCAAAAAATTAACCTTGCATTTACTTTTTAATCTAGAAACGATAACCTTAGTAATTTTAAAAATCGTTACTAGTGTACAGGCGAAAAAAAACCATTTAGGCTTTCGAGACTGTTCATGCATTACGTGCGTTGCTTGAGCATACAAATTATTCGTTTCATTTGTTGTTAAGGTACACGCAGATGCATTTAAGCCTGAATCATTTAAAATTATTGCAAAAAATAACTTAAGTACCTAACAATATTATTTTTTGATATTAAATTCTTAAATAATCGATAAAAAAAATTATTTCTTTTCATTGCAGTTGTAGCATATACATGAAAGACGCTTTAGAATCATCCAAACACTAAATTAAGTATCTCTAAGACACTGTAAGTTAAAGCTTCATTTTCATTTGATTGCAAAGTTTTTTCAATTTAAATACAAAAAATAAATTTTCTTTTCTGTTTACAGCTACAAGCTTCAATAACGAAGATGTTTATTCCCGTAGCTCACACAGCTTTCAAAACTCTCCGACAGACGACGCCACGTGTACGAGTTTTTCTGCTCAGTAAAAAAGCATACTCCAGTCAGGTATGTTTCATTTGAAGATGAAAAAAATTGAGTTTAAGTTACTTGTGAATGTAAATCGCTCTTTCGAAACTCTTTTATTTCTAAAAATTGTTTTGTTTACTGGAGGTGCCACGCCCTCTTGTCCGAGTCCATCTAGTTTTTTCGCAGAGCTTGCATGTACTGTTCATAGTGTTTGAGTGATATTTGCTTGGATTATCTCAAAAACTGTTTTCAGTATAGCATTTTGAAACTTTTGATTAAATGGGAGGTGCCACGCCATCTTGTCCTAATTCTGATCAAGAATATACTATACTTTTCTATACCTGGCATGCCTCTTTCTCTGCGTTACAAACGGAAGGACAAAGTGAATATACCTTGGGTGTATAGTAAAAAATCTGATGTTCACAGGGACCGAATGCCATATATTTTATTTAAGTTTTTCAATAAATTTTCGACTTTTGCAATATGTTTTCAAGTCATTTAACATTTATCGAATTTTCTCCTACTTTTATCCATAGCATTTCGATACTTTTCGAACTTTTTGACTTTCATTATCCGTTATGCTTGTTTGTTTTTCATAAATCCTTAAGGGTTTCAGAAAAAATCTGATCCAAACAAACTTAAGGCAGGCTATTGCTTGTCATTTTCTAAATAATATCCAGATCCTAATGATGTAGCTAAAAACAAATTCTAGAATATAAGTTTTCCTTTACAAGTTAAACCTTTTTTAAATCATATTGATCTTTTTTCAAATCAAAATGAACCTTTTCCTTCTGAATAAACTTTATCCAAATCAAATTTACCTTTTTCCAAATCGCTTTGCCAGCTCCCTCCACAACTTGGAAGGTGTTCGGTTGACACAATATTCATCTACATATAAATAAGATAGATAATAACCGCTGCGAGCCTGGTCAGAACTGTAAGGTGAGTGAGCCAAAATTTCGAAGCGCACCTTCTGCAGGTTGGCCTTCGCAACAGGGCTCTTGTGAACAGGAGTGCTCTTGTACAGAAGAAGAACACGTTTGGGAAATTTCCCTATTCTTTTTTCTCTGACGGATTCCTTGAACTAATCTAAGATTGAAGCGTTGTGTTCTTCGGAGCCAATAAAGTGGCACAAAAAAGGAGTCACAGTCAGCTGGAAAAATCATGACGACAGCCTTTTGAGTCTCAGAAGGGATCCTATTGATCAATTACAAAGATAGAGGGAAACAGGATCCCTTCTGAGACTCAAAAGGCTGTCGTCATGATTTTTCCAGCTGACTGTGACTCCTTTTTTGTGCCACTTTATTGGCTCCTTTTTGTATTCATAATGATGAACTCAAGTTTCATCCTCAGTAATAGTTCGAGCCAATCCTCCAACTCTGTCTTCACTACTAGAATACTGCAAGCGCCTTTTTTTAGGCTTCGTGAGCATTTTCGGCATTCATCTTGCGCTAACTTTAGTCATGCCAAAGTTATCGTGAAGAATTTTAAAAATGGTTGTGTCTGATACTCCAACCATTACTGCGAGCTGTCCATTGTCCAATATTAATTTTTGGGTCCTGGCTGTGCGTCGTCTTCAAGTGAATACCTGCTTTGCTTAGAGAGGTTATACAACTTGTATACCATGATATCTCTCTAAGTATAGTTTGAACTGATTTTCCTTACATGGTCATTTATAATAGCGCGGTACTCGAATGGCTTCATGTCTGAGGTTTTAGTCGGGATTGACTTGTTTGGTCGACAATTATTCAAAGTCCAATGACCCGAAAACTGAAATAAAAAATGCATTAATTTTAATTTAATTGGAAAAAACTAGTCCGTCCCTTTATTTTCCTCTATATCTTATATATAGCATTCTCTTCATGGCTTTCCTCCTCTACTGAAGACAAGCTAGAGTTAACTTATCCTTTTCAATGGTCAGTATTGCATACAAACTTCTTTATTTTTTCACCCAACAGGTTGAATATAAACCGATAAGTTCGGTACTCGTTGCCAATCGTGGTGAAATCGCTATACGTGTCTTCCGTGCCTGTAGGGAATTGGGCATTAAATCGGTCGCCATCTATTCGGAACAGGATAAGATGCACATGCATCGTCAGAAAGCCGATGAATCATATTTAGTTGGCAAAGGACTACCACCAGTGGAGGCATATTTAAGCATTCCAGAAATCATACGCGTCTGTAAGGAGAACGATATTGATGCTGTGCATCCTGGTTATGGTTTCCTTTCGGAACGTTCTGATTTTGCACAAGCCGTTATCGACGCTGGTCTTCGATTCATTGGTCCCTCACCGAAGGTGGTCCAACAAATGGGTGATAAAGTGGCAGCACGTGTTGCTGCCATTGAAGCAGGTGTACCAATTGTACCTGGTACTGATGGCCCGGTTACAACTAAAGAGGAAGCCATGGAATTCTGTAAGAAACATGGTCTACCGGTGATATTTAAGGCCGCATATGGTGGTGGTGGACGTGGCATGGATGAAGTAGAGGAATTATTTCAACGTGCCAGTTCAGAAGCAAAGGCAGCTTTCGGCAATGGTGCTATGTTTATTGAGAAATTTATTGAACGTCCACGTCACATCGAGGTGCAGCTACTCGGTGACAAGGCTGGCAATGTAGTGCATTTGTTTGAACGTGATTGTTCTATACAGCGTCGTCATCAAAAGGTTGTTGAAATTGCCCCAGCGCCACGTCTAGCAACAGAAGTTAGAGATAAAATGACCGAAGCGGCGGTACGTTTGGCACGACATGTAGGATATGAAAATGCCGGTACTGTTGAATATTTATGTGATGAATCTGGAAACTTTTACTTTATTGAAGTGAATGCAAGGTAAGTTTAAGAATTATTGGAATATTATGAAATTCTAGGCGCTTTATAAGTATATCACTTGCTTTTTGTTGGATTTTGCGCAATTTTAGTTTTTGGCCCCACAAAAGTCTAGATGCAACTCATAACAATTTACGCTTTCAGATTACAAGTCGAGCATACGGTAACAGAAGAAATAACAGGCATAGATTTGGTGCAATCTCAGATACGTGTCGCAGAAGGCATGACTTTGCCCGAATTAGGTTACACCCAGGAAAATATACAACCACGCGGTTATGCCATACAGTGCCGTGTTACAACTGAAGATCCAGCAAATGATTTCCAACCCAGCACTGGTCGCTTAGAAGTTTTTCGCTCGGGCGAAGGTATACGCCTGGACAGTGCTTCGGCTTTTGCTGGACCGATCATTTCACCATACTATGATTCTTTACTAGTAAAAATCATATCACATGCTAGTGACTTACAAAGTTCTGCATCGAAAATGAATCGTGCTCTGCGCGAGTTTCGTATTCGTGGTGTTAAAACGAATATACCTTTCCTCTTGAATGTGCTGGAAAATCAAAAATTCTTGCATGGTGTTCTTGACACCTATTTTATTGATGAGCATCCACAGCTGTTTAAATTCCGTCATTCGCAAAATCGTGCGCAAAAACTGTTAAACTACATTGGCGAAGTATTGGTTAATGGACCACAGACACCATTAGCAACTGGTCTAAAGCTGGCTGAAGTATTTCCTCATGTACCCATTGTGCCACTAGGTAAGTACGAAGTCATCAAGTGAACTTGCACAAAATTCTTTTGCTATTTTGTTATTGGCAATGGTCACAGTTATTATTTGATTAAGATATATGATATATTTTGAAGGTTGGTAAAAAACAAATTCGAAGCAAGGAAACATAGCTTTATTTAACGGAAAATAATGCGGCTTTTTGAAACTTCCTAGAACTCGTCATAATCATATGCTTATTTATGTTTTATTAAACTTTTTAACCTGGATGTTGGACCTTATATTTCTTATATTTTCTTTAGCTATATCTTACAGGGCTTTCTGGTAGTGTTATGTCAGAATGACTTCTCCGTGACAAGGATCGCTGTATCGTACTTATAGAATTATAGCCTAAAAGAAACGATTGTCATCGAATGTAATCCATTGCGATGACTTCAAACTCTCCACGATTTTTTGGATTTTCTTTTCCAACAATCTGACTATTGAAATCTTGAAGGCAGGCATAATTTTTAGGTGTTTTACTCGATTCTTGTTTACCTTTTTGCAATGAACTTTTTGACTTAAACTATCACATTGCACTCAATAGCATGACGGAAACATTGTTGCGTGGCTTTGAAGAGTGGGCCCACTAAGCTTAGCAAACGCGTCTTTGGCTTTTGAAATTTTCTGTCACTTCATCCTACATAAGAAGCTTCCAATTAAAGCCAGATGATTTGAACGCAATCTTTATAGTAATTCAGTAATTCAACGATGATGGCTTCTTTGGGTCATTGTCTTTACAGTCGTTACTTGAAAACATTCAACGCTCCTTAGATAACCCTATCTCCATATCAAATTTCATAAAAATCGATGCAGCAGTTTAGCCGTGATTGCATTTTTTTTCTATTTATAGACATGGCAACGCCCACTTTAGAAAAAAACGAAAATCTTGTGCACTGCTCCTCTTCACAACCTTTCAAACAAGAAAAAAAAACAAGCAAATATGTTCAGCTTAAGGGACTGAACCGATTTCGTTTGCCTATTTATATAATGATGATATCGCTCATTTATTGTACTTCAAGAACGGCACAAGTCAAAAAACTCGATTTTGCAGAAAATACGTTTAAAGTTTTCAATTGAAAAAGTTATTCTGTTCTTAAACGGTGACCGTAAGAGATATTTATATGAAATTTATACAGAATATGGAGCATGAAAATTTGCGTTTTTTTTTTTTTTTTTTTTGAGTTATGCCGTTCTTGAAGTAAATGAGCGATTTGATGATTATCGAAAGTAGAAGTGTGGAGGCGAACCACATTTTCGAAGCATAATCCATGAAATATTTTGCATATTCAACTTATAGTCTTATATCATTAATGTGACACCCATATTGTCTTTAAGGCCTTCACAAATGTTTCTCCATGGCTTTCTTTTCTAATTTCTTAGATTCAACTTTGAAATTTTAAGCTGGGCTATTCTCCAGCGGTAGGCCTTGCAAATTTTCTTGCTTAGGTCACTACATGCGTATTGTACAGGATTTCCTCTCCAAAATAAACCTTCTCCACATCATATTGATATTTGTACAAATCAAATTTATAGCAAGTGTAGTAAACTGTCTTCTGAGGTTCATGTTAAATTGAAGCAAATCGTGGGGAGCCAATTCCCTATATTTTAATAATCCTTTACAACAGCTTATTGTTCAAGTTATTGTTTCGTGCGAAATTTTTTTTTTTTTTTTTAAAGGAAACGATGTTTAAAATATCGCTTGCTGATAAAAAATATTTTGTAAAACATAATCTCATATTTCTTAATGAATTTTTCACTAAAAATTATTCTGTTAATAATATTATTTATTAATTTTTTATTTCTTTTTGCTCAAATTTTTAGATACCCAAAATTAATTCATTACAAAAGTAAACGTGCAGGGGAAATCTGGCATATTTAAAAAAAAATAACTAAAGATGTTAACTATAACTTAAAGAATATCAGAAGAAATTTACAGTATCAGAAGAAAAACCATATTCAAATTCCTGCAATTTATGACTTCTTACTAAACAAGCCACAAAAAAAAGAAGAAATATACATTATATTGCCATATTTCACGGGCTTGACAACCCCGCACTACCCTAGTCAATACCCGGATGCGACAATTTGACCTGCTAATGTAGATGTATACCGGCCTTGCATATTTGACCTATTATCAATGATTTACGTAAACAGCTATTGATAAAGATATTTCCGTTGATTATCCTTGTAAGTGTTCTAATTTTTTTACTGATAACATGTGAAAAACTTTTACTTTTTTTGTAAATAACGTCCAAATATTAACACTCACAATTTTGTAGTGAAATATCCAATCGAAAGTTGCGGCGAAGAAAATCATTTTTTTCAAACTGAGGCGAAAAATATCTTTTTTGTGCGAATGCGGACAAATAAATCAATTTTTACAAGATGCGGACAAGAAAATCACTTTTTACAAAATGAGGCGAAGAAAATCACTTTTTACAAAATGCGGCGAAGAAAATCTCTTTTTACAAAATACGGCAAAGAAAATCATTTTACAAAATGCGGCGAAGAAAATCTCTTTATTTAGTGAATACTTTTTCGACGAGTTACGAAAATAAACATTTTTAAAAAAGTGATTTTCTTCGCCGCATTTTGTAAAATGATTTTCTTTGCCGTATTTTGTAAAAAGAGATTTTCTTCGCCGCATTTTGTAAAAAGTGATTTTCTTGTCCGCATTCGCACAAAAAAGATATTTTTCGCCTCAGTTTGAAAAAAATGATTTTCTTCGCCGCATTTAAAGAAGAGATAGTCTTCGTAAGCATCGGCGAAATAAAGCCACAAAAACAAATAATTCCCATTTTTATGAAAGTCTTTGGTTCGCTGCCATAATAATGCTACGTAGATGGTACAAGAAGATGTCCTTCAAAATCACTCGCGAAAAGAAGCAATATGGTTTGCTACCATAGTAATATTACGTACCAGAACCAACAACGAACCAACTATCTATACTGTGGTCTATTCAATTATAAATTATGGTGAAAAAAAACGTCAAGAAATCAGAAAAAAGCAGGTATGTGGCAGAAAAGTTTCGCTTAACTTAAACAATTTCTGATGAAAAATGTATGGGTATAAAAACGTAGAAATGCTTGATAGTGACATGTACTGACATAACACTATAACACGCCTTAAAACCGAAATAAAAGCGACAATTGGGGGTAGGGGTGATTATTTAAAATGCCAAACACAATGTGCTATGTGAGAACACAAAAGTTTTTTTCGTGTGGGATAGTGTAATTGATATTTAGGATTTCGAATTGTATACTATATAATTTGAATATTAAACTCCGATTCAATAAACCGAAATTTTTAATTTGACAATTTAGCCTTGTATTATTGAATCCTTATAGATTACTAGACCTTAATACGTATATTTTTTTAATACAGGAGCTTCATGGCTGAAATGCACATCTACGTTCGCGAGTTGAAGCGCAATATAACAGCACGTGATCCTTGTGTACCTTCACCCTGTCGTGATGTGCGCGGTACACCTTCGTGTAGCTGTCTTCCAAATTATTTGGGTACACCACCAGCATGCCGTCCCGAATGTTCCATCAATTCTGAATGTCCAAGTTATCAGGCGTGTATCAATCAGAAGTGCCGCGATCCCTGTCCAGGCTCCTGCGGCATCAACACACAATGTAATGTCATCAACCATACGCCAATTTGCAATCAGTTCGGTTATATTGGAGATCCATTTATTATTTGCAGTCCACGGCCACCACCGCAACGTAAGCAAAGCGACAAAGTCAACGAACTATGTAAACTGAAATGTCTTTTTTGTTTTTGCTTTAGCTGAAGTCATTGTACCCGATGATCCCTGTACACCTTCACCTTGTGGCTCAAATGCCATATGCAATAATGGTCAATGTATTTGTATTCCTGAATATCATGGTGAGACTGGATCAAATAAGCAATCAGCTAGCAAGTCTTGTGCACTGTCGTTGGTCCGTCAATTATATCATTGGGTGGTATTTCGCATATTATTGTGGATGAAATTCATGAACGTGACGTCAACAGTGACTTTTTATTGGTCATATTACGTGACATGGTACATACATATCCGGATTTGCGTGCCATTCTTATGTCGGCAAGAGCAGTGAGAATCAAATTAATTAAGAATCGTAAAGACAAAGATTATTATTTATCAAATTCAAATGTATTTATATGTAAACATAAAAGTATTTGACAAAGCGATAAACCTTATAAAAAAAGTTTTACATTAAAAATTATTATATGTCACTGTAACCTTTTAGTGTGGAAAACAATTTTCCTCTTTTTTCCTGTATGCAAACATTTTACCATAAACTCATTTATTTCGTATCTAAAAGATGTTTTTTTGAACAAAAATATAGATAGATTACAATTAAACAAATTAAATAATGATAAGATTGAGGAATTGATTTCTTATATATTATTAAGACAACGTTACAGTGTCACGACATATGAATTTTGTAATAAATTACCTGAAGCAATTCAGGTAATTAATAACGAAATTCATAATCCAAACGAAGGCAATATTAATAAAAGTTTTTATAAATTTTACTTTAGAAAAACAACTATTAATATGGTCAAAAATTTTGAATGCCGTGGATGTGATCGAAATCTTAGAGAATTGCAATTACTTTTATCTAATTACGATTTATCAAAAGATTTCGATCACGAATATTTAAATGCTTTTAAAAAATGCAATCCCAATTGGTCCTCTAAAACCATTTTTGAAGAAGTAAAAAGATTTATTATGAATGAATGCAGTCAAACATTTAGAGCGTCAAATAAATGCCGTCAGCATAATGAAGAAATACTGACGGCATTATTAGACACTAGTCTGATGCATACTACATTAAATAATCTTTGGTTGTTTTAATTAGTTAATGTTTTACATTATTTAGCTACCAACAATGAAGACAATGAGAGGATTTCTGAAAATGTGTAATGTGTTTTCAAGGCTTTTACACATTTTCAGAAATACCCTCATTGATGGTTGGAGCTTAATGTTTGTTTTGGTTTTTATGTTTGTTATTTTTCGAGAAGAAAATTTTCGTGAAATACGTCGCCTTAACGATGGTGGTCGTTCTGCGGCCGCACTCGCTAAAGATTGCTGCTATAAAGATGTTGGAAAGCTGTGCGAAGACGTTGATCTGTTGCAACGAGAGAAATCTGAGCTACTTGTTGAAATACGTCAAAATGAGAGAGTTTGAGAAGCAACAACAATTGTTTGCTGATGCAAATGAGGACTATTGATTTCAGCAAAAAAAAAGGTTAGCGTCACATGATATTACGTTTTGCCACATAGGGGGGCGAAGGGGTCACGAGGAGAGCCCCTTTTCACATATTTTTAAAATTGAATAAAGTCCACCATAGAAACAAAATGATTATCGCCCACATTTAGATGAAAATAATGTGGGCGTTG